>CM036766.1:47865001-48410830 GCA_020796225.1 Arion vulgaris | reverse complement strand
AAATTTGGTGCAATGAAGTCAATTATTCAGCTTTAAAACCTCTTGATAAGACTATCATAATTGCACTTTGATGAATAACCATGTGTGGTATGAGTGCTTTTTCTTACACATTGAAGTTTTCAGCAGCATTGCACAAACTCTCCAGCACCAGTGAGGGTCCCTGATGTAGTTTTGAAGGCAGTGAAAATTTTGTAGGAATTTTATTTTCATTTTTTTTAATGAATTTTACCCAGTCAGCAGTTTTTTTTTGCAGCTTGCTCTTATTGATTTCAACTTGTAACTGGTATAAGTGTGTAGTTAATGTAGTTTATAACGATTATATTTTATTGCAAGATGGTGAATGTATTTCATGGTGATTGTATTTTATGGCAAAGTGGTGAATGTATTTTATAGTGAGATGGTGAATGTATTTTATGGCAAATCGGTGAATGTATTTTATGGCAAGTCAGAGAATGTATTTTATGATGAGATGGTGATTGTATTTTATGGTAAGGTGGCGAATGTATTTTATATTGAGGTGGTGAATGTATTTTAAGATGACATGGTAAATTTATTACATGGCGAGATTGTGAGTGTATTTTATAGCTCGATTTTACATCTAAATCATCATTTTGTTTCTTGCATGGGTGCCATAATCCATTGGCAAAGTGGTTTAGCAAAGTGGTTGCATTGGGTTCTGTAGGTGCGGGGGAGGGAGGTTGAATCTGGACCATATTTTTTTGGTTATGAGTGCATTTTAAACAATACTTTCATCTGGTGGTGTGTTATTTCTGCACATAGAAACCAAGTCATATGAGAAACCTTGTGTTATGAAGTCAACAACAGGTGGTGTGTTATTTCTGCACATAGAAACCAAGTCATATGGGAAACTCTGCGTTATAAAGTCAACAACTGGTGGTGTGTTATTTCTGCACATAGAAATCAAGTCATATGAGAAACCCTGTGTTATGAAGTCAACAACTGGTGGTGTGTTATTTCTGCACATAGAAACCAAGTCATATTAGAAACCCTGTGTTATGAAGTCAATTCTTTATCTTTAGACCCTTCTAGTTGGCACAAATGTCTGTCTCATGCCATCAAAGCTACTTGATATACTTTGTTTGACTAGTTCTTCTTCATGTTCTCTTATTAGTTAATCCTCTTGCCTTCTTCAACATCTCTATTAAGATTTCTATGTTCTATATTTTATATGTTAAATGTATAGGAGTCATATATTTACTTGATTTTGTTTCTCTTCTTTTCCCACTTCTAGTTTTTCTGTATTTATTTCGTTATTAGTTTTTAAGTCACATATTTTCATTCATGTTCAACCGTTGTAATATCTTTGTCAAAGTTTATATGTATTGTTCTGTGACATTCATCACTTTTGTTATATCGTTTGCTTGATAAAAGCCTTTTTGATCGAAACGTTGCTGTGTATTGTCATTGTTTTTGTAAAACTACAGTACTTTGTTATTACGTGTTTCGCCATTCTGCATAGTTTTACTGCAGTATTCATCTATATTGGCATTATTACGATTTCTAACAGCTATCTTTATATATTTTGCAATTTTTAAATATAAAAAAAAAATGTTACATTTGTTTTGTTCACCTCCAATTTGTCCAGTTGTTAATGCCCATAACAAATGCTTTAATAAATGCACATTTTAGCGGCCTTCATTTTCGTATCTGTTGATCTCAAAAATGGTAATTTTGAAAGGAATAAATAATTTGAAGAAAACTAATATTTGATATATAATAATTCCTCTTGTACTATTATACGTTACACAGGACCTGCAAGTAATTTCTCTATACCACTCTGTCCTGGGTAACTTGCTCAATCTCTTCCATGGAATTGAGACCAATATTTCTTGCCGCTCTCAGCAAAATTCGTTTCAGAGTCTCCCTAGGGCATCCTCTCTTTCTTGAACCCTTAGCCTCCCGCTTCAGTGCCTACATTAGTATTCTTTTATCATTTCTTCTCACAGTAATATTCTATATTACAATGATACTGGCCATTTAGGTGCTCACGATGTCCAGGTCACAGCCATCCGATCATGTTCCTCGGATGATCGCAGGTGATTTGCTCTGGAGAATCGGTTGATTTCTTTGTATGGTACCTTGCGACCACGCGGGCTCAACGTATTACATTCTTATGCTTCTTAGTACTTTCTCTTCCCATGCTTTGTAATCTATATGGGTATATGTTGCATGTATTCATGTTATATTCCATTCTTATGCTTCTTAGTACTTTCTCTTCCCATGCTTTGTAATCTATATGGGTATATGTTGCATGTATTCAAGTTATATATTTACTAGATGTTTCATTGTTTCTTTTCCTTTCTATTTCTAGTTTTTATGTGTGTTTTTGTGTTACATTTATCTCGTTATTCGTTTTTATTCCAGATTTTCCTTAGATACGTTTGTATTTGGTCGTCCATTTGTGTTTCATTTTAATTTGTCACTCCTGTTTGTTCGTTTGTTGATAAAGGCCTTGTTGGTTGAAACGTTGTTGTATTTTGTCATTGTTTTTGTAATTTGTAAAACTACAGTACTTTGTAATTACGTGTTTTTTCTATATATTACCACATTTTAAAAATTGATTTATTGAAACCAACAAAATAACAGATAAGAAGTGTTGATTATATGCATTTATTGATTTTGTTAAATGAACAATTTGTTCATACATTAACATCACCAAGTTTAGTACATTTCAAACGAAAATCATGCCAAAATATCTAATAATAAAATACAGTATTACAAACTGGCCACTAAAACCCTTTCCTGGTTATCATTTTTGATACTATTGCCGAAAGGAAGTAATCAAGTTTATCTTCATCTATAAGTCTGATCAAAGTTTATCTTCATCTATAAGTCTGATCAAAGTTTATCTTTATCTATAAGTCTGATCAAAGTTTATCTTCATCTATAAGTCTGATCAAAGTTTATCTTCATCTAAATAGGGGGAAGACTGCAGTAAAACTTGGCAAATAGCGAAACACGTCAAAGTACTATGTTTTACAAAATACAGAAACAGTGACGATAAACGCACGTTTGACCAACAAGGCTTTATCAAGCAAGCGAACAAATAGGATTCATTTTAATTTGTCACTCCTGTTTGTTCGTTTGCTTGATAAAGAGCCTTGTTGTCAAACGTTGCTGTTTATCGTCACTGTTTCTGTATTTTGTAAAACTATAGTACTTTGTTTGTAATGTTTGCTATCTTCATCTATAAGTCTGATCAAAGTTTATCTTCATCTATAAGTCTGATCAAAGTTTATCTTCATCTATAAGTCTGATCCAAGTTTATCTTCATCTATAAGTCTGATCAAAGTTTATCTTCATCTATATGTCTGATCAAAGTCTATCTTCATCTATAAGTCTGATCAAAGTTTATCTTCATCTATAAGTCTGATCAAAGTTTATCTTTATCTATAAGTCTGATCAAAGTCTATCTTCATCTATATGTCTGATCAAAGTCTATCTTAATCTATAAGTCTGATCAAAGTTTATCTTCATCTATAAGTCTGATCAAAGTTTATCTTTATCTATAAGTCTGATCAAAGTCTATCTTCATCTATATGTCTGATCAAAGTCTATCTTAATCTATAAGTCTGATCAAAGTTTATCTTTATCTATAAGTCTGATCAAAGTCTATCTTCATCTATAAGTCTGATTAAACTGCAGAAAGAGTTGTAAGATGAATGTATAGACATCATAATTGGTAGTAATAGAATAGTCTGTAACACCATACGTTTTACATCATTACTGGTAGTAATACTATGCATTTTACATCACTACTGGTAGTAATAGAATATTCTGTAACACCATATGTTTTACATCACTACTGGTAATAATACTACGCATTTTACATCACTATTGGTAGTAATACTACACATTTTACATCACTATTGGTAGCAATCCTACACATTTTACATCACTACTGGTAGTAATAGAATATTCTGTAACACCATACATTTTACATCACTATTGGTAGTAATCTTACACATTTTACATCACTATTGGTAACAATCCTACACATTTTACATCACTACTGGTAGTAATCATACACATTTTACATTACTATTGGTAGTAATACTACACATTTTACATCACTACTGGTAGTAATCATACACATTTTACATCACTACTGGTAGTAATCATACACATTTTACATCACTATTGGTAGTAATCATACACATTTTACATCACTGCTGGTAGTAATCATACACATTTTACATCACTATTGGTAGTAATCATACACATTTTACATCACTGCTGGTAGTAATCATACACATTTTACATCACTATTGGTGGTAATACTACACATTTTACATTACTGTTGGTAGTAACACCTTATATTTTATATCACTGTTGGTAGTAACACCTTACATTTTACATTACTGTTGGTGGTAACACCTTACATTACTATTGGTAGTAACACCTTACATTACTATTGGTAGTAACACCTTACATTTTACATTACTATTGGCAATAACAGAATGATCTGTAACACTATACACTTTAGACATAGTACAGCAATGCAGAATGACTACAGATGAAAGTGGTGTAATTAGATATTTTATAAGGTTTCCAGTGATTTATGTTTAGAAAGTGGACATCCTATGCCTGTCTGTATCATCAATCTATCTGATGTTTGTCTGCTCAACAACTCTCTTTGTTTCAAATGTCTGCATATTACTAATCTCTGTCTAACATCTATTGTACCTGTCTGCTGTCTCTTGTCTTGTTTAACAATCTATCTATCTGTCTACACTTTGTCTGTCTTAGCTCTATCTACATGTCGCCATATTGTTTCATCTGATTTATCTGCCAGTATTAAATAGGTCAAAAATTTGCTTTGCAACTTTCATCATCTTCAATGATCCTGAACAACCAAGTAGATCCTCACAAAACCTTCACAAATTTCCTTGTTGCTGGAGGCAAAGTAGTAGTCCCCTGGTTCAAGGGCATAAATTTCATTCAGGGCATATCTATTGAAGGGGAAAGGAGGAATGGTGCACTTGTTCAGGTTGGTTAGACTGACCAGATTTTCTATTGGGAAGTTGTATTCTTCACTGACTGGGATGAACCTGATGTGTGTTCCCTTAGGTACGATAAGCTGTGGATGAAAATTGTTGAAATATTCATCATATTACACAAGTTGATGGTGTAATATAAGATCATGGGTTCTACTTTAAACTGATGTTGAGGAAAAGTGAGTTATGTTATGTTATTCGATAGATGTCATGGTACATTGGTCATTCCCATGCATGCTTTGTCCTCCGCTGCAGCAGCCATACCAAAGTCCACTTGCTCACCGTACCTATGAGAAGTTGATTAGTATATTTTCTCTTTCTACCATGAAGACGACACTGTCTAGCATGTCCATACGTAAATTCTAATTCTTGCAAAGTGTCTGAGACTCACCCCTATCATATAAATGAGAACGTACCACATTGATAACATTGGTTCTGTCCATACTTCTGCCAGCTTGAGTCGGGGCATTCTTTGCAAGCTCAAGTCACAAAAAGTGGTTTAACAAGTGGTCAACATTGAGCATTCGAAGAAAAAGAAGAAGAGAGTTCTGCCTTATAATATATCAGACCCAGGCAAACTTACTTCATTTCACTAATACTAAAGTTGCTCTGTCTTCCTGCAAGCATATTTATTTTGTCTCTTACATATCTATTATATGTATGTTCTAAGAACCAACTTTGCAGCACACATCTGTTCAAAAACCTAAATCCTTTGTCCACATCTGCAACGAGTAAATAATGCAATATACACACGGACATATAAAGAGTTCAGTAGGCAGACAAATAGAATATGCCAGAATGATACTTTGGTTAATGGTAGAAAGCAGGGCCGTGTCGTGATGCAAAGAGGCGGCCACATCAGGCGGCATAAACAATGAAATCAATAACACAATTGAAGGTTATTTTAAAGAAAAATAATTTAAGGGGCATTTCAAGACTTGCATCATACTGAGAAAATATACCGCACGGCCCTGGTAGAAAGTAATACAATACAAATTTATGGATAGATCTCAGACAGTGTAATAATAATTTAGATATGATAAAACAAGGTGGAAGTGAGAATCTGTCTGCAGAGAATCTGTCAAAGGTTATCTTACCTTTGGTGGTAGAGGATATGTCTTGGCACCAATGGGGATGTTCAGAGTTATGTAATCAGTATTTGCTTCTCTCACACCAACAAATCCATACTCTGAGCCATCATTAAAAGCTTTATTATTGTACAGACTGGAACTGAAGTAGACCTGAAAGTACACACAAGTTTACCATTGTCAGTGACAACTTTGAAGAACTAAAAGTATACACAGTTTACCATTGTCAGTGACAATACTTTCTGCCACCTGACGACAAAAGTCGGCGAACATGTCGTCGACGATGTCTTTTTAAACGGGAGTATCGCTGCGAAACGGGTTCCGTGACATACTACTTCCTTATTGTTCCGACGAGCTGTCCAAAATGGCGGATCTAACATATACGCGGTAAATGTTGGTATAAGTTCGATTATTTTGCGATTTTTCGTAAGTAAACAAAAATTTTCAAAATGGATGTCGTAGCTGATGAATAGTGATGTCCAAAATGACTCTTTTTCGGACTTTTAGCCAGTGATAGTGTTAAAACGAACTCTGAATGTGATATGAATTTGAACTGTGATTCACGTGACGATGTTTATAGATCGATAGCAGACATTTCCAGGGGTACAAGAGTAGATGACGGACACCCAACACGAAAATGACGGACACCCAACACGAAACGACGGAATATCGTATCTGTGGATAGGTATGGGGATATCAGTTACTACAATAGCTTGTGGATTATAAAGAATAGATTCCACATATAGACAGGTTAGTAGCTCATTAATATATGAACACTATTCCATAGTTTAAAAGTCCTAAGTTTATTAGTTTATTTTTTACGATTTTTGAAATTGTCACTCTGAAAACTGATCATACTGAAAAATAGCGTGGCACTGGGCCAGACTTTGTTGAAAAATGCGTGGCGGCGAAAGTGTTAAAGAACTAAAAGTATACACAAGTTTACCATTGTCAGTGACAACTTTGAAGAACTAAAAGTATACACAAGTTTACCATTGTCAGTGACAACTTTGAAGAACTAAAAGTATACACAAGTTTACAATTGTCAGTGACAACTTTGAAGAACTAAAAGTATACACAAGTTTACCATTGTCAGTGACAACTTTGAAGAACTAAAAGTATACACAAGTTTACCATTGTCAGTGACAACTTTGAACAAGAACTAAAAGTATACACAAGTTTACCATTGTCAGTGACAACTTTGAAGAACTAAAAGTATACACAAGTTTACTATTGTCAGTGACAATTTTGAAGAACTAAAAGTATACACAAGTTTACCATTGTCAGTGACAACTTTGAACAAGAACTAAATGTATACACAAGTTTACCATTGTCAGTGACAACTTTGAACAAGAACTAAAAGTATACACAAGTTTACCATTGTCAGTGACAACTTTGAACAAGAACTAAAAGTATACACAAGTTTACCATTGTCAGTGACAACTTTGAAGAACTAAAAGTATACACAAGTTTACCATTGTCAGTGACAACTTTGAACAAGAACTAAAAGTATACACAAGTTTACCATTGTCAGTGACAACTTTGAACAAGAACTAAAGTATACAAGTTTACCACTGTCAGGGACAACTTTGAAGAACTAAAAGTATACACAAGTTTACCATTGTCAGTGACAACTTTGAACATGAACTAAAAGTATTCACAAGTTTACTATTGTCAGTGACAACTTTGAAGAAGACTTGAGTGTGTACTACAGTCCCTTAATAAAAGATGTTATTGGATGACTACAGTAAATATAAACATAAAATGCTCATGGATGACCACAGTAAATACAGACATTGCTCATGGATGATAACAGTAAATACAGACATTGCTCATGGATGATAACAGTAAATACAGACATTGCTCATGGATGACCACAGTAAATATAGACATTGCTCATGGATGACCCCAGTAAATATAGAGATTGCTCCACCTGAGTGGTTACCGGGCCCAAATTTGGGGTGTAAAGAGTAGAACCACTGTTACCTATACCTACCATGCATGTCGTAGAGGCGATAGGAGGCTGGGCGTGGGGCTAGCTACCCCACACCATAAAAACACTAGATGGCTACAGAATGGAGAGCGAACCAAGTAAATGCTGGCTGAAACCGGACACATCGCCGAGGATAAGCACCAGAGCTCCAAATGGTGCTGAAGATGTGACGTAAAACACACCATGCTAAGGCTGCATGAATCAGATTTCCACAAGAATAGAATTTATGGGAGATCTGGTACATAGGTCTGGGCGGTGATCACGGGGAGAGACATTGCTCATGGATGACCACAGTAAATATAGACATAAAATATTCTTTAGCTCAAAGATGACCACAGTAAATATAGACAAAATATTCTTTAGCTCAAAGATGACCACAGTACATATAGACAAAATATTCTTTAGCTCAAAGATGACCACAGTACATATAGACATAAAATATTCTTTAGCTCAAAGATGACCACAGTAAATATAGACAAAATATTCTTTAGCTCAAAGATGACCACAGTACATATAGACAAAATATTCTTTAGCTCATGGATGACCACAGTAAATATAGACATAAAATATTCTTAGCTCAAGATGACCACAGTACATATAGACATAAAATATTAATTAGCTCAAAGATGACCACAGTAAATATAGACATAAAATATTCTTTAGCTCAAAGATGACCACAGTACATATAGACATAAAATATTAATTAGCTCAAAGATGACCACAGTAAATATAGACATAAAATATTCTTTAGCTCAAAAATGACCACAGTAAATATAGACATAAAATATTCTTTAGCTCAAAGATGACCACAGTACATAGAGACATAAAATATTCTTTAGCTTATGGATGGCCACACATGTCAATAAGATTGTTTACCTTGACTGGTTTGTCAGGGGACTTTCCAGCTTTAATGAATGCATCTGTGACATCATGTTTCCAAAGTATTTCATTCGACCATGGCATTTCCTTAGAGCTTCCAAGCAGATAATTGGTACCCCCTGAAAATTTCTCACCTTCGTCATTTAGAAACCAATACTGCAAATTTAAGAAGAAAAAAAAAAGATTGTTTAAAACTTTATGCAAAAAGGGACTGTATTAAATTGAGAACAAATTAGAAACTTATTCTTTGACTACAGTCGAAGCCAGTGGTTCTCAACCTGTGGGTCATCACCATCAAGTTAGCTTGGTCTTTTCTGAAGCTTCAGCAAATTATTTTTAGTTGTAATTATTTTAATATAATTGGAACTTCCTGAAAATTTGAAACATTCAAGTTTGAGCCATTGCTACTAGTTTTACTGCAGTATTCCTGATACGATAATTATTTTTACAGAAAATTTGTATCACAATTGTTGCAACATTGCTTTTCTTCAATATGGCTAAGCTGCAATATTCTACTAATATTTCTAACACTGATTGTAGATGATTGAAAGTATGTGAGATATATGAACAAGTTGACAATGATGTCATTTATTAATATCATTAGTTAGCTGTCTAAATGAGGAACTCAGAGAAAGAACTAAGCAGGTACCAGTGGAGAAAGAGCTCCGGAAGAGACACTGGCAATGGATAGGACATAAATTAAGAAGACAGACCGGAAGAATTGCAAGACATGCACTGTTTTGGAACCCACAGGGAAAGAGGAGTAGGGGATGGCCTAGACAGATCTGGAGGCTGATATTAAAAGGATAGGTCAAACATGGAAAGAATTGGAAGGGATGGCAAAGAGAGGAAGAGCTGGAAGAAGTTTGTTGAAGACCTGTGCTCTGCTGGGAGTTGAAAGATGAAGAAGAAGAAGTTAGCTTTCTAATGCAAACTGGCATGAATTGGTTCACTAATAGTCAACCACCTTTACCTGATAAAAAGATGGCAACCAACCAAGTGTTGTTGAGAATGAGTTAGTTATTGTCAGCAATATGTAAAATATAAACAACTGATAGCAGATAATGCAAGTGATGATGATGATGTTTATACTGATGGATCTATGCATTGTGGTGAGAAGTCAGGCTGGGGTTTCCTGGCTTAGAACATGGTAAGGTTAGTGCAGAGTAAAGTGTAGCATACAGTATGAGGATGAGGCAGTTACTGCTGCCCTCCAATGGCTCTCTGGGATTCCATTTACTGGTGTCATTGTTGTATCTGACTCTCAGTCGATGATTTGGAAGATCCAGAATGGCAGGTTGCGGTATGAGTGGATGTCATCTACAGAGTTTCCAACCTCCAGAGGCTAATGTGAATCTACTATCCTGGACATGAATGTCTTCATGGCAATGAGAGAGCAGACATGCTTGAATTGATTGTCGAGGATTTTATGATGGGTAAGGGGGATTTTATTCGGTCTCTTAACGACCTACTGTTAAATGAGAACACTAAATTGATGTTGAATAGATCCAGCGATTTAAGGAGTTTGGAAATACAAGTTGAACAAGTAGAATTGGATGCTTGAGGGGCAGAGAGAGGAGTGTGTTTAACCAGCGAGCCACATGAACCATCAGTATGAATACCTTCAATATCTGTTGTGGATGACTGAGGAACTATGGGTCTGCCCGGAGTGGTTTGAAATCGGTTAGTAACCAATAAACAGCACCAGTAGCATTGTTATCATTCCAAGCTGTCTGTCAGTAACTGTTTACTTTTATAGGTTATATTATTAGTTTTAATAGGTATATTATTTGATTAAAATGGTAAGCCAAGTGACGATTGTTAAACATGCAATGTACAGAATTCTACAGATCTGAGGTGGTCAGACCAGATTAGATAAGATCTGGAGAAAACTGCAGGGTAGTGCTGTAATACTGAATAAATGGGAGATACAGATAAGGACTTGAACATCTATTTTAAAAGAAAATATTACTCTCTGAGCAAAATTCATTAAAAAGAAAACATTAAAATACAATTCCTACAAAATATTTTCACCATCTTCTTTATACATGGGACCCTTGCCTGTGCTACAGAGTTCATGCACTGCCACTGATATCTTCCTGTGTAAGAAAGAGATCAGAGCACACATGGTCACTCACTGAAGTGCAATGATGATGTCAATCAATATCAATCAATCAATCAATTACTTTTCTGTCTCCAGAACTTGCTCATAAAGTAGTTTATAACTTTACTTTTAGTTACATTTTCTACTGTGTTATTTTCTTTCAGAGTTCCGCTTCCTAAGTTTTTCTTAAGGTTGTGCCATGTCTAAAGATTCATCTGCAAAGTTTCATGCTGGCTACTCAGATGCAAACACAATAATCACATTAAATTTTAGGCTAGAATTATATTCTGAAAATATGTTTTATTTACACTACTAAAAATGTTTTTTATGCAAAAGGTCAGATTTCCTAGTCTTCTTCTTCTTTGTGTTTGTTCTTTATGACTAATTTTATTCCCTCTTTGTGATATGTTTGATCTTTGCCAAGAACGTGTATACGTTACACATTGGTTTGGTAGGACCCTAAATGCATAGACTTCTACACATTTAGGACACATGCATCCGATTTCAGCCAAACCTGAAAAAAAGTTCTGAATCTTCTTTTCTTCTTTTGTCGTCACACTGCTACCGGGTTGTTGCCCAGTGTCGTGGTTTTCTGTTTTTGTCTTGCGCTGTTCTGGTGGCTTTGTGTGATGTTATCTTTGCTCTTTCACAGGATTCTGCTACGCCATCTAACCATCTTTTCCGTGGTCTTCCTCTTGCCTTCTTTCCCGATGTTCTGTTGTAGAAGACTGTATACTTTGGAGTTTGGATGCATTCTTATTAAGTGACCAAACCACTTCATTCTTTGTTTATCTATGTAATTCAAGCACGGTTTTGTGCCAACTTTCTTTCTTATGCTGATGTTGGTGATTCTGTCTTTTCTGTGTTGTTGGTAACTTTTCGCAGGCAACGCATTTCACATGTAGTTATTTTTGTGACTGCGCTTTGCTCAATGTCCATGTTTGGCTCTGGTAACACAAAGTAGGTATAAAAATGCTGTTGATCATCTGTTGTTTAGCTGCCTGTGAAATTTTTGGGTGCCTTAACAATGGGGCTAGCTGGTAGGTTACAGCATTTGCTTTCTGTACTCTAGCCTCTATCTCTCTATCCAGTTTTCCGTCTTCCTTGAATATGCTTCCTAAGTATTTGAATTCTTTCACTTGGTTTATTTTAGCGTCATTGACATGGATGTCTAGATTATTATGTTTTCTTCCCATATTCATTATTTCTGTTTTAGTGTTGTTGATTTTCATGTCATGTTTTACACAATTTTTGTTCAAGGTGTCAATATGATGTTGTAGATCTTGTTCATTTTGGTGTATCAGGCACTGATCATCTGCAAAAAGCAGTTAATTTATTTCATCATTATCTGAATTGGACTCTTGAGTTATTTTATCCATATATGCAATAAAGAGTAGTGGTGAGAGGACACAACCTTGTCTAACACCTGATGTAATGGAGAACCAATCGGTCATTCCTTCTGTTGTTCTTACTGTACTCTGGCTATCTTGATATGGCCCTTTTCATCTTTACAGACGGTCAATAGGCAAGTGTTTTACTGTGACAACTTCTGAGTTTTCGATTTTCTCTCTTGTTGTTCAGCTCGTACATAAGTCTCTTCTCAAAAGACTCTGCGCCCTTCCGGAATTTGGCTTTCCACACAACTCTGTCATCAGCTAGTCCCTCCCATGTGCTGGGATCTATAGAAAAGTTTTCATTGAGGTTTTGCAGACATCTTTATATCTGAGCAGTGGTCTGCCCTGGTGCCTCTTCCCCTCCGAAAGTTCACAGAACAACATTTGTTTTGGTATGCGATAAGTTTCCATTCTTCTCACATGTCCCAACCATCTTAGTCGTCTACTGCTGAGCATGCCCATGATGGAAGGCAGATTTGCACGTTGTAGTACTTCAGAGTTGGTTATCTTGTCGTACCACCTGATGTTCATAATCTTTTGGAGACATCGAAGGTGAAAGATGTTAAGTCTCCTCTCGTGTCTTGAGTAGGCTGTCCATGTTTCTGAGCCATATAGTAAAGAACTAATTACACAGGCTCGATATATTTGAGTCTTCGTCTGCAATGTCAATTTTTTGTTGTCCCACGCTCGCTTTGATAGTATGCCGAATGTAGTAGCCGCACCCCTATACGAGCGTTGATTTCTTCCTCAAGAGAAAGGCTGGCAGTGACCGTGGACCCAAGATAGTAGAATTTTTGCACTGGTGTTAGATGGTTGCCATTTAAAGTGATATTTGATGTCTTACCTCCTGACATAATACAACTGTTTTGGAGACACTTATTGTCAGAGAAAAGAGGTCGCATGCCTTTGACAAATTATTAATTAGACATTGCAGTGTAGTCTCACTGTGGGCGACTAAGGCAGCATCGTCAGCGAAAAGGAGGTCCTTGAGAAGTATTCCGTCGTTTTTGTCTTGGCTCTTAAGCAAGCCAAGTTAAACAGTGAACCATCAGATCTAGTGCGGATGAAAACATCACTAGTCAGATCCACGAAAGCAATACATAGAGGCTTGCTCTGCTCTCTGCACTTCTCTTGTAGCTGTCGAAGGGTAAATATCATGTCAGTTGTTGACCGTCTAGCTCTGAATCCACATTGTGACTCTGGAAGAACACGCTCCGCCAGTTTCTGTAGTCGTTTTGAAAGGACTAGTGCAAAAGCTTTGCCTGTTACGCTAGAAGGAGATGCCTCTGTAGTTGTTACAATCCCCTTATCCCCTTTGTTTTTATAGAGTGTCACTATCTTTGCATCCCTCATGTCCTGAGGAAGTGTTTCCTCTCTCCAGCACTGAATAAGGAGATTGTAGAGGTGGGGCAGCAGGACATCCCTATTGTATTTGAGGATTTCTGCAGGAATGTTGTCTAGTCCTGATGCCTTGCCATTTGAAAGTTTGTTGATTGCTTTGGAAAGTTCCTGCTCCGTGGGTTCGGTATCCAGCTCGGTTTGGTCATGATGTTTCGGTATGATCTGATCGAGGACTGGTGTGCTGGTTTCTCCACAGAGTAAAGATTGGAATAGTGTTCCACCCATCTTCGAGCTGTTTGGTCATATCTGTTATTGGCTCACCTGTTTCTGATCTTAGTGGTGCAATTTTTGTTATGTTTGGTCCCAGAGCTACTCTGATATTTTCGTACATTGCCTTGGTGTTGCCCATATCTGCAGCATTTTGTATCGCAGAACATAGATTTGACCAGTATTCATTTGCACACCTCCTTGACTCTCGTTGCAATACTGATTTTGTGTGCTGAAGATGGTCCTTTGAACTTTGCGATGGTTTATTTTTGTAATTTATTAGAGCTCTTTTCTTTTCCTCAAGTAGAGGGCTTAGGTTTGTTTCATTTTGTTCTACCCAGTCTTTGTTGGAGAATTTCTTGGTGCCAAATGAGTCAATGGCACAGTCATATATGTTAGATTTTAGAATGTTCCACTTTTCGTCTACGCTACATTCTCCCATTTCATTCTCACACAGAGCAGTAAACGCCTTTCTGAAAGTCTCTATTCTCTGTCATCCCATTTTGGTGGCTTGACTTTGGGTTTGGGCAGGTCGTTTGGTTTTGATTACCCCAAGTGCCTCCTCGTGCGTTTGGTTTGTGATTAGCCACAGTGTAGACCGTCTCTCAGGTCGTTTGTTTTTGTGATTGTCAAGTAGTGTTTGCACGTTTCACGTGCCTATGAGTGAGCCTTAAACTTCTTGTTCATTTTGGCTGTTGTGTGATTTGTAGTTTTGTGTAGTTGTCTGAAACTGTAGCTTGCGCTGTAATTGGATTAAAGTGAGCTAAAGTTGCGCTATTCGTCAACCTCACTCTCACGTCCAGGACTGTCTGTATCCAGGGGCAAGACAAGTCGAGACGACTGGAGATAGTACTAGATGCAGGGGACGACCATGGCTTTCTAATGCCTCGCCGTGTTCTATCCGGTTCGCACCGCTTTGCTGTGATCCGTCTTTCTAACCGTTGAACCAGCTAGTAGTCTCATCCGCGAAGTCAGCCAAAGCAAAACGTCGTATACGTAAAAGTTGGACCACAAAAATAACTTGCGCAGAGGCAGTGAAAACACTGTTTTGAAGCGCACAAAAAGTCCGTTCTTGAATTGCGTCTAGATTCTTCACACGAGTAGCCTGAGATTGGTGATCCAGAAAAACGTTCACTCCACCACTCTCCTTTTCTGCAGCGAGTCAGCAATTTTGCAATGTCATGGACACGAAGACAACTAGTACACATTTTGAAATGCAAGCATGTCACCATGAACACTAAGCGAGTATTGTACAACACAATCTCCCGACATTATGCTATCAGTGCTAAACCTGGACGCTGACATCAAACGATATAGGAAAACTAGTCACGACAGAGATGAAGTGTCTACGCAGAATGCTGGGAGTATCAAGAAGAGACCAGTTTAGAAATGAAGACATCAGGGAAAATATGGGTACAACATCAGCACTGAACTTCATCAAGAAAAAACAAACTAAATCTTTCGGCCACATACGTATCTTACCAATAAATAATGCGCCTCAAAGAGCAATGCAACTCCAATACAGTGGACACAAAGCAAAAGGTCGTCCACGCAAGTGGTGGACCTCAGAAATAACAGAGGAGGAGAAAAACACTATTTATGAAGCGCACAAATGACGGTTTTAAACATTTCGTCCTATCCTGAAGTTGTTAGGCAAAACAGGATTAGATAAAAACAAAATGGAAACCTTTGAAATCTTGCTTGTTTAGCTTCTGAACTTATTTGAAGTAATATTACTAAACTGTGTATCATTAGAGGCTCTCTGATACAAATTTTGTAACGTAATATTACTTGTATCATTAGGAGCTCTCTGATACAAAGTTTGTAACGTAATATTACTTGTATCATTAGAAGCTTTCTGATACAAAGTTTGTAACGTAACATTACTTGTATTATTAGAAGCTCTCTGATACAAAGTTTGTCACGTAATATTACTTGTATCATTAGAAGCTTTCTAATACAAAGTTTGTAAGGTAATATTACTTGTATTATTAGAAGCTTTCTGATACAAAGTTTGTAACGTAATATCACTTGTATCATTAGAAGCTTTCTGATACAAAGTTTGTAACGTAATATTACTTGTATCATTAGAAGCTCTCTGATACAAAGTTTGTAACGTAATATTACTTGTATCATTAGAAGCTCTCTGATACAAAGTTTGTAACGTAATATTACTTGTATTATTAGAAGCTTTCTAATACAAAGTTTGTAACGTAATATTACTTGTATCATTAGAAGCTTTCTAATACAAAGTTTGTAACGTAACATTACTTGTATCATTAGAAGCTTTCTAATACAAAGTTTGTAACATAATATTACTTGTATCATTCGAAGCTTTCTAATACAAAGTTTGTAACGTAATATTACTTGTATTATTAGAAGCTTTCTGATACAAAGTTTGTAACATAATATCACTTGCATCATTAGGAGCTCTCTGATACAAAGTTTGTAACGTAATATTACTTGTATCATTAGAAGCTTTCTGATACAAAGTTTGTAACGTAATATTACTTGTATTATTAGAAGCTCTCTGATACAAAGTTTGTAACGTAATATTACTTGTATTATTAGAAGCTCTCTGATACAAAGTTTGTAACATAATATCACTTGTATCATTAGAAGCTTTCTAATACAAAGTTTGTAACATAATATTACTTGTATCATTCGAAGCTTTCTGATACAAAGTTTGTAACATAATATTACTTGTATCATTAGAAGCTCTCTGATACAAAGTTTGTAACGTAATATTACTTGTATCATTAGAAGCTTTCTGATACAAAGTTTGTAACGTAATATTACTTGTATTATTAGAAGCTTTCTGATACAAAGTTTGTAACGTAATAATACTTTGTATCATTAAAAGCTTTCTGATACAAAGTTTGTAACGTAATATTACTTGTATCATTAGAAGCTTTCTGATACAAAGTTTGTAACATAATATTACTTGTATCATTAGAAGCTTTCTGATACAAAGTTTGTCATGTAATATTACTTGTATTATTAGAAGCTTTCTGATACAAAGTTTGTAACGTAATATTACTTGTATTATTAGAAGCTTTCTGATACAAAGTTTGTAACGTAATATTACTTGTATCATTAGAAGCTTTCTGATACAAAGTTTGTAACATAATATTACTTGTATCATTAGAAGCTTTCTGATACAAAGTTTGTCATGTAATATTACTTGTATTATTAGAAGCTTTCTGATACAAAGTTTGTAACGTAATATTACTTGTATTATTAGAAGCTTTCTGATACAAAGTTTGTAACATAATATTACTTGTATCATTAGAAGCTCTCTGATACAAAGTTTGTAACGTAATATTACTTGTATTATTAGAAGCTCTCTGATACAAAGTTTGTAACATAATATTACTTGTATTATTAGAAGCTCTCTGATACAAAGTTTGTAACGTAATATTACTTGTATTATTAGAAGCTTTCTGATACAAAGTTTGTAACGTAACATTACTTGTATTATTAGAAGCTTTCTGATACAAAGTTTGTAACGTTATATTACTTGTATCATTAGAAGCTCTCTGATACAAAGTTTGTAACGTAATATTACTTGTATTATTAGAAGCTTTCTGATACAAAGTTTGTAACGTAATATTACTTGTATCATTAGAAGCTTTCTGATACAAAGTTTGTAACATAATATTACTTGTATCATTAGAAGCTTTCTGATACAAAGTTTGTCATGTAATATTACTTGTATTATTAGAAGCTTTCTGATACAAAGTTTGTAACGTAATATTACTTGTATTATTAGAAGCTTTCTGATACAAAGTTTGTAACATAATATTACTTGTATCATTAGAAGCTCTCTGATACAAAGTTTGTAACGTAATATTACTTGTATTATTAGAAGCTCTCTGATACAAAGTTTGTAACATAATATTACTTGTATTATTAGAAGCTCTCTGATACAAAGTTTGTAACGTAATATTACTTGTATTATTAGAAGCTTTCTGATACAAAGTTTGTAACGTAACATTACTTGTATTATTAGAAGCTTTCTGATACAAAGTTTGTAACGTTATATTACTGTGTATCATTAAAAGCTTTCTGAGAAAACAAATACAAAATCTTTTCAGGTATTGCAGTTGTCTGTTTCAAAACTCGTTTGGGTTTTCTGAATCCGCTCCGAATGTACAGTCCAGATGCAATGTCGTTTCTTAATAACAGCAAGGCCTTGTTCACCTGCTTGTACAAAAATGCGTGTGGAGAATCATGGGCACACAACTATTACAGAAATAAAACATACAGAGTGTATGAACAAGCTTCATTATCCAACAGAAAGTAAGTGCTTGTTATATGCATACATGCATACATAAATACATACACACGTACTATGTATGTACGTTTGTATGTATGCATGTATGTCTTCTTCACCCTTCGCCCTAGGAAGCATAGGTCCACAACCAAGGCCCTCAAGCCCGCCCATCAATGCCATATTTTCCAGATCTCTCCACTTTCTCCCCATTTTCTTACATTCCGTCTCAAACTCCCGTCTCCAGGTGTTCCTGTGTCTTCCCCTACCTCTATTGCCCTGGGGGTTCCATCGGAGAGTCTGTCTTGTGATGCTTTAATGGGATTTCCTCAGTGTGTGTCCTATCCATCTCCACCTTGTGTCCTATCCATCTCCACCTTCTGCTCCTTATCTCTAGTTCCACCTGTCGTTCTTCTGTTCTATCCCAGAGTTCCCTGTTTGTAGTCCTGTCATACCATCGCAGATGGGTATACTGCAGGCATCTATTGATGAATGTCTGCAACTTTTGGTGTTCCCCTTAGTTGTTCTCCATGTCTCCACTCCATACAGAAGGACAGCCTTGACATTTGAATTAAATATCATTATCTTAGTTTTATTCCTGATCAATCTTGAACTCCATATGTTCTTCAGAATGGCAAAGGCTGATCTTGCCTTTTGTATTCTAACCCTAACATCTTCATCTGAGCCACCTTGTATGTTAATAACACTTCCCAGATATGTATCCACTGTACCCATATGTAGCCATTGTTTATTCTTTTAATTATATTCTTATTTTTGTCAAATCTGCATTTGTACGCTTCCCGGGTATGTTAATGTACTCTATCTGCTGATGTTACCTCATTGTTCTGTATTTTTATTGATTTTGGATTGCACTTAGCTTCACAACTTTTATCTTTTTTTAGGTTCAATTTCCATTCATCGTGGCTGTATACCTTCTTCTTCACCTAACAACTTTCAATGGAGCACAGGTCTACAAAAACTTCACCAGCTCTTCCTCTCTTCTGCTATCCCTTCCAATTCTTTCCACTTCTTACCTATCCTTTCAATATCAACCTCCAGCTCTCTTCTCCAGGTCTGTCCAGGCCTTCGCCTACTACTCTTTTCCTGCGGGTTCCAAAACAGTTCCCGTCCAGAATGTCTATCATATAGTTTCTCATCTCTGTTGCGAGCTGGGCTGTTTTGCCATGTTCAATCAACGTTCTCACATTCCAGTAACCAATGTTGGCCGTTTTCCGATAGGAAAGAAAGTTAGTCAGCATCACCGGATCCTTTCGGCTTTTCCGGCGATACGTCATTTGGTCCCTCCCCCACCCACCCACCTGTTGGGGGACCTTCCCTAGTTCGGATGGTTGTAAATTATTTCTTATAGTTGTGCTTTCTATGTTTGTTGATGATGTTGTCTTAATTGTTCTACGGGTTGATGTAGCCAGCCCTACGACCAATCATTCCTAGTTGCCTGGCAGGTAGATAGATATTGCTGCACATTCTTTCCTCCCCTTTCGAGCTCCGGCAGTACACGGGCACCTGATTATGCTACACATTTTGATAGAATTACCGCTATGACGTAAAGGTATTCGGTTCGTTCATCGCGTAGAACTATCAGAACATTTTTTTTCAGAGAATGGGAGAATATATTTGAATAGTTTTTTTGCAATGAAGGTGAGATATAATTGTTAGTCATATTTGAGATGAACGATAAACTGTGCGCAAAAACTTTGACAGCTGAAAATTTGGAAAAGTAAACTGTACAACCACTGCCTGTGAAAAATGCATATATATATATATAGCAGACGAAGACTCAAATATATCAGGCCTGTGTAATTAGTTCTTTACTATATGGCTCAGAAACATGGACAGCCTACTCAAGACACGAGAGGAGACTTAACATCTTTCACCTTCGATGTCTCCGCAAGATTATGAACATCAGGTGGTACGACAAGATAACCAACTCTGAAGTACTGCAACATGCAAATCTGCCTTCCATCATGGGCATGATCAGCAGTAGACGACTAAGATGGTTGGGACATGTGAGAAGAATGGAAACTTGCCGCATACAAAACAAATGTTGTTCTGTGAACTTTCGGAGGGAAAGAGGCAACAGGGCAGACCACTGCTCAGATATAAAGATGTCTGCAAAGCCTCAATGAAAAACTTTTCTATAGGTCCAGCACATGGGAGGGACTAGCTGATGACAGAGTTGTGTGGAAAGCCAAATTACGAAAGGGCGCAGAGTCTTTTGAGAAGAGACTTATGTACGAGCTGAACGACAAGAGAGAAAAACGAAAACTCAGAAGTTGTCACAGTAAAACACTTGCCAATTGACCGTCTGTAAAGATGAAAAAGGCCATATATATATATATACATAACAGTAATGCAATTGTAAATGTGTCTGTTCCAATTGTTTCAAGAAATCTGGACATCCTCTACAGGACTCGAAATGTAGCAAGAGGGTAGTTTTCATAGATGGGAAGATGTAAAAATGATAAAACCGGACTATTGGTTCGTCTCTATATCTAAATTCCAACTAACGAAATGGACATGAAAACCGGAAAACCAAAAAAGGGGAATCCCTGTTTACACTTGCCGGTCACATGAAAGCGATGATGAAGTCACATGTTACGCTAATATTTGATGCAATTTATTGGTGTTTCAACACATCTGGCAATTGCCTACTCGATTAGAGGCTTGGCTACCGTGCTCAATTCACGGGAAGGACAACAATTTTTGTCTTTCATTAACATATCTGGTCACTATTTGATCAGTTTATATCTGAATCTGAATAAATTCAATTTGCCAAATGTTTTTGTCAACTTTCACTCGAATTCTATTGTATCAGGTTTCTCTGGCAATCAGAATGAGGGACGGTTTAATCCTATGTGGTCACCACTACAACAACACATTAACAGACTTCAGTTAACATGTAATGAATACAACATGATAATAAACATAGACAAAACAGAAGTAATGACATTCGCTAGGGAGGAAAGCGGTACCAATATCTCCATCGACAATCGCCCATTAAAATAAGTAAAAGACTTCACATACCTGGGTAGCATTTTTTCAGCAAATGGAAGAATAACTAATGAAATTGAACACGGATGCAACAAAGCAAATCAAATGATAGGACAAATGGCACCAATTTTTAAATGCAAACATGTCACCATGAACACAAAAAGAGAAATGTTCAACACAATCTTTCTCCCCACATTATGCTACCAGTGCCAAACCTGGACGCTGACAACAAATGATAGAAGAAAACTTGTCACGACAGAGATGAAGGGTCTATGCAGAATGCTGGGGGTAATAAGAAGAGACCGGTTGAGAAATGAAGACATCAGGAAAAAAGTGGGTACAACATCAGTACTAGACTTCATAAAAACCAGCAAACTAAATGGTTCGACTACATAAGTAGATTACCAACAAACTAAATGGTTCGACTACATGAGCAGATTACCAACAAACTAAATGGTTCGACTACATGAGCAGATTACCAACAAACTAAATGGTTCGACTACATGAGCAGATTACCAACAAACTAAATGGTTCGACTACATAAGCAGATTACCAGCAAACTAAATGGTTCGACTACATGAGCAGATTACCAACAAACTAAATGGTTCGACTACATAAGCAGATTACCAACAAACTAAATGGTTCGACTACATGAGCAGATTACCAGCAAACTAAATGGTTCGACTACATAAGCAGATTACCAGCAAACTAAATGGTTCGACTACATGAGCAGATTACCAACAAACTAAATGGTTCGACTACATAAGCAGATTACCAACAAACTAAATGGTTCGACTACATGAGCAGATTACCAACAAACTAAATGGTTCGACTACATGAGCAGATTACCAACAAACTAAATGGTTCGACTACATAAGCAGATTACCAGCAAACTAAATGGTTCGACTACATAAGCAGATTACCAGCAAACTAAATGGTTCGACTACATAAGTAGATTACCAGCAAACTAAATGGTTCGACTACATGAGCAGATTACCAACAAACTCAATGGTTCGACTACATAAGCAGATTACCAACAAACTCAATGGTTCGACTACATAAGTAGATTACCAGCAAACTAAATGGTTCGACTACATAAGCAGATTACCAACAAACTCAATGGTTCGACTACATAAGCAGATTACCAACAAACTAAATGGTTCGACTACATAAGCAGATTACCAACAAACAGTGCGAGGGGACGGGGCATGTTTCTTTAATATGCTCAATCTCGCACTATTTGCAGCTTTATAATTTCAGAAATGATACAATTTCGTAGATCTATCGAAACTAATGAAGTTACTTTTGGAGAATGGTAAGAAAAGAAAATTGAATGCAGGAAACATGGAGACAGAGGGGAAAATATTATTAATTAGGCTACAAGCGTCGGAGAAGTGAAAAGGTGATTGATGAGGAAACAAAAGAGGAACGACTTGGAAGATCACGGAAAAGCATAACAAATGTAGCTTTAAAAGTGTTCAATTAGATTTAATCTAAAGTCTGGTGCGAATTTCGAGTTCTTACGATATCAAGATCACAATGTGAACGACTCGAACGGGTTCAGAATGAAGGTATGCGTATAGTCCTGGGCTGCACTAGAGATACCCCAAGGTGAAGATGAGATATATGCTTGGCCTTCTGTCACTACGCTTCCGTCATGCAATCGCCCAAACCAAGGCATATATGCGGGTTACTGCGGATAAGAGACATCCACTACACAAAAACACTGGAGTTAAGGGCACGAGAATCAAGCGTGGCATGTCGTGGATGGCCCAGGCTGAGAGAACAATTGGCCAGGTGACTACGGTTGCGACCCTACCAAAAGGGAAGAATGGATCCCAAACAGATGGTAGCATGACCAACTATCTCAACGTTATCATTACTCTTGGAAGAGAATGTAGAGATTGGGGCAACATGAAGGCTGATCTTGCAGTTAAGCAGCTGATAGAAGATAATGCAAGGGATGATGATGTTGTTGTATATACCGATGGGTCGGTTCAACGTGGTGAGAAGTCCGGCTGGGGTTTCTTGGCTAATGCGCATGGTAGGGTTGTTGCAGAGCGAAGTGGCGCATACAGGGTAACTACTTCTAGTATGAGGATGGAGGTTGAGGCCGTTACTGCTGCCCTTCATTGGATCGCTGGGACTTCATTTACTAGGGCAGTTGTTGTATCTGACTCTCAGTCGATGCTTCACAAGATCCAGAAGGGCTGGTTTCGGTATGAGTGGATGTCGTCTATAGAAGTTTCTAACCTCCAGCGGCTTACGTGGATATACTGTCCTGGGCATGCGGTGTTTACGATAATGAGAGAGCGGACATACCTTGCATCAACAGCATCGATTGTTGGGAAGTTGAAGATGGATAAGGGGGATATTCTTCGGTATCTTCGCGACTGTCTGTTGGATGAGGACACTAAAATTGATGTTGAATCGATCAAGCGATTTAAGTAGTTTGGAGTTACCCGTTGTTCAAGTCGAACTGGATGCCTGAAAGGCAGAGTGAGAGTGTGTTTAATCAGCGAGCCACAGGAACCATAAGTATGCATACTCTTCGATATCTGTTGGGGGAGATTGAGCACCTATGTGTCTGCCCGGAGTGTAATGACGTCAGTTTAGTAACCAATAACTAATAACCGGTACGAAGAAAGGGTACATCTGCTAGTTAAAAGATAAAATAACAATGCATACAAACATGGTAATTTACAGTAGCGCAGTGATGATGTTACTGTCAACTAATCAATCAAATTACTTGTACATTTTCTTAATTTTCAGAATTACAATGAAACACGTAGAAGAATGTCAAAAAACCATGGAGTCCCAAAAAAAAGCTGGAACTTTTAATCCAGACGAGCCAAATCTCATTTATTCCCTACTTTCAGATGGCAATTTGTCGTGCGAAGATATTTGCAACAACGTGCAAATGCTATTCACAGCTGGAACTCATTCGGTAAAGTCTTATTCTGATAATGATAATTCATTTTATATTTTGTATCAATGTTGTAAATGTTACGATAATCAGAAACCACGAACAAGTCCGATTTATAACGAAAGACATCAACAGAAAATTACATAAATTTGCATGTTTTATTTTACATGACATATTCATTGATAGCCTTAGCTATTTAAAATTAAACAGGTAAATATACAAAATGTCGATGTGGAAATAGTGAGGGTGAAATTATCACATATAGCATCAAAAGTTAGATACGCTATAAAAGACAGCTATAATAAAACACCTGTAAAAAATAATGTAAATATTATTCTGGAATTCAAAAGATTTTTAAAACAGCAGTTCAGTTCTTTGGGTAGCAATTTTGACCTCGTGCGAGACATCAAAAAAGATAAATTATGCACAAATTGTCAAAGCAACATAAGCTTTTAAAAGTGTAAATAAAATATTGAATTCTAAGTTATATAATTGTAAAACTAAACTAACTCCCTTGTTGTTTCCATCATAACATATGCTAGTGAGAGTTGGACAATTATTGAAGGTACGTAAAATAAATTGAATGCATTTGAAAATAGATGTCTGCGAAAAATAATGAACATAAAATTGGACGAATTGAGATGGGATGAAATCAGAGAAATACATGGTCAACTGTTGGTGACAACAGTTATAACAAAGATTAGAAGAAATGGTCAATGATAGAGGGGTATGGAAAAATTGCTTGCATTCTATGTGTAACATGGCGGTAGAGAGGAGTACAAAAAAACAACAACCGAATAGGAAATATGAATAAGGTGAAAGATGAGCGTTAATGTTTATACACATTCTATTATTTGTCTTGCTTTATTTAATATTAGGCATTTTGTAATGCTCTTTCTGTGTTGCTATTTATCATAGTACATGTTATTACTTTTATCCACGCCAATTTAATATGATTTTTCAATATTGATTCATTGATTTATTGATGATTCAATATGTTTCGAACTGCTCAGAATCTGATGGTATTTTTATTTCACTTGGCCAAAAATCCAGACAAGCAAGAAATACTACGTGAGGAGGTAATTAAAGTGATTGGTCGCGACCAGGCAGTTACACCGGAGTCGATGGAAAACATGCCTTATTTAAAAGCCGCATAAGAATCCTTCAGGTACACCAATCGCATTAGATTTTAACAATACGTTTTTTAAAAAACTTCCAAACATAACTACTGCATATGAACGCTCTCTCTTCATTTTCTTCTTTGCGTTCGTTCTTTACGACCAATTTTAATCATTCTTTGTGATATGTTTGATCTTTGCTAAGAACGTGTATACGTCCCTAAACGCATATACTTCTACACGTTTAGGACACGTGCATCCGATTTCAGTAAACCTCCTCAGTCGCCTCATACGACATGCGTGTCATAGAACAGTGGTTCTATTCTTTACATGCCAAATTTGGGCCCCGGTAACCACTCGGGCGATATGAACACTCTAAATGTACCGAGGATATATAAGAAGAAAGTGTGCCTCGTCTCATTCAATAATTCTTCGGTAATGAACGCAGCTTCTTCTTTTTCTGCGATAAATTTTTGCTATGCGACTACTCCGGTATGTGTCATAAACAGGGCGTACGCTTGAGGTCTTCACAGTTCCCCAATAGTTTGTCTTGTATGGTTGTTTCTGTAGGCCAGACTCTCCATTCTCGCACTACTCAAACTGGGGCAGTCTTGCAGGATGTGCTCTGGGGACTACTTATTTGCTCCACAGGTGCAGGCAGTCGAGTCCCTGAGACCCATTCTATTTAGGTGTGCTCTGAGACTGTCCCGTTCTAAGTCTGAAGACTGTGTGGTCTGTTTTATGTTTGAGCGTATTTATACTGTCGTGCTCTGGGTTGTATCCTGCTGTGTTTTCTTACATCATTTTCCTGGATTGTTTCAGGAAGTCTATGCTTCTGTAAAGATTTGTGTTAGGCTCCATCCAGCGATTTGATACTTCGTTGATTTTAATTAACTAAACAGAAACAACACAAGACTCAGTTTGAATATTAATAAGACAGAAGTTATGTTCATATCAACAAAGTAGACTGAGACAAAACGAACCGTCACAGTAAATGGGACTGAGCTAAGACAAGTACAACAATTTCAATACCTCGGAATCCTGGTAATATCAGATGGCAGATACAGATCAGAAATAAAGAGCAGAATATGGCAGGCGAAAGCGAAGTTTCAGAAAATGAGAAGCATTATATGCAACAGATCATTGTCAGTTGAGATTAGAATGAGAATTATACAGCCTTTACATAGAACCAATACTGATGGATGTGAGTCATGGCCAATGAACAAACAGATTGAAAAATCTCTGGGGGCCACAGAGATGTGGTTTTACAAAAGAATGATGAGAATGCCATGGACTGCTAAAATGACTAATGTGGAGGTGTTGAATGAGATCAAGACACATTGAAAACTTATCGATATAAGAAAGAGGCAGTCATCATTTGTCGGACATGTGATAAGAAAGTGAGGTTTGGAACACATTGTAACAACTAGTACAATCGAGGAGAGACGAGACAGAGAAAGACAGATAGAACAAATTTTGAATAGTCTGACTTCATGGCACGGAAGAGCGTCAACATCTGAGATGATAGCAAACGCCAGAGACAGAGATTTGTGGAGACCCGTGATCGCCTACGCAAGCCGACACGGCACCTGATGATGATGCAACAGAAATAAAAAGAACAAAATCTTTAGACTTGGAACGAGATTCAGTTTACACATCCACAAATGTGTTTCAGGGACTTGTCTACTTGCATCTGTGGAGCAAGAAAGCAGTCATCATCATCACATAACTTGTCCTGAGCAGAACTTTGCCACCCCAACAGTCCTCCGGAATTTATCTCTCTCATAGGCCAGATGTCCTGCCTCTGCAGCCGTCATGTTCAAATCATCAGTTACATCCGTAATCCATCTTCTCCGTAGTCTTCCTCTTCTTCTCTTTGCCGGTATGCCTCCGTTCATGGTGGTCTTCTCCAGCCCTTCATATCTTTTAATATGTGGAAAATATCTGAATTTTCTCTTCACCAGAAATCAGTCACCAGAGAAAATATTCTGCAAGACTGTTGCAGTTTTTCAAGTCTTAGTAACGAAATCTGACTAACATCGACAACTTTTAGAACAAACTTTGGGCAGCCACGAAAACCGCATTCATGCTCACAACTCTGTTTATGTTGAATATTGGAATTGCAGAAGAAACAGTTTTATTGGTGAAGATGACCTGTGCAACATACATGAAAATGTGTTGTCTGAAATTATATGGATCTACATGGAACTGTCGAAAGTTTCTTTTTTGTGACACGTGGTGTTGAATATCTAGAACATAGGTTCACAAACATTTTCGGGCCACCGCCCACTTTGCAAAACATAAACTTTGAAACGCCCCCTCGCCTTCTTCACCCACCCTACCCCAATTATAACAGTTTTCCGCGTTCAAGAAGTTGGATATTTCCGACGTAAATAAGAACTAATGATACATTACTGTTTATGCCGTTAGAGTATTGAAAAGTAGGGTCAATATGTGCTTGATCTTGAATACAGTTATTCAATAACAAAATCACGAAAATAATTTATTTTAAAATATATATTATTAATTTCTTCTATAAGGAGCTACCGATCCTTAGATCACTGAACGCCCTATTGCTTCTGTAACCACTAGCGCCCCCCCTTTCACCCCACAAGACTTCATCGCCCACTGGGTGACAGTACCGACCACTTTGGGAACCTATGATCTAGAAAGTGGAGGTAACCAAAATTCAGTTCACAAATTACTGAATGCATCCTTACATACAAGAACATCACGGATAGACAAGAAATGGTCAAACATATACACAAGTAGTTATATTCCGGAGTTTCGCCCGAGTGGTTACCGGGAGCCCAAATTTGGGGTGTAAAGAATAGAACCACTGTTACCTGCTATGCATGTCGTAGGAGGCGACTAAGGAGGTTTGGCTGAAATCAGATGCACGTGTCTACTAGGGAATGCTAACCCGAAACAAATGCTTGCAAAAACGGATGCACCAGGCCGTAAGGCGCATAACATGGTGCAACGACCCCTCACAATGAGGAATGGGATAACGGATTCTACGGTCGCCAATCTGCTTCGGAGATTTAGCCACACAGTAAGAATGTCAGACCTACCATCACGAGGGTGGCCAAAACTTACTACTGGAAGAGGTCGGCACAAACGGGAAGCAGAAATCATAGGAATTATATCCTACAGAACTGCCCCCAGGTGGCCCACTTACACCAGCGTCCAAGACAAACTGTATGGAGTGGCTAATAATCTGAGGCAGACGGCTGCCTTTATTAGAGAATCCGAAGTCCCAATCTAGTGAGATAGCAGAAGAAGAAGAATATTCCGGAGTTTAGTTTAGTCGTCAGATCATCATCACTGCACGTCGACAATTAGTCCATAAGTGCTTCGATCTCGATCTCTCAGTATTTCCCTCAGCATGTGTCGACTAACGACACCGGTTCTTTGTTGATTTACTATTTTTCTGTGGCTACCAGCATAGCGTTCTTGTCTAGCTACACCACACTTGGAGTTCTTGCAGTCTGGTTAGTGTTGTAGATTCATCACTATTACATGAATCATGTACATGTCCTCTCTCCCATAAGAATTTATAAAATCAGCATGGCCCATTGCTCGCCCGCTTTGTACGGCAGCCATACCTGCAAGCCTATCCGACGTTTATTCCCCTTACACCTGTATGCCCTGGCACAAAAATAAAACTGATATTCCGGATTGATGTAATGAAGTCTTAGCGCCCATCAATTAACCAAAAATCACAAGAAAATGACTTGGCTGTACACACCTAGACATGCTGGAATGCAGGGTAACGATCGTGCTGACTTTCTTGCAAACAATGCCCCAATTCAAGCAGGTAAAAGTAGGGACAGAGTCGATATCATCAATGCGGTACGCTCTCAATTATGTGACATGGGCAAGTCTCAGGCAGTGGAACGAGTTCAAGAATTAGGAGTTAAGTTTGGACATGCCAGACAATGTCGTCTTCGTGGTAGAGAGAAAAGATATAGTTATGAATTTCGCATGGGTACGGTGAGAAAATGGACTTTGGGATGGTTACTGCAGCGGAGGACAGAGCAGGGGATGGGAATGCCTAATGTGCCATGACGTCAAAGCGACTGTACAGTGTGCCAGCTATGTGCCTACAAGTAGCCCAAAGCACATCCGATTTCTGTGATGCATTTGATTTACTAGGTAGCTTCCTAGGTCCTACATCAGTTGCCTCTTACAACATGCTTTGAAGGTTGCAGTGGCAGCTTCCCTAGGTCCTACATCAGTTGCCTCTTACGACATGCTTTGAAGGTTGCAGTGGCACTATTCTTTGCTTCCCTTGCGGGCCCCGGCACTACTTGGGTGACATAAAACTAACAAATGTTGCAAGATGATTTTAAGTAGCATATCTTTTTTTCATTATAATTATAAAATTATATTAAGTAAAGTACTATGTCTTTGGTTTTTAGAATTACAAATTTAAGCAGTATATATTCATCACTACTAATATAAATTAAAGTTCTTCTTTCTTCTTCTTCTTCTGCTTTCTCACTAGACTGGGCTTTCGGATTCTCTAATAAAGGCAGCCGTCTGCCTCAGATTATCAGCCCACACGTACAGTTTGTCTTGGAGCTGGTGTAAGTGGGCCACCTCTTTCTTTTCAAGTCTGTATACTGGGGGCAGTTCTGTAGGATATAATTTCTATGATTTCTGCTTCCCCATTTGTGCCGACCTCTTCCCGCAGTAAGTTTGGCCACACTCGTGATGGTAGGTCCAACATTTTTACTGCGTGGCTAAATCTGAGGCAGATTGGCAACCGTAGCATCCGTTATCCAATTCCTCATTGTGAGGGGTCGTTCATGTTATGCACCTTACAGCCTGGTGCATCCTTTTTCTACAAGCATTTGTTTAGGTTAGCATTCCTAGCAGACACGTGCATCCGATTTCAACCAAACCTCCTTAGTCGCCTCTTATGACATGTGGCAATTAACAGTGGTTCTATTCTTTACACCCCAAATTTGGGTCCAAGTAACCACTCTGGCGAAATTAAAGTTCAGAAAACTGGCAAATAGTTCACATTCTACAAAATTTGAAACTATAATCATCATAGCTCTAATCAAGTGTCAGGTATAAAGGCTCTAAAGGTATGTAAATATATAGAACTCATAAATTACATAGTAAAGAATCTGCTATCATACAAAGTGGTACGTTGGGGAATAAGGTGGTAGGTCTGTGTTTTTCTTTGCCCAATGTACATGAAGGGTGATGTGGTCATCACCAATTGACACTCTGAAGACCTGAGTGCCAGGACAGTTGTAAAGAATCACAACTGTAATCTGATAGATGCAGATCAGAAAAAATAACAGAATAGGGCAGGCCAAAGCAGCGTTCTAGAAAATGAGAAGCATTATATGCAACAAGTCATTGATATCAGAATAAGAGTTATACAGTGCTATATGGAACCAATGCTGACATACGAATGTGAGTCATGGACAATAAACAAACAGATTGAAAAATCTCTGAGGGCCACAAACATATTGTTTTTTTACAGAAGAATGATGAGAATCCCATGGATTGATAAAATGTCTAATGTGGAGGTGTTGAATTAGGTCAAGGCACAGAGAAAGATTATCATCAATATAAAAAAGAAGCAGTAATCATTTTTCAGGCATGTGATGAGAAAAGGAGCTTTAGAAACACATTATAACAACTGGTAAAATTAAAGGGAGATGAGACAGAGAGAGAAATTTTGGATAAGCTTGACTTCATGGCACGGAAGAGAGCTAATATCCTAGATAATAGCAAACACCAGAGACAGAGATTTGTGGAGATCCATGATCACCTACACCAGCCAGCATGGCACCTGATGATGATGAGTCACATAGAACTCATAACACACATACAAACAAAACGGCACCAGTTGATAACAGTATGGAAAAATATTTTCCATATATGGTGCATAAATTCTCCCATAATTGTTTTTTTTTTTTAATTTTCCAAGTTTATTTTCATTTTTTGCTAGATTTCTCTGCTTTACTCTAATCTTGATTTGTGTCAGGGTAAGAGTACATTTTTAGAACGAGCTTCATAAATAATTTCCTTCACTGCATCTGTTATTTTTGTGGTCCACCTTTTGCGTGGATGACCTTTTGCTCTGTATCCACTGTATCAGAGTAGCATTGCTCTTTGAGACCCAGTCTGTTGGTGATCTACTTATGTGTCTGAACCTTATGCTAATTGGATGCATGTGTCTGCTAGTGAATGCTAACCCGAAACAAATGCTTGCAGAAAACGGATGCACCAGGCCGATAGGCGCATAACATGGTGCAACGACCCCTCACAATGAGGAATGGGATAACAGATTCTACGGTCGCCAATCTGCCTCGAGATTTAAGCCATGCAGTAAGAATGTCAGATCCACCTTCACGAGTGTGGTCAAAACTTACTGCGGGAAGAGGTCGGCACAAACGGGAAGCAGAAATCATAGGAATTATATCCTACAGAACTGACCCAGTATGCAGACTTGAGAGGAAAGAGGTAGCCAACTTACCTAGCGTCCAAGACAAACTGTATGGCGTGGCTGATAATCTGAGGCAGACGGCTGCCTTTATTAGAGAATCTGAAATCCCAATCCAGTGAGAATGAAGAAGAATAAGAAGAACCTTATGCTTATGTTGACAGATGTACCATATCAATAATAATGAGCTAAAAATATATACCAGATTTCTGAATGCCATGTAGTTGTATGCCAGCAAAGACCCGGTCTTTTGTCTTGATCTGTGTGTTGATGTAGGTGTTTAATTGAGCAACAGTCAACCCACCAAACTCCAGATTGTCATAGTTATAACCAAATTCTTCTATGTAGTCGTAGACATTTGTGGGTGTAGAGTGTAAGAAAGTACTTTCGTCATTGTTGTATGGAGAAGAAAATGCAAACGGTTTGAGCGGTGTGTGGACATACGACTGAGCACAGTGAGCCTTGTATGGTTTATTCCTGCAAAGGAGAAAAAAGTTTGCTAACTTTAAAAACATGAACAACCCCTGTTGTATATTAATAAACAAATTAAAGCTTCTAGCACATTTATAGTATGGAATAATTTTAGACATTGGTAAAATAGTGGATGTATACTTGCTAATGCTGATCTATGGATATATCAGGACGATGCATATATCAGGATGATGGATATATCAGGATGATGGATAGATCAGGACTATGGATAGATCAGGACGATGGATAGATCAGAGGACTATGGATAGATTAGGACTATGGATATATCAGGACAATGGATAGATCAGAGGACTATGGATAGATCAGGACGATGGATAGATCAGGACTATGGATAGATCAGGACAATGGATAGATCAGAGGACTATGGATAGATCAGGACGATGGATAGATCAGGACTACGGATAGATCGGGACTATGGATATATCAGGACAATGGATAGATCAGAGGACTATGGATAGATCAGAGGACTATGGATAGATCAGAGGACTATGGATAGATCAGAGGACTATGGATAGATCAGGACGATTGATAGATCAGGACGATTGATAGATCAGGACTATGTATAGATCAGGACTATGGATAGATCATGGCTATGGATAGATCAGGACTATGGATAGATCACGATGATGGATAGATCAGGGCTAACTTCAATAGCATGAAGGCAGGAAACATTTCTTGCACATACATAGAAATCAGAATCTAGACAATATTGTGACAACTGAAAACAGTGTGGACAAAAGAAGCAATGAAAGATAAATCATGAGTGGCATCAGTTATCTGAGGACTATCATCATAGCACTCCAGTCACATCCATAGGTGCCCCAATTACTGCCTAAACAAAATTCGACAGCATCCAGTGGCCCAACACGCAAGTTCAATTCTGATTAATTGTTTCGCAGATTTGGTATATCGTTCTATTCGGACTATACTAATATCGACAATCATCTCTCTCAATCTGATCAGTGACCAGGATTCACAGCTCTGAAACTCCTCTGTTCAGGAAGACTCTCTTAATGTGTTAGTAAATGGCATGACAAGATGGATAAGAGAACATTGGGTAGTTAATGTAATGAAAAGCTCAAAACACAGATAATTGCACAGAGGTTAAACATGAATAAGTATGCACCATGATAATGATAACTGGTGTAGATACAACCTGTGATAGAAATCACAATGAAATACCTCTGTTGTTGCAATGCAGTCCAGATAGCCCAAATCCTGTCAATACTGCTGTGGTGGATGTAGAAGATGGGATCGAAAGCACTGTAGGAGAGGGAAGACAGACCATATGGGGTGTTGCCTCCGACTAGACCGTGGATGAGGTTATGTGCAATTTCAAACTGGACCTGTTGATATATGAGGCGTGTTCAAATGAAACGGACTTGTGGATTTATTTTAAAAGTATCATACGCAAATTAACAGTTTCAATGGAATTAAACAAAGCAACCACTTGTGAATAAGAATGCACCTGGGTTCATCAGAAAAAATCTCCGTATGCATTTAGGCAAGCATCCACTGTTTAGGTGAGCGTCGAATGCCGTCCGAGAAAAAGGTGCGTGGCTGCTCACTGAACCATGTTGCCACCGCTGTCTTCACGTCTGCGTCGCTGTTGAATCGCTGTCCCTTTAGTGCTTTCTTCAACGGTCCGAACAAATGGAAATCCTCGGGGACAAATCGGGACTATAGGCTGGGTGATGAAGAACTTCCCAATTCTTCTTTGCCAATGTTTCCTGCACAATTTTTGCGACATGCGGACAGCGTTTGTCGTGGAGAAGAATCACACCTTGAGAAAGCTTGCCTGGTCGCTTGGCCTTGATGGCCTTATGCAGCTTGTCTAAAGAGTCTTTATAATGGGCGGCATTGATGTTGACACCAGGTTCCTTAAAATCGGCCAACAAAGCCCTTCATGGTCAAAAATGCGTCACCATAACCTTCCAGCAGAAACCTGTGTCTTGAATTTTTGGGTTTTGGTGAACCTGGATGTTTCCATTGCATGCTGTCAATTTTGCTCCTCGGTTCATAGTGGTGGCACCACGATTCATCACCTGCCACAATGCTCAACAGAAATGCATCACCCTCTGTCCTGTACCGCATCAAGTGGTTCAAACTCCACCCCATCCGTTCTTCCTTATGGTGGTCATTCAACATCCGTGGGACCCACTGTGAACACACCTTCCGATAGTTCAATTTTTTTCGAACAACCGTGTGGGCTGTCCCAATTGACATATGGAATTCTTCTGCAAGTGAACGAATGCTCCGACGACGGTCAGTCAGTACTGCTTTATCAAGCAAGGCTATGGCTTCTTCTGTTGCAACAATATGCGCCTGACCTGGCCGTGCAAGATCTGCTGTTAACTCACGTCCGTCTTTAAACATACGCGCCATCACTCTTGTCCTCGACAAACATTTGTCACCATATGCTGCCTTCATTCTTCGATGAATGTCTACTGCGTTACATCCTTCAAATGAAAGAAACTGGATCACAGCACGCTGATTTACTTTGACGGGTTCGGAATCACACCGCCATATTGTTAACAGTCTCATGCAGCACATATGCATGCTGAGAAGATGAACACGTGACCGTATGTTAATTATTGGATACTCATTACTAGTGCAAAATGTCATAAATATCCGTGCACTCTAGCATGAGTGGTGTAACGAGTCCCATTTTCATTTGAACATGCCTCGTATGTACATCTTGCATGAAAGAAAACAACTAACACTTTGAATAATGTTACCACTTAACTTATACATGCTTATAAAACAGACAGGTTTATCATTCATATTTGGGATGCTATTTTCTTACTGTCAGTCACTTTTCATTGCATTGTTTCCTGTAGCTGTTGATATTCCTTTCGGTTGAATCATTACTTTAGTATATTGCCTATCTATTGCCTATTCCCAGGTGGAAGATGTAGTTGGCTGTCTACTCTTGCCGTAAAGTGTAGGGATGGGAGCTTTAATTTGCGTTCTAGAGCTAGATGAGTCGCCTTGTTGTGTTGTATCCGTGTTTATGTAGTGTGGTCTTGATATTGCCTATCCATCTTTTTCTTGGTCTTCCCTTAGCTCTAGTACCCGATCTCTTTTTATTGTATGCTGTTATTGGTGGTTGGTTGTATTTCATAGTATATTGTTGCACTCTTTAAAAAATCTTGCTTATTTTTTGCTAGTTCACCATTTGGTGCATAGTTTTACTGCAGTTTTCCCATTATTATATAACTGTTCCAAGTGTCGACCTAGTTCACCATTTGGTGCATAGTTTTACTGCAATCTTCCCATTATTATATAACTGTTCCAAGTGTCGACCTAGTTCACCATTTGGTGTATAGTTTTACTGCAATCTTCCCATTATTACATAACTGTTCCAAGTGATGACCTAGTTCACCATTTGGTGCATAGTTTTACTGCAATCTTCCCATTATTACATAACTGTTACAAGTGTCGACCTAGTTCACCATTTGGTGCATAGTTTTACTGCAATCTTCCCATTATTACATAACTGTTACAAGTGATGACCTAGTTCACCATTTCATGTATAGTTGTACTGCAGTCTTCCCATTATTATATAACTGTTACATGTGAGGCCACATTGAAGATGGCAATCAATTAGTCTCTAGAGGCAATAGATGTAACAGTCAAGGAAAGATTTTATATGAGCCTGCTCTCAACTAGACCTGCCCTTGTTCTTTCCAGTTAGAAATTTATGTCCAACGTCTTCAAGCTTTGTTTGTCAATATGCTTGTAGTGAAGGAAGACATTGTCCCACAATTCTACAGCTGGTAGCCTCCATATAAGATATCCTTTAGAACTCAGCCATTCTCCATTTAATATAAGTGACATAACCATCTTATGCCTGTTGTAGTCTGGTATTTTTTATTCTAGTAGTATTATATAATTCTTTGTTATTGATTTTAGCCTTCACGGTTTGGGTTTCTTTTCTGCGTGGTACTGACTGTTTATAGAGGTTCTTGATGGTCCATGGTTTATTGATTGTAGCCTGCCAGGTTTATTTATTTCTGGTGGTACCATTTTTCCTATATCGTTGATTGGTTTCGTTTCATTCTCTATATCTTCCTTATCTTAGGTTTATGTGGTTGATTTTCTGATGTGATTGTGGTTGAAGCTAGATGGTAAACCACACCAACATGAAATGATACAAACACTGTTTTTCAATTTATATTCCTTTTATTTTGGATGTTAACTTTTAGAGTGTATCACAACACGTCCATTCAGCTAAAGATGTTATATCCGTCTCTCTAAGTCCCTATCGTTGCTATGCCGTCACTGCACGTTTGTTTTATTACGTCAGGTCTCGTCCAGTATTGCCACTCTTGCTTATGTTGGACACATGCAGATTTAGTGTGCAAATATTCTGTCAACTGGTGATCTATATAAACTACCTAAAGCTAAACTGTCTGGTCAGCCCGCTGCCACCTAGGGACTAGGGTGGTGCATGCCTTGTCTTCTCAAAGAATATAATACCCTACTAAAAAAAAAAACCAAACTAAAATGAAAAATACCAAATTAAAAAGGGGCAAAAATTAAAAAATATATCTGCCCCCCCTTAAAACGGTCGGTTTGGACCAGATTAAGGTGTTTATGGTTTCTTTTTTTTATAATTTTTTACCAAGTGTTTTTATGAAATTTTCCGCTGGTCACATTGCCTTCTGACCATTCCATATCTTTTTTTTTAAACCGGGGGATAACACTTGTAATTCTTGCCCATTTTCTTAATCCCCCTTGAATACATTCATTAAAGTCTTCAATCAACATTGGGAAACACTTGTCAATTGCGCCAATTTCTTCAATCCCCCTTGAGATACATTATTTAAGTTTCAATCAACATTGGGGCATAACACTTGTCAATTTGCCCTTTTCTTAATAAACCCTTTCATGCATGTCATTCAAGTCTTCAATCAACTAAAGATGGGGGCGGGCTTTCCACCGTCAGAATTTTGTTAAGTAGAATATTTATCCATCAGACTAGTTTTTACGCCTCATTGGCAGAGGAGAGCAAAAAAGCTGGAAATCAAAAGATTTTAAATCTTTGCTATAACGGTGGAAAAGCCCCTGATACCAGACAGCAGTTTTAAAGATCATATAGCCCTCTTCATGGGTTGAAAGTAAAGGGGTAGATTGCTGATGACTCATAGACGTCAAGTCTTTCCCCCCTTCATGGTTTGCACGGGAAATTGAGGCGTGGGTGTCCAAATTGAACCGCCCCTGGGGTAGTTGCCACCTTGCAAGTCAGACTTTTTTCTAACCATACACTCAAAGTCTAAAGTAGGCAGATGGGAAAGTAACTCTACTACAAAAAAAAGATCACAACACAGAATGTATGACAAAAAAAAAAAAAAATAATTTGTCAATTTTTTTCAGCAGATCCTGAATATCCACCTCAGCCAAAAACCATGCCCAAACTGATTAAAGTTTCCAATAGTACTTTATTCAACAGTATTAAATTTGAAAATGCTCGTTAATGTTGAAATTTTAAACGGGCCCACCATTCAAAATTTTTAAAATAATCCGAATGTACTTTTATCAGACTAAAAAGCTTGACTGTAGGTGAAAGTTGGCATCTTTTTTTGACAATATTTTCTTTGTTGGTTGGTTAGTTAGTCATGGTTCCTTCCGAAATGGGTTCTCTGTTCTTGTGTTACAGAAACCACAAAAATTCCCCCTTGTCTTGGAAAAAATAAATACATGTCTCAATACACAAACCAGCAGTCTAAAAACACATTAATGATGAGGCGCCACAGGCGAAACAACACCACCCTTTTGCTTTAATTTGAAATTTTTTGGTCAAAAAAAACCCCAACAACAAAAGCCAGTCTGCACAAGTATTACTGATAAGGTAGCTTTTAAAATTACAAGCAAAGCTGTTCCCCATTTGTGAATTTCAGTTACAATACAACCAATGGACAAAAAAAAAAAATTAAAATAAAATTTTCCCTTCACAAGGCATACTAGGAGAAGATATGAATGAGCAAATACACAATAGAAAAATCTGAAAAATGAATGGAATATACTGAATGGGGAACACTGATTACTAAAGTACAGAAGTTGTCCTGCTCCGGGGCAATGGAAAGATCAAAAATTCTGGGGTACCCCATGGGGAGAATGACCTGAATCCTGACGCACAAAGGGGGAATTTCCCCAAAAAATCAACTGCAGCATTGTGGACGGGTTGTGGTGCTCCTCCCTGGCAACTTGAAGATAAATATAAAAATTAGTGATAAAAAATTTTCCAAAATTGTAATAAAGTATTACATTTGATACTATATATATAAACTATCCTAAAAATTTAAAAATCTTCACAGCAAAAATGTAAAATATAACATTGAGGATTTTTTTTATAATTTATTTCAAAAGCACCATGTGTTTTATCACTGTTTGCTCAACATCTAAGTCTCTAAAAAATTTTTTAAAACCGAAATGTGTATGCTTTGGAGTTGTCCTGTCTTTATAATCACCCCATAAAGATTTAAGCTGTTGAAGTTTATGGGGGGCATGTTAGATTTTAATTTCCCTTTTTTCATAAATCATTATTTAATTTTGGGAAATCTTCATTGCTTTTAGGACATGTAAAAATTTCATCCCTTCACAATTTTTCCCAACAGCAACAAATTTAAGTTCGATTTTCATTGATGCCACCAAAACCTGTTTGCTGTTCTTTTTAAAACCCCTACAATCGAATCCCAAACCTTTCAATCTAGGTTGCGTGGGTTGGGTTTTGATTAAAAAAACCCTTTGTGGCCCCCCCCCTATAAGGGGCTGAAAGGCTTATCCTTATTTTATATGGTGGCATATCCCCTGTTCTCTTTTCATTGCCATCCCCCGCACGGCAAGAGATTAAATTCAAATTGTTGACCAGGGGTTATCCATTGCCTGTGCACCCCCATCCACCTTTCGGATCCCTAAAGATATAAAAAACGAAAAAATTTTAAAAATCATAACATTAAAAAAAAAACAATTTTGACCTGTGTGAGGTCAATGTTTTTCTGCATCAATAGATCAGGGGGTGTGTGTTTAGTTTGGTCCATTCCCAATATGGATACCAAATACCTCCTTAACATTTTTCCTAAGCCAGAAAGGACCAATTTGTATTTGTTTTTATAACCACGAATTTATTAAAAGCGTTGTTTTTACTTTTTGACTTTGCTAAAGAAAAACATTATACATTCTCATGGACAAATCCCTTCTTTCAGTTATTCCTTTTACCTTAATAGCTACCTGTTAAACACTCTTTGTGATTTGAATGTGATCTGAGACTGGCATTTGTTTTGCCAGTTATGCTCCCAGGTGGCCAGCACATCCGATTTTGTTTCAAATAGATTAACTTGAAAAATTGGTTCCCTTACTTTTCGTTACCATCAAACCGCTTTTTTTCGTCTTTGTTTATACATGTTTACTCTGTACTTTAAAATTTGCATTCTCAACCACATATCATCAAAAATTTTATAAATAAATAACTTTTTGATTTTAAGGGCTCTCAAAAAAAACCTTATATTGTTCTCCCCCCCCCAAAACCAAAAAAAGCCTCGAGCTTATTTATTGCAGTTTGCTGCCCCCAAACTGTTTTTGGGGTATAGTTTTTGTGTGGGTTTTTTTCGTTTGCCTGCTATGAATTCAAGCATGTCATGCAGCTTCAGACTGATTTTTATAAAGGCTTGCTTTTTTCCCATCCCCCGTGTCCATTGCCCCCAGGAAAATTCCGACTTTGGGGGGACTTGTAATTTAGATCCCGAGGTAAATGTCTGGGGTTTTCCCGTAGTCCAAAGGGGAAGAAAATTGTTTTCCCCTTTTGGCAATAAAAGGAAAAAAATTTTGATAAAAATAAACAAACTGATATTTTACAATAACTGAAGTGGGGCATGACACGAAAAAAAGCCCCGAAACACAAACAGGACAGATAAAAATTCATGAAAATTAAACTTTTTATCAAATAAACAGATAGACGATAATGAACACCGTAAATTTGATCCAAATAAAAGATAGACATAAAACTTTTGAGGAAAACCGTAAACTAAAAACTTGATCAAAAAAATTTTTAAATAATTAATGTACGAAAAGTTTATTTCACCTTTCGCACAACAAAACAACGGGAAAAGAGCTTACCTGAACACCAACAATCTTGCCAGTGAGGGGGAAAGGGTTTATGCCCTGGACACAGCAGGAAAAATCATCCGGGGTGGGGGTTTGGACACTTTCCCCGGGCACCATGAAAAACCAGCGCGGAAAATTTAACACTGCCATCCTTTCTCAGGGAAATATATTAAATAGATTGCAGTAAAAAAAATACACTAATGATGAAAAAATATTAAAAATCGACGATTTGTTTTTCCCTTTTTCAAAATTCTATTTATTTGGTTTTTGTATCTTTTGATTGATAAAAGGGGCCCTTTTTAAACGCTTTTTTAAAATTATGACGTCATTACTTCCTTTGAATCTAGCTTATCGATTTAAAAAAATTTGAAGATGGAAAAAAACAAAAAATTAAAAGTTGAAAGATACAAAAAAAAAAAAGGCAGTTTATCAAAGCAGAAAAAAAACATTTAAAACTAAAATAATATTCAAAGGCATTTTATCATTAATTGTTTGTTTTTTAAGAATTCGTTGATAGTACATGCAAAGGTACTTGTGCGGTTGTTGCCCAAGCCCAATTTTCCTGCTGTCACACTTTTTTTTAGGTATTTTTAGTTTAAAATGTACCCATTAACTATTAACAGTTTTTTCTAATTTTTTAAATTTTTGAAAAATACCATTTTTTTAAAGAAAACATAAAATATTTAACACAAGTTATTATGAATATTTTTTCCTTTAACCCACTATAATTCAAAGTAGTTCTACCCCTCTTTGGGGTCTCTGAATGATTTTTTTTTATTTGCCAGGGAAGAGCATAGTAACACTAAAGCTACAAGGCATAGTAAGAGACGACGAGGGGGGGGTGAGGGAAGCTACTCTAGTAAATAAACAACGTCGCAGAAATCGGATTTCTGGTTTACGTGTAGGTGCATAACTCACCCAAGATGATGATTAATTGTTTTTCTGTTATCGTAATGAACAGTCGAATCACAGTAAGATTACCCTATAGATATAACTACCCCTTTCTAGTTGAGTTCTGCTGTAGAACTATAGTTGATTTCTCACCTCTAGCAGCAATAATGTACACAAGGATACCTGGAAGGAACAATAAATTCCAAAAACAATTCCTGAGTCTAACCAAATCTGATTCTCTATCATCTACTACTTCGCTGTTTGTTCAACATTTTACCCTTATAAATCTTTTGAAATTTTTACGATCCAGAAACACTGAGCTTTCAGCTCTTCGGCTCGTGCCATGGACATCGTAACCCTTCGGTTTGGTGCCACAAACACCGAAATCGGGAATCTGTGGCTTTTTCTGCCATCCCGCGGAATTGAACCCGCACACACAAGGATAGTCACCTGTAGCCCAAGCGCTACGAACACGCTGGGCAGAGGGCAACCCTCTGAAATAAATAAATGTTCAATTGTCTTGATAGATTGTCTCACAGACATAACTTCTCAATAACGCCCTTGAAATCTCTGAATAGTTTTTTCCAACGTCCTCTCTCATCCATTATAATGTATCGCTCTGTTTTCTTTTGTTGACTTCCAAAGCAAGGCTCTATAATAATGGCGATCTCTTGGTCTTCTGCTCTACTTCCTTCCATCTTGCTACATACCCAGGTCTCAGCACAATCTGTTGATGTGTTTAAACGTGCTAATGTTTACTGATGGAAAATCCAGTCCCACTCATCGGTAAGTATTAAAGCTGTTTCTGTTAGTGAGAAAATAAAAACCATGATCTACATATGCGTCAGATAGAGTCTCAGACAAGCGTCATTAACCCTCTCTCACTCTCTCTCTCTCTCTCCGCTTTCTCTGTCTTTAACCCGGATTGGCGCATAAGCCCTCAACCAACTCATGCCAAGTCTTTCTATCTCTAGCTATCTCCTGCAGCTCCCTCCAGCTCTTCTTTATATTGTTCATCTCTGCCTCCAAATCTCGTCTCCGTGTATTTATTGGTCTCTCCTTCTTTCGATATCCCTGCTGGTTCCAGGAAAGGATCCTTCTTGTTATGTTCCCCTCAGGTTTTCGCAAAATGTGTCCTATCCAGCGCCAGCGTTTTTTCTTAACCTCTTGGTTCACTCGTCTTGTTCTCTAAATAAGTTCCTTCTTTGCGACCCTATCATACCATCTTAGTCACTCTATTCTGCGCAGACATCAACTGGCATTAATTTCACTACATTATATATATTTATATGTATACAGTGGCAGCTTGTAGTCACTGTTCTTGGTGGGGCCCGGCATAGATTTCGGAAAAATCGTGTTTTTTTTAAAAGTATTTACTATTATTTGTGTATTACGGGAAGTTATTACCCCTTTCAGGAAAAGTACAAATAAATGCTTCTGTTCTATAACAACTAAAGAGAGTTTGCTATTAAATAATATAAAATCAAGGACAATTTAATATTTCGCACACATCAAACGCCGGCGTGATGCTGACCACATCACCCATCGTGTGCCGACGGTCAATGAAAAATACAGGCCTGACACTGTATTGACCTATATACCACGAGGTATGAAAGGGTTCCTTTACTTTTTTTTTTTTTACACATCAAACGACAGAAGCGCCTAGAGAAGATTTTTTTAAACAATTTCTGAAAAAGACTGATCATCCAGGTCTCGATGCCGATCATGCTGTCGCCTGGCGTGACCCTCTGTTAAGACGCACCTTGGTCCTGAAAAGGACTGATCATCCAGGTCTCGCTGTCATCAGGGCGGTCGTCTGGCATGTTCCGGCGCTGGGAAGCACCTTAGTCCTGAAAAGGACTGATCATCCAGGTCTCGCTGGCGATGCTATCGTCTGGTGTGATCCAGAGCAAAGCATAAGCTTGGTCCTGAAAAGGACTAATCACCCAGCTCTCGCTGGCTTTGATGCTGTCGACTGGCGTAATCCGGCGCTAAGCAGGACCTTGGTTTTAGATAAGGACAGAACATACAGGTCTCGCTGGTGATCATGCTGTAGTCTGGCGTTATCTAGTGCCAATAAGCACCTTGGTCCTGAAAAGGACTGATCATCCAGGTCTCGCTGGCGATGGTTCTGTCGTCTGACGTGATCCTGTTCTTAGAAACCCAATGGTCCTGAAAAGGACTGATCATCCAAATCTTGCTGGCGATGCTATTGTCTGGTGTGATCCGGTGACAAACATGAGCTTGGTCCTGAAAAGGACTCATCACCCAACTCTCGCTGGTGTTGATGCTGTCGTCGGTTGTGATCCAGTGTCAGATGACTATAGGAGGTGACTATAGAAACCAATCCTAGAACACAATCCCCTACCACAGGCGGGGCATACATGATGAAGGATGGGCCTGTGGGTGTTGTGTGTTCTGTTTTTTCGCGCAGCTCGTTTTCTCTGTGCCTCAACGGCACAAAGATTCTTATCTATGCGAGTTCCTCTTGTGTTGTTGCAGCGCCACATTTGGCGATCTTGCGTCAGGGATTCCCAGAACGTGGTGTATATATCAAAGCATTTTAGAGACACTTTAAGAGTGCCTTTAAATCGTTTTGTTATGTCCACTAGCAGAACGTCTGCCCCTTCAAGTTCGCCATACATCAACTGTTTTGGGATACGTTTTCGACAATGAAAATAACTGAAACCGCTACTGTTACACCACTGTTGTTACAGTTACTGTCATGCAGATCGCGAACAACCAACAACCAAAAACCAGGAACAAGTGTACGAGAGTTGATTATTCATATGGTGGAGTGGTTATATTCATTTCGCAATAACCCTCTCATGACCTCTTCACATTGGTGTTAGGTATTCTACTAGTTTCATTTACTTGAAAACGTAATGCATTAATTAATTTGAACTTAATACTGTTCAGCACAGTAATTCTCCATTAGCAAGTCATCTACTGTTGTCATTGACTATGCTATGTATATATTAAACCCATTCTTGCCTAATTTTAGTGTCTTCTGACTAGCTCGGACATAAACTCTTACCATATCATGAATGTTATTGAGTTTTGAACACGACCGTTTTATGACACAGTCATTTTTATCACGCAAAGATTCTGTGTTGACTGTTTGCAGCAGGTATTTTTTATTAACATTTATCATTCAATTTACTATGATATATATACATTTATTTTACTGTCTATAGCCAGTGGCGGCTAGTGATCATTTTGTTGGTGGAGCCAGACAAAAGTTTTGGAATAATTATGGTTTCAGTTAGGTTATATTTTAGCACTAATGGGGAGGTGTTGAATGTAGTCAACACAGAGAAAGTTTTTCATCAATATAAAAAAGGCAGTCATTATTTTTCAAACATGTAAAAAGGAAGACTTAGAAGACATTGTAATAATACAATAATTATGAACAAATAATTTCTAAAATAAATAATATACGTTACTCATTATTTTTTATGGGGCCCGGCCCCACTGGCCCATAATGACGAGCCGCAGCTGTTTATAGCTATGATTTCTTCTTTGTCCGATCGTTATTTGGATGACCATACCATCAGGTGTGTTCTTATGATAAAGTGAATTATTGTCTGGAGCTCATCTCTGATGCAGTGTGATTGTTTTTTGTTGTTACTTAACCACGCGAGGCTCGGTAGATCGATCAACATCAAAAGATTCATCAGACGACACAATCGTCATATATAATTAAGCTTGAGATGCGAGATACTGTGGTTTCTGGTGCGCCTTCTGACCTAGTATCACCGACTCTAGCACGTATGAAATGGAAATGAAATTCATAACATATCCTTTACAGGACGTAACCATCAACCAAGTAAACGAGTCGTGGATTTGATTTTATAGGCACTACGTATAAGTTCTGTAGTTTGCAATTGCTTTATGAACGGTGAGATCTATTTTTACCTTTCGTAAAAATTCCAGGTAAACGAGTTTGCTTCTAACCTGCCTTTACAGAGTTTGAACCAGGTACGCTTGAGTTGTGATCGAGCTCACTGCCACCCTCATCCATCCCAAACTCCCCGACAGTCGATGCTGTCGATGCAAGCCTGTCCGCTCCCTCATTGTGGAGAACACCGCATGACAAGACAGTAGACTGAAAATAGGAAACCTCTATAGACGACATCCACTCATACAGCAACATGCCATTTTGGACCGTCCGAAGCATCGACCGAGAGTCATATTCGATAATGGCCTCGGTAAACGGAGTCCCTGCTCTCTGTATGAGCTTCTTAGCATAAGAAACAAAACTCACAAGAAGAAGAAAATATCATTATTTTATCTAGTTTCGAAACATTGTCAATATGTTTGTAATTCTCATACTTCAGCATCAAGGTGCCTGTCCTTTATAGGAAGTTGCTCTCTTTGCAGCGCATCTGAAATTAACTCTGTTTCTTGCCAGTTCACCCACTTCGTCGATGGTCATATTCATGGTTTCTTTAATATCTTGTAGCCATCTTCTTCTTGGTCTGCCTCTGTGTCCTGAGACCCTGCCCTATAATATTGTTCTCTCCAGGCCATCGTTTGATGTGACCAAAGTATCTAATTTTTCTGTTAATTATATTGTTTATCAGCCAATTGTCTGTAACATTCAGTTCTTTCAGAACGTTAGTGTTCTTCCTTTTTTCTGTTCATAGTATTCACAGGATCTTTCTGTAGCATTTCGTTTCGAAGGACTGGATTTTAGTTCTCATACTTATGCTTCTTAATTAAATACTGTACATTGTTTCATTTATTCCCAAATATCAACAATGTCTGTTGGTCTATGTTTTACATTGAAGTTAAAGAAGACACTATACTAGCAGTTGTACCCGTTCTTCGCACGGGAATTTAGTTTCAATCTAGTTGTAATATTGAACACTTTTAAAGTTGAATTTGTTATCCTTTTCCGCTAATCTTCTAAGTCGTACTTCAAGTCGAAGCTTTTAGTCAAGCCTAATAACTAATATTTCCTTCTGTCTCCATGTTTCTGGCCTTCCGTTTTCTTTTCTTATCATTCTCCAATTTTGATATAGCAACGAACCAATAGTCTGGTTTCATAATTTATACATCTTCCCATCTATGAAAGCTTCCCTCTTGCCAAATTTCAAATCCTAGGATGTCCAGATATCTTCAATTAAAGTCAATAGACATACACACAATTGCATTGGGGGTATATATATATATATAAATTAGGCTCATATGCCTCAATTTCGGAAGGCACATGTTAGCCCGATTCGACTAATGATAAATACTGTGTGTGTGTCTGGTTGTTTGATAATGCTATAATAGCTTTATCGAGTCTACGCGCTATTGAAGTTGGGACTGGGGAGAGGGCTGACTCTAAACTACATTTTTGTCAACTTTGTATCTCTCTTTTTAAATGTTTATAAAGGGTTTTTAAGCCGAAGGATTGACTTCATTGCACCGGTTTTACCCCATATGGCTCGGTCCTCTTCGCATAAATGGCACGCCACCTGCCGAGAGTAATGCACAAAGTACGAACTCGTAGCTCCAGCAACAATCCTAGGGTCTCTTGGAAAAACTGCATTCGGGAATAGAACGGCGAAGTCTGGATTCGAACCCCCGACTTTCGACTCACAAGGCAAAGGGTTTAACCACTTAGACACATAAAATCCCTATACGTTTCCAGCGAGTGATACATACATGTATTGTATTTGTTTCGCTATAACATAATTAAGATATTGCCCTCGATTGATGTTGTTATGCCACAATGTACAAAGTCTGCTTCAAACTCTGTTACAGGAGACAAAGTGCTGCATACGAAGTCAAGTGCCATTTAATAACATACAGATTAAATCTCAAGCCATACTGTCGTTGATTATCCAACACTAAGAGATTGTGTTAAAAAGCAGACAGATTACGTCTCCAGCAAGGAAGTCAAAGTCAGTCAATCACTAACAAACGATCAAACAGCAATTTCTCGGTGTGTTCGTTTAGATCAAATTGTTTGTTCTATCAAACAACTATGGCTTACGTACGCGCATTAGTAACAAAGATGAAACTTAACTGCCCATTTGGACGAGTTCCAACAAACGGAAATGTCTCACTTCTCAGTACTGTGGTGTCAGATGGACAGACAGAAAAATCTCCAACCGTAAAACCTTTTGAGGATATTCCGGGACCTAAAGGGTTTCACATATGGCCAGTAATTGGTGGTCTACTTTACTTTAAACCCTTCAGTAAGTGATATAATTTAAGTGAGAAATATATTATTTGTTAAAGTTTGACTTCGTAATCTTTCTCTCTCTCTCTCTCTCTCTCCCTATCTGTATATATCGAGATAATAGAGTTGGCCGTCTTCTGCCTTATAAGTCCAGGTTGGGGCACATAATAATAATAATTCCTCTCGAACCGTTATACGTTACATAGGGCCTGCAAGTAATTTCTCCATACCGCTCTATCCTGGGCAACTCGCTCAATTTCATCCATGGAACTGAGACCGATATTTCCTGCCTCTCTCAGCAAAGTTCGTTTCAGGGTCTCCTTAGGTCGACCTCTCGTTCTTGAACCCTTTGCATCCCACTTCAATGCCTGCTTTGATATTCGTTGATCAATTCTCCTCAAGGTGTGTCCAACATATCTCCATCTTCTCTTCTTATAACAGTTGTCACTAGTGGTTGACCAGACATGTCTCCGATTTCATCACTTCTTCTGAATTTGTTCCATTTTATATTCATTATTTTTGCAGACATCTATTTTCAAATGCATTCAACTTGCTTTCTATATCTTTAGTTATTTTCCAACTCTGCTGGCATATGTTAGGATTTATACAACATTTGAATTGAAAATTCGTAATTTAGTTTTAATACTATATAACTTGCAGTTCCATATTTTACTTAGACTTTTAAAAGCTGATGTTGCTTTGTCAATTCGTATCATAATTTCTTTTTAACATTTCCTGTGCAATCAAAATTTCTACCTAAATAGGTGAACTGCTCTGTTATTTTGAGGTTGGGAACATGCTCAACCAACTCATGCCAAATCTTGATATCTTTGTCCAGCTTTTCCGTATATCGTTAACCTCTGCTTTCAAATCTCTTCTCTGTGTAATTCTATGCTTTCCTTTCTTTCGAATTTCCTGCTGGTTCCAGAAATTGACTCTTCTTTTTATATTATCTCGGATTTTCTCAAGGTATTGCAGCCCAGCGTATTTTTCCACCTCTTGGTTCACTGTGATCTGCCTCGTTCTCTCTATAAGCTCTTCATTTGTAATCCAATTATACCATCTCAGTTCCTGAATTCGTCTTAGACACCAGTTGATGAGTGTTTGCAATTTATTAATCGCTTATTTAATCGATTATTTAATCGCTATCAATGTTTCAGATCCATACAGCAGAACTACTTTTAGAATTGGTAATACTGCTGTTATATATTGTTGTTTTCGTTACAGATTCAGCAGCCCTGTGTGCTTTTGTCTCAATTGATTAATGCAATGAATTGTATTGCGCAAATGTCCTTCCACAAAGGATGCACACTGTGGATGTGTTGTTGTTGTTGCTGTTGTTGTTACTTGGGAATGCAAAGGTAGAAATGATGATTTGTGGTTTTGCAGAAGAATATTGAGATTCTCATGGAATCCTAAAAGGACTAATATGGTAGTGTTTAGTGAGGTCAAGACACAGAGAAAACTCATCAGCGATGTAAGAAAGAGGCATTCATCGTTTTTTGGGCATGAAATGAGGATGGGAGGTTTGGAACACATTGTGACAACCGGTAAAATCGAGGGTAGACGAGACAGAGGAAGACAGAGAGATAAAATTTAGGATGGTCTGACTTCATGGCACGGTGGAGCGTCAACATCTGAGTTGATAGCAAACACCAACGACAGAGATTTGTGGAGATCCATGAACGCCTACGACAGCCGGCACGGCACCTGATGATGACGTTAGGAGCGTGGAACGAGCACCTTAACCAACGTCATAGATACTTCTTAATAATCACGCAAAAATCAGTTTCAGAGATGAAACTTCGTCTGAGCTGAAAGCGGACGAAAGAAGGGGGAATGTATGCTGTCAAACTTAGTAATTGGAGGTACCATCTTTGCACATAAGGAAATTCATAAACTTACTTGGCACTCACCAGATGGAGTGACCAGGAATCAGATTGACCATATGTGCATAAATACACAATTTAGAACATCATTGCTGGATGTCCGTGCATACAGAGGGGCAGATGTAGGAAGTGATCATAATTTATGCGTAGGTAAATTGAAACTGAAATTGAAAATTCACCATACTAAAAAGAACAACTGCGAATAGACAGTCAAAGACTACAAAATAATGAGGTAAAAGAGGAATATCAGCTCGAACTGAAGAATAGGTTCGAGTTACTCAATGGTGAAAATGAACAGAACATTGAAGACAAATGGACTAAGATAAAGGACACACTATAGGGGGCAGCAAATAGTAGCGCAGGATTAAAGACGAAAGACAGAAAACCCTGGATAAGCGATGACTGCTGGAAATGTATTCAGGAAAGAAGAAAGATGAAACTAGCAATATTTAATACTAAGGATGCAACAGATGAAATCCAAGCTAAAGAGGAATATAGACTAAAAGACAAGGAAGTGAAAAGAGCGGCTAGACGAGATAAAAGAGCATATGTCAATCGATTGGCCGAAGAAGGGAAAAGGCAGCTAAGACTGGAAACAGTAAAATGCTATACAACACACTAAAACAACTTACTGGAACATTTGTTTCAAAGGGTGGCCCAATCAAGAGTAAAGATGGTAAAGTTCTAACATCAGATACCGAGCAGAAGAAAAGATGGGCAGAACATTTTGAAGAAACATTAAACAGACCTGATCCACCAGTACTACTCAAGTTTGACGAAGAGGCAAAAACAGCTCCCTACCAATTAAAGAAGAAATGATAAGTGTAGCTGAGGTCAAGGAGGCAATCAATTCCTTGATAAACAATAAGGCAGCGGTGATGACAACATTACTGCAGAAATGCTCAAAGCGGCTGATGATACAACTATTAGCCAGGTGCAAGAACTATTTAATAAAGTATGGGAAGAAGAAACTGTCCCAGATCAATGGAAGAAGGGAATAATTGTTAAGATCCCCAAAAAGGTGATCTCAAAGATTGCAACAACTGGAGAGGGATCACCTATTATCAGTAATGACCAAGAATTTCTGCAAAATCATTCTTAATAGAATCAAAGGAGCAGTGGACACAACCCTGAGAGAAGAACAAGCTGGTTTTAGACCTGGGAGAAGCTGCTTAGACCAAATAATTACCCTACGACTAATTTTGGAGGAACATATTGAGAAGCAACAACCACTCATACTAAATTTCATCGATTTTAAAAAGCCTTTGATAGTCTACATAGAATCTCTTTGTGGAATATTCTGAGATGCTATGGAATACCAGACAAAATAATAAACATTATAAAGATCCTCTATGATGGTTCACAGTGTGCAGTTCGCACTGATGGTGGACACAGCGACTGGTTTATGGTTGAAACCGGAGTAAAGCAAGGCTGTATTCTATCTCCGCTATTTTTTGGAGTGGCCATTGACTAGGTGATGCGAAAATGTTGCAGAGGCGAAACTGGCATCGATTGGGTAGGATGTAAAAGGCAGAAGGCATGATGTAAAGACAAAAATCAGGATGTAATAGACAATAGGCATGACGTACTACACAAAAGACCTGATGTAATAGACAAAAGATATGATGTACTAGACAAAAGACATGCTGTAATAGACAAAAGACATGATGTAATAGACAAAAGACATGATGTAATAGACAAAAAGCATGATGTAATAGACAAAAGGCATGATGTACTAGACAAAAGACATGATGTACTAGACAAAATGCATGATGTACTATAAAAAAGGCATGATGTACTAGACAAAAGGCATGATGCAATAGACAAAAAGCAGGATGCAATAGACAAAAAGCAGGATGTAATAGACATAAGGCATGATTTAATCGACTAAGACGTCGGTGACCTATCTGGGTTAGGAAGAACAAGTTTGCAACAATGAAATACGTCACGTTACCTTACCTTTCAATTCTGACCACTGTTAGGTCTCTCGAAACTAACACCCCCACAATTGTATACAACTTGGTATTAAACTTCTTAATGGTTGTTTATATTTAGTATAACTGTACATTTTGCCATTTCATTTGTTCATTCTTAAAGCGAACAGAACAATCGAAGACACATCAACTATTCTGAATGAAATGATAGACAAATACGGACCTATTGTTAAACTTCAGCTAGACGGTCTCAGTGTCATGATCAGTGATCCCAGAGATATGGAAACTGTATTCCGTAATGAAGAAAAGTATCCAAGTAGACAAGTATTTTCTCTTGCTGTCATGTACGCCAAAAGAAACAACTTGAAAGGAGCGGTAGCGGATGTGTGAGTACATATTCTTTATCTATAAACATACACAGTTACAATAGCATCAATGAAAGCGATCTTACACAGCATGTCTTCTCTATATATAACTCTTAGTGTCTGATGTGTGTCCGGGTATACATTGCCTCAGTTTACATCCAATATTCACCATTATCTCTGCAAAATTTTATCATCAAAAGTTTAGATCAGTAAAAGAAATAGTTTCGAAATCGGATCAATATTAATTTTAAAAATAAATAAAATTCAATTTGCGATTCCTAATCCAGTATTACCGCGTGCTCTACCTGAAGAAAGGTCACATTTACCAAATGGTCAAAGATATATAATCACTAAAATGACAAATTGGTCTCTGTTAAATTGATTATGTCCCCTCACGTCTTAGACATTTACTTCTTCTTTGCGATCGCCCACTGTGAATTTATACGTTAGCCATGACGCCTGCGTTTGCGTTGATTTGAGCAAACTGTATAATTCTCATGTTGTTATAAGTTTATCTTTCAGTTTCAAACTATCTTTTCAGGAAATCTGTAGTCCGAATGACTTGCAGTGAAGCCAGTGACATTTATTGAAGTTCTACTTCTCTAACGGATTTCCCGGCGTTTTGTGCCTGTGGCAAGGGCGTTCCTTTGCATCGTATAATAAACACGTGATCTTTTTTTATCTTTCTAATGCCGATCTTATTTAATACGCCATTAGTTGCGCTGCGTTTTTCCGTTTGCGTTGATTTAAACAGAATGTATAATTTTCATGTCATTACAGCTTCACTTTTCTGTTTCAAACTACACTATAGAAATTTTAAAATAATTAGGAAGAATGCGAAGACGCTACTTTGATTAGACGTCAAGCATTACAAGAACCACTCGAACCGTTAAAATCGTTTAACGATGACATAGCCGATTCAACCCACTTCTTAAAAAATAGGAAATACAATTCATACTATTAGATGACATCTTTTGGAAAGGCTTAACCAATTCCTCATCAAGGATTAATAACAACTTTCACCCGTGCGGAGCCGGGTTAATGAGCTAGTTCAATATAAGGGAAGACTGCAGTAAAACTATTGTTACGGCATGTCATTCAATATAAGGGAAGACTGCAGTAAAACTATTGTTTCAGCATGTCATTCAATATAAGGGAAGACTGCAGTAAAACTATTGTTTCAGCATGGCATTCAATATAAGGGAAGACTGCAGTAAAACTAATGTTACGGCATGTCATTCAATATAAGGGAAGACTGCAGTAAAACTATTGTTACGGCATGTCATTCAATATAAGGGAAGACTGCAGTAAAACTATTGTTTCAGCAGGGCATTCAATATAAGGGAAGACTGCAGTAAAACTATTGTTGTCATTCAATATAAGGGAAGACTGCAGTAAAACTATTGTTACAGCATGTCATTCAATATAAGGGAAGACTGCAGTAAAACTATTGTTTCAGCAGGGCATTCAATATAAGGGAAGACTGCAGTAAAACTATTGTTGTCATTCAATATAAGGGAAGACTGCAGTAAAACTATTGTTACGGCATGTCATTCAATATAAGGGAAGACTGCAGTAAAACTATTGTTGTCATTCAATATAAGGGAAGACTGCAGTAAAACTATTGTTACAGCATGTCATTCAATAGAAGTGAAGACTGCAGTAAAACTATTGTTTCAGCATGGCATTCAATATAAGGGAAGACTGCAGTAAAACTATTGTTTCAGCATGGCATTCAATATAAGGGAAGGCTGCAGTAAAACTATTGCGTCACTCACGGAGCCTATTTTAATTCGGAAATAGCGTCACCTTCTCTCTTTTTAGCCTGTTACGCCATTGGCGTTTAGGGCAGCAACCTTGGCAAACCATATTTATTCCCATTCATTTTTCTCAATGTTCTATCTTACTAACTCACTTATTCCTCCCCGCTCCTCGTGGGACATTGGGCCTCAATAGCTATCCTCCACTTTTCTCGGCATGTTGCAGTTTTGTTTATGGCTCCCCAGGATAGTTCAGCATCCTTCAGTTCCTCAAGAAAAATATGTCTCCATGTTTGTTTAAGTGTACTCACTATGTCAGCCTGTGTAATTAGCTCTTTACTATATGGCTCAGAAACATGGACAGCCTACTCAAGACATGAGAGAAGACTTAACATCTTTCACCTTCGATGCCGCAAGATTATGAACATCACGTGGTACGACAAGATAACTAACTCTGAAGTATTGCAACGTGCAAACTTGCCTTTCATCATTAGCATGCTCAGCAGTAGAAGACTTAGAAGGTTAGGGCATGTGCGAAGAGTGGACAATGGCCGCATTCCAAAAGAAATGATGTTTTGTGAACTTTCGCAGGGGATGAAGCACCATGGCAGACCACTGCTCAGATATAAAGATGTCTGCAAAGCCTCAATGAATAACTTTTCTATCGGTCCCAGCAAATGGGAACAACTGGCTGATGATCGAGATATATGGAAAACTACATTGCGCAAAGGTACAGAATCTTTTGAAGAGAGACTTAGGGATGAGATGAAAGACAAGAGAGACAAGCCAAAACTCAAACGTTGTCACAGTGAAACACTTGAGAATTGACCGTCTTTTAAAGACGAAAAAGGCCATATAGAGTAGTGTTTTTCCGGTTTTTCGTTTCCTTGCTGGTTCCACTTGTTTGGTGACACACGACTGTATCTTCTTCAGGGTGTGCGTGACCATCATCATTTTCTCCTCCTGACCTAGGTCCAGTGCCGGATTAAGCCAGCGCGGGGCCTGTAGCAAATTTTAGCGCGGGGCCCTAGGTTTTGTATGATAATAAATAATAAAACACAACTTTACAACCAGGTACTAGGACAGTTAACGCCACTGTGGTCACATAAAGAGATACCGTTAAAAACTAAAGCAAATCTCATAAGAACGATTTTCTGGCCAACACTATGTTACCAGTGTCAAACATGGCCAATAACAGCAGCTAATGAGCGGAAAATTATAACGACAGAGATGAGGTGTCTTAGAAGAGCTGCAGGTGTGACAATAAGAGACAAAATTAGAAATGAAATCTGGAGGAGACTGGATGTGAAACCAGTTATGCAATTCATAAAAGAACAACAGATTAAATGGTTTGGACACCTGACCAGAATGCCCTGGTATCGTCTTCCACAGAGAGCCACACAGAAAAAGTATAATGAGTACAAGGCAAGAGGAAGACCACGCAAAGATGGAGCGACGGCATCAAGAACAGCCTTACGAACATGAATATCAGCTTACAAAGTGCCTTAAAACAAGCACACACAAGATCACTACGTTTCACCCTCAACACTTCTTTAAAGAAGTAAATGGTGGAAGAGAAGAAGAAGAAATTCGTAAGACTATTTCTACATTTGGGAAACACGACTCTAGTGAAGTTTCCATTATAAGTTTATAAAATTGCAGTTCAAGAGCCTCATGCTTTTCGTTGCTAATAGGAGCAGCTACATTAGTTTTAAGAAGTTCAGTGAACTGTACAAGTTCGTCGCCTAGGCTTTCTTCCAAATCCTCTTGGTAAGAGCTGACAATATTTGGAGTTCTTTTCAAGATCTCTTCTTCTGTAAGAGATTTTAACTGCCAAAGTATTCCAAATACACCAGTCTCTCTATGGGACCCTTCGATGCGTTTAGCTAAGGCAAACAGTACATTATCAATGACAACTAACACCTGACTTTCAAACTTGTGTTTGGGTGTTTGATTTTCTACAACTTCTTCGAGCGTAGTAGAGCCGCTGAAATCGTCGTACTTAGTATTTCGCTTGCGTTGTCTTGAAGTTTGTTGCTGATATTCTTGACAGTCAGTCAGAATTTTGGCTTCGGCCTCAATATCTTAAAATGTTGGCCGCATTGCTTGAACGTATCCGTGTAACGATTCATAAAGGGCATATCCCGTGTTAAGGTCTTGATCAGGTGACTAATGAAGCGCTAGACGCTTGCAAGAGTTCTAGAATTCCGTTCCATAAAATGATCACTATTCCTGTTTCCAACTTACTCATCTCCAAAACTAGCCCATACGCTTGATTACGACACTCTACCTTTGATCCATGTTATTTGAGATGTCATCCAAAACTTGTTTGATAGTGGTAAAACCACATTAAAGTGCCTTTGTCGCATCAGCTCGGGCAGACCACCTGGTGTCCGACAGTCTCTTCAAAGTCGGGAGTTTAGAATCTGTATCTTCCAGTGCTTTTGTAAGAATGTCCCATCGATAGGTAGAAGCGGAAAAGAATGTATAGAGGTTTTCAACAAAATCGAAAAATAGATGCTTCTATACAACATTCTGAGAGCCGCGAAGCGTAGTTGTTAGTGAACTCGCTTCGCAAGGCTGGTGGTCTGGGTTCAGCTGCCGCAATGCGCGTGGAATTTTTCCGACCACGACGGCTCTCAGGTCGACCCAGCCTCAACTGGGTACCAGACATGCTCTGGGAAAGTAAAGGCGGCGGCGTGATGTGACCACATCACCCATCGTGTGCCGACGGTCAATGAAAATACAGGGCTAACACTGTATTGACCCATATACCACGAGGTATGAAAGGGTCCTTTACTTTTTTACTTTTATACAACATTCTGCAGCATACTTAGCAACCACATTCAGTGAATGTGAAAGCAGGAAATGTATTCTGCGTACTTATTTATCTCCTTAATGCGTGCTTGTAAGCCGTGGTATTTCCCACTTATGTTGCTGGCATTGTCATAGCTTTGACCACGACAGTCTTTGATATCAATGTCATTTTTCTTTTTAAAAATCAAGTAAACTTTGGGCGAGTTGTTCAGCAGTATGACCTTCCATATCCAAGAACTTCACAAACCTTTCCACTGGTTCAGATGGTAAACATAAGCGCACTCAGAGCCGGATTAGCATAGTAGCAGAAGTAGCAAATGCTACTGGCCCCGCGCTTGGGGGCCGCGCCTCTGGAGCTAAGTTGTCACTAGTCATAAACAAGGAACCAAGTTTTGGAGGTGGGTAATAATTTCCCCCTTTCATTTTTTTATTGAGGTTAGGGCCAAGGTCATGTTTACTCAATTTCGGACTTAATTGGGCGGTCACACTGAGCTCATTAACAACGTAACAGTTTTTTTGTATAGGAGTGTCTCTTGTGTGACACGCTTCTAATAAACGAAAACTTGAAAGCTTGAACAAAAGAACAATTAAATTTGACTCATAACCCAGTTCAAGTCTCTGTTCGTTCAGTAGTTTTTGCGCGAAACTTAGTTTAAAATAAATGCAAGTGGGCGTATGAAATATTGTTCCAAGACATGAGCAGATCTGGGCACTCCTAAATAAATTTCATGTCATTCACGTTTTTGTGAGAAACTGTTTTGCACTCGACTAGATGTCCCAGAAAATAATGCGAAGGAGGGCCAAATGATTAAACAGAAAACTTGGACACACTTGAAGGAGCGAACAAGAAGCCGCAAACACAGAGCTGCATAATTTTACAGAGAAGCACACAAACGGACACAGAGAGTAATTTTTATTTGTTCTGCTAACTTTGAATGTATTTAAATCCTCCCATCTTGTTATTTTATTTTACATAGTTAATTTTATGTTTCAGTGAGAAATTAATTTTTAAAAATAGTTGCTATCATTTTTCGTTTTCAATGAATTCAAATGTTTTAAATCAGAGTTATAGTCATGTTAAGTGGTTAAATTACGAAGCACCCTGTATATAATATATCATCATGAGTAAATTGTTATATCATAAAACGCTGTCCAAACTTTCACATTTATATGTTATATTAGTAGAAAGTAGAAGAATTACATTTTATTTGTAAATTCATTTTTTCTTCCCAGATTGAGATAGACATCATGAGCAGCAGAGCCAGAGATACGGGTCGACATTACGCTTCTGGAAGTGCAAAGCGTAAGGCACAAGATGAAAAGGAAAATATAACCAAGTTCTTGTATCAAAAACACGCAAGCTGTCTGAATTTTTAATGTCGTGTGTAATGGTGCTGAATCCAAAGAAATCGAAGAGAAAATATAGAAGTCAGTCTCAAGTATAGTAGATGAAGATAGTGATATAGAACAATCATCATTACCAATATTAAGATCAGCAACTCTTCACGATTTAGCCACATTTTCCACAAGACAAAATGAAGTCGAATGTACAGCAAGTCCTTCCAATTTAGCCATATCATTTTCAAGCCAAAGAGAGGCAGAAAGCACAGCACATGCTTCCAATGTAGCAACATCTTCTACAAGCCAAAAGCACAACGAAAATAAAATGTACTCCAACGATATTGGTGAATGGCCAATCAACTTCAATCGAGATTATTGGATTGCGAAAGGAAGCAGCGAAGTGCAACATATGAACGGTGATTTCTTGTCTTCCAAAAAAAAACATACGATAAAGAAAACAATCCACGAATTTGTCGAAAATCGTTTTCACATATACACATAAACCAACAAAAAACTCATGTGAGAGATTGGTTGTGTTATTCAGAAACTAAAGGACAACTTTTCTGTTTTGTTTGCAAAGTTACTGATTCAGACTGTTCGTCACGGTTTACGAAAGAAGGATTTGACGATTGGAAAAAAGCAAATAATTTGTTGAAAAGACATGAAGAAAGCACCTCCTATAGACAAGCGATAATTTCTCGTTAGTTTGCTAAAGAAAGATGCTTTAGTCGATTCTCAACTTGTAAGCCAAATTGAGACCGAACAAACATATTGGCGGACACTTTTGGAGCGAATTACTTCAGTAATCCAATTTTAGCAGAACGAGGTCTTGCATTTCGGGTAGTGATGAAACATTGGTTCCCTCATTATGGAAATTATTTATGTTTGTTGGAATTAATAGCCAAATTTGACATTTTTCTGACTCAGCATATAAATACTTATGCAAATAAAGGAAAGGGACATACATCATACTTATCAAAAACAACATGTGAGGAATTTATCCATCTAATTGCATCAAGTTTACTGGATCATATTATTTGCGAAATTAAGAAATGCAAGTACTATTCGTATCACTGGACTCTACTCCAGACATTTCGCATGTGGACCAACTCACTCTAATAGTGTGCTATGTGTTACCATCTGGACCAATGGAAAGGTTTGTGAAGTCCTGGATATGGAAGGTCATACTGCTGAACAACTCGCCCAAAATTTACTTGATTTTTAAAGGAAAATGGCATTGATATCAAAGACTGTCGCGGTCAAAGCTATGACAATGCCAGCAACATGAGTGGGAAATACAACGGCTTACAAGCACGCATTAAGGAGATAAATAAGTACGCAGAATACATCCCTGCTTTGCACATTCACTGAATTTTGGTTGCGAAGTGTGCTGCAGAATGTTGTATAGAAGCATCTATTTTTTCGATTTTGTTGAAAACCTCTATACATTCTTTTCCGCTTCTACCTATCGATGGGGCATTCTTACAAAAGCACTGGAAGATACAGGTTCAAAACTCCTGACTTTGAAGAGACTGTCGGACACCAGGTGGTCTTCCCGAGCTGATGCGACAAAAGCACTTTTATGTGGTTTTACCATTATCAAACAAGTTTTGGATGACATCTCAAATAACATGGATCAAAGGTAGAGTGTCGTAACAAGCGTATGGGCTAGTTTTGGAGATGAGTAAGTTGGAAACGGGAATAGTTAGCATTTATGGAACGGAATTCTAGAACGCTTGCAAGCGTCTAGCGCTTCATTACAGTCACCTGATCAAGACCTTAACACTGGATATGCTCTTTATGAATCGTTACACGGGTACGTTCAAGCAATGCGGCTACATTTTCAGATATTGAGGCCAAAGCCAAAATCCTGACTCACTGTCAAGAATATCAGCAACAAACTTCACGACGACGCAAGCGAAATACTAAGTACGACGATTTTAGTGGCTCTACTACGCTCGATGAAGTTGTAGAAAATCAAACACCCAAACAAAATTTGAAAGTCAGGTGTTTATTGTCATAATTGATAATGTACTCTCTGCCTTAGCTAAACGCATGGAAGCGTACCATAGAGTGACTGGTGTATTTGGAACATTTCGGCAGTTAAAATCTCTTACAGCAGAAGAGATCTTGAAAGGAACTCCAAATATTGTCAGCTCTTACCAAGAGGATTTGAAGAAAGCCTAGGCGACGAACTTGCAGTTCGCTGAACTTTAAAACTAATGTAGCTGCTGCTATTAGCAACGAAAAGAATGAGGCCCTTGAACTGCAATTTTATAAACTTTTAATGGAAAATTCAGTAGAGTCGTGTTTCCCAAATGTAGAAATAGTCTTACGAATTTACTTGTCTTTAATGATTACTAACTGCAGCGGAGAACGTTCTTTTCAACATTAAAGCGTATAAAAAGTGAGTTAAGAAACATGATGGGACAAGATCGTCTAAATAACTCACCTTAATGAACATTGAATGTAATTTACTTAGAGAAATTGATTTGTCTAGTATTATTCTAAATTTGCTCACATTAAATCGAGACAAGTTTGTTTGTAAAATTTATGTTTTATTATTTATTATCATATTAAAACTTAGGGCCCCGCGCTAAAATTTGCTACGGGCCCCTGCTGGTCTAATCGGCTCTGAGCGAACTATTAGAGTGAGTTGGTCCACATGCGAAATGTCTGGAGTAGAGTCCAGTGATACTGAATGGTACTTGCATTTCTTAATTTAAAAAATAATATGATCCAGTAAGCTTGATGCAATTAGATGGATACATTCCTTCCATGTTGTTTTTTATAAGTATGATGTATGTCCTTTTCCTTTGTTTGCATAAATACGTATTTATATGCTGAGCCAGAAAAATGTCCAATTTGGCAATTAATTCCAACAAACCTAAATAATTTCATTATGGTGAACCAATAGTTTCATCATTACCCTGAAAAAAAAGACCTCGTTCTGCTAAAGTTGGATAACTGAAGTAATTCTCTAAAAGTGAGGTCCGTAGTATTTGCATTCTGCTACTAAGAATCTGGCGCTGCCTAGGTCATCATGGGCTCCTACTCATTTCTTATCCACAGTTCTGAGTTTGTCACTCTGTCATATCATCTAAGTCTGCGAATATGTCGAAGAGATTTAAACCAATCCACGTCAACTACTAGATTGCAGGAGCTAGGATTGAAGATTGGAGTAGCAAGAAAAGAACAACACAACAGATATATGAGTAGACTCATCAATCAAAATGGATCTGGTATGTCAGTCGTTGACGCTGTTGGATATATTGAGAAGGAGATCTGGGTACTTATGGACATGTCCAGAGTACAATGAAGATATTCCAAACTGAAACTACGTCCAAGTCATTTATAATTAACTGTTATTACTGCAAATTTTCCAAGCCATACACCAAGTTATCAGTGGCGGCTCGTTGTAATTTTTCTTGCGTTGGGCCAGACAAACATTTCGGAAAAATCATGGTTTTTTTAGTATTTACTATTATTTGTCTATTTAGGGAAGTATTCCCCTTTCGAGAAAAGAACAAATGCTTCTGTTCTGCAACAGCTTGATATTAACGAAAGTTGACTATTAAATAACATAAAATCAAGGACAATTAAATATTGTGTACACAGTGAGTGCACAGAGAAGATATTTTAATGGCCTTAACGTGAATTGAACACGCGTCACCCGCATGACAAACCCCGTTCTTATCAATTAGGCCAGTGAGACTATATACATATTACGAGTATGTGATTTTGTAATATATAATCCCCTTGGTAAACATGTGAACTGTTTACGAAAGTAAATTGCTGTAGACAAGATGTGTTGACGCAACGGGCGATTACCTTAAACTAATCTTATTCTTTGATGGTTAGTTACTTATTTCTATTATTTTCTATAATTGTATGCTATTGTTATATCTACTTCGGGATTCAATCGATAGTTAATCGGACTGTTTAATCAAGAGCCCTTGTTTGTCTGTGAAATGGGTTGACCGTGATTGAATTTGGCTACCGGTTGAATGAAAATGAAGTAAATGTTTTGGCAATTATCATTGCAGGTAAAGGTCAAAGGTCAGAGATTGCAATGTTGCATCGTATATAGATACAATTTAAGATGATCCGATAAATAGTGCGATGCAATATGCGTGAAGCTTTAGAGGAAAGACGCTGAATTTCAGACAGTATATCATATTTTTATAATGATATTTGATATATTATTATGACTGTTATATTATTATGATACAATATTTATATTTTAGTGTTATATATTCAACTTTCAAAGTCGCCTGAGTGGTTACAGGGCCAAAAAGCGTTTGATAGTATTCACCGTTCTACTCTCTGAGAGATTCTTAAGACCTATGGCTTCCAGGAAAAATACATCAGTATCATAAAAGCCTTCTATTCTGAAGCATCCTGCTAAGAACAGATGCAGAAAACTCAGACTGGTTCACAGTCAATTCGGGTGTGAAGCAGGGCTGCGTTATGTCACCAATTGCTTTTTGGGGTAGCTATAGACTTGATCATGCGCAAATGCACACAAGATGATCAACTAGGCATCAAATGGCTTAACAACAGCAGAGTATTTGATCTTGACTTTGCCGATGACGTGGCCGTATTGAATTCAACCACACAAGCAACCCACAAACTAACTAGCAATCTTTGCACACTTGTAGAACAGGTTAGTCTCCAGATTAATTCTTCCAAGACCTAAATTTTGGACCTCACAAACTCGACAGGCAACATCGTAATAAATTACCAAACACTGGTGAAAGTTAAATATTTCACATATTTGGGTAGCAAAGTGTCAAACAATGGAGACACGATGAATGAAATAAACTCTCGTATTGCTATAGCAGCTAATCACTAAGTTAACAAATATCTGGCAATCTCAAGACCTTAGTATATTTTTTTTAAATGTTAAATTGTTTAGGCTCCAGTGATTCCTGTACTGACCTACGTTTTTGAAAGTTGGAAATCAACAATGCAAATTGAAAAGAAACTGGACAGCTTTGAGAATAAATGTCTCCGAAAATTACTAAAAGTAAAATGGAGTAATTTCGTTTCGAACAACACAGTGAGAGATAGAACACAGCAACAACCCGTCTCAAATATTATAAGGAAACGAAGATGGAAATATTTATGTCATGTTCTTAGATCAGACGAAAAGAGACTAAATCGACAAGTCCTTATGTGGTCACCAGTTGGGAAAGGAAAACGTGGAAAACCTAAGACCACTCTTTGAAGAACAATCCTACAAGAAAGTAAACTATTGGGATGTAAAACCATACGAGATCTACAACTGCTAGCAACGAACCGCATCATATGGAGATCTAAAACCTCTGCCCTATGTGCCGCCTTTGGCACGAAAGGAATAAACTAACTAATATCTAAAAAGAGTCCGACTGGAAGACTCCAAATAAAGTATAAGGATGTCTGTGCGCAAGATTTGAAGGCTCTTGACATAAACACTTGCACATGGAAAACAGAGAAAGTAGATGTACCTAAAGAAAGGAGGTGCAAAGTGGACTTCTGTATTTTGTGCCAAGTCTGATCACACATGCAGAGTAAAAGAGACTTTACTTCAGGATGCAATTTCATCTTGAAAGACATTCCTCATTATGATAATGGGTATTGGTTATTGGTTACTAAACTGACGTAATTGCACTCCGGGAAGACCCATAGGTGCTCAGTCTCCGCCAACAGATATCGAAGAGTATGCATACTGATGGTACCGTGACTCGATGATTAAACACACTCCTCACTCTGACCCTCAGACATCTAGTTCTACTTGTACAGCGGTAACTCCAAACTGCTTAAATCGCTGGATCAATTCAACATCTATTTTAGTGTCTTCATCCAACAGGCAGTCGCGAAGAGACCGAAGAACATTCTCCGTATCCCTCTTTAACTCCCTAACAATCGATGCTGTTGACGCAAGCCTGTCCGCTCTCTTATTACCAGAAACACCCGCATGTCCAGGACAGTATATCCACGCAAGCCGCTGGAGGTTAGAAACTTCAAAAGACGACATCCACTCATACCGAAACCAGCACTTTTGTATCTTGTGAAGCATCGACTGAGAGTCAGATACAACAACTGCCCCAGTAAATGAAGTCCCAGAGAGCCAATGGAGGGCAGCTTTAATGGCCTCAACCTTCATCCTCATACTGAAGTAGTTGTCCTGTATGCCCCACTTCGCTCTGCAACAACCCTACCATGCGCATTAGCCAAGAAACCCCATCCCTGACCTCTCACCACGATGAACATACCCATCGGTATATACAACAACATCATCATCCCTTGCATTATCTTCTATCAGCTGCTTAACTGCGAGATCAGCCTTCATGTTGCCCCAACATCTACATTTCCTTCCAAGAGTAATTATGTATGTGTATGAACTGGGATTCAGTCTGTTACATCCATATCGGACTTTACAGTCACTAACGGAGCTGATATCCCTCGAGACGGATTGAGCCATACTACTAAAGTAACTAGAGAATTTACCATTTGTTACCGACATTAATTCTATCCATTACTATGAATGTTAATGAATACTGATCACAATCGTTTTATGACACCATCGTTTGCATCGCTCACCCCTCTGGTTTTCTCAAAGTGTGTCCTATCCAGCGCCAGCGTGTATTTTTTGACCTCTTTACTTACTTACTTAATCCCGTCATGCCTAGTGACACATGGGGCTTCAGAAAGGACTTTCCATGCTCTCCTGTCCGTGCAACCTTCAGCGCAGAGCCCACGTCAGAGATGCGGTGTCCAGTTCCTCTTCCATCATGCGCCTCCATGTTGTCCGTGGTCTGCCTTTCTTTCTCTTTCCTCTGGTGTCCAAGTGAGGGCTATCCTTGCAATAGGGGGAAGATGGGGAAGAGGGCTATCCTTGCAGGCATTTCTTGTCTCATTCTCATAACATGTCCGAGCCATTTCCATCTTCTCTTTTGAGTATGTCATTCATTGCCTCTTGTCTTGTGTCTTGGAGTAGTTGGTTATTGGATATTTTTACTGGCCAAAAGATTCCCAAGATTCTGCGAAGACAAGAGTGGTGGAAAACTGACAGCCTGCTAGTATCTCCTTGGTCATCCTCCAACACTCCGATCCGTAGAGCAAAACTGGCAAAACAATTCTTTTATAGAGTTTAAGCTTTGTGGTCCTATTGTAGATTTTTGACTTCCATACTGGTTTCATTCTGGCAAAAGCGGTTCTGGCCTTACTCAGACGTGATTTTATATCTTCCTCTGTGCCACCATTTAGTGTCAGTACGCTACCAAGATATGTAAACTGCTCAACCCTTTCCAGTGTTTCATCTTCTAACATTACTGGTTGTTGGATTTCACTGTTTGTCATAATTTTGTTTTTCCTGTGTTTGTTTTGAGGCCTACTGTCTTTGCCGTGCTGTGAAGGATTGTACTTTTCTCTTGTATATGTTCATATTTGTGTGACACCAGGGCTATATCGTCTGCAAAGTCCAGGTCCTCAAGCATCTCGAAAGGGGTCCATCTTATTCCTCTTGGTGCTTGTTGTTTTATGGCATTTTTAGCACCCAGTCAATTGTAATACTAAACAAAAGAGAGGACATTACGCATCACTGTCTTACACCAGATTTTACTGGGAATGTTTTGTTGGAATTCTTTAGGTTGCAGGAGAAATCTTTATAGAAGAGGGCTATGATGTTGACAAGCTTCTGCGGTACGCCGTATTGTCTCAGTATCTTCCATAGGCTGTCTCTGTGGACGCTGTCGAATGCCTTTTCAAAATCTATGAAGTTGATATATATAGTCCTTTGCCACTGCTACATTGTTCTAAAATGTTACGCAGGGTAAATATGTGTTCATTTGTTCCTCTTCCTTTCCTAAATCCTGCTTGCTCCATTCGAGACACTTGTCTACTGCTTCTTGTATTCGCATTATGACAATTTTGCAGAATATCTTACTTGGGATTGAAAGCAACGTGATTCCTCTCCAGTTATTGCAATCTGTTAGGTCTCCTTTCTGGGGATTTTCACCACAGTAACCCTAGTCCAATCCTTAGGCAATTCTTCTTTCTCCCAGATATCTGCAAACAATGGCTCTAATATGTTTGCAGCTAAGATGGGATCGATCTTGAAAAGCTCTGCTGTCATTTCATCATTTCCCGGTGCTTTGTTGTTTCTCAGGGATCCAATAGCTTTTACTATTTCTTGCTTTTCTGGCAATTTGAGGTTGATATCAATATCCTGTGCGGCCGGTGGGATATCCGGGGGATGTTCAGGATCAGGTCTGTTTAGCACATCTTCAAAGTGGGATGTCCATCTCATATCCTGCTCCTGCTCTGTTGTCAACAGTTGTCCTAGGCTGTTTCTGACTGGCATGTTATGGTTGTGTCTTTTACCTCCGCATAATTGTTTGGTAATCTTGTACAGTGTGTGCAGATCATGTACTTTAGCAGCTTTTTCTGCTATTTCTGCTGTCTTTTCCATAAATTGTCTCTTGTCTGTTCTAGCACTTCTTTTTACCATTTTGTTTAGTTCTGTATATTCTTTCTTGCCTTATCTTTTTGACGTTCTGATCTAATGCTATTGATGAGATTTTTTTCTCCTTTCGCTTTTGGATGTATTCTAAGGTCTGGCCACTTATCCACTCTTTATGTTGTCCTTTACTGGTTCCTTAGTACACTACTGCTAACTATTTTATATGTGCCTTTGATCGCATTCCATTTTTCTTGGATACTTTCAGTTGGTGTTGTGTCTGACTGCTCTGACAGGATTTGAAATCTGTTCTTAGTTCCACTATATATTTTGTAGCAATCTCTCTGTCTTTTAATAGGTTAACATTAAAGTATTCTGTTCTTGTCTTGGCTTGTATATATGTTTTCTTGAGTTTGAGCCTGATCATGGCAACGACAAGGTGGTGGTCGCTGCCCACGTCAGCTTCTCTTTTCACCTTTACATCAAGTAATGTCTTTCGCCATTTACTGTTGATCATAAAGTGGTCTATCTGGTTTTCATCTCTTCCATTTGGGGATATCCATGTGTACTTGTGTATGGTCCTGTGTGGAAACAATGTGCCTCCTATGATCAGTCTGTTTTCTAGACAAAAATTGCTCAACATTTCTCCATTTTCATTTGCAGTGCCACATCCCTCTTTCCCCATTATTGCTTCTCTGTGTCTGTTATTGTTTCCAACTTTTGCGTTTAGGTCTCCCATTATGCACAAAACGTCCTGAGCTGGAACCTTGTCCACTATTTCCTGCAACCTTCTATAAAATGTGTTTTGTCCTCTTCTTCGGCTTCGTTAGTGGGTGCATAGCATTGAATGATAGTTAGTTTTGACCTCTTGTTTCACGGTAATATGTCATGTTCTCTTCATAAGTTCTTCATTTGTGACCCTGTCATACCATCTCATATCTCTATTCTGCGCAGACACCAGTCTGCAGTAAATTAGATTCAGAAAATGTCATGTTTATTTCCTTATCTACTGAGACATATGTGTATACGCGCCGATAGGCTTGCAGGTAGGTATAGCTATTGAGACATCTGTGTACATCTTGAGATTCTAAGTTCCTAAGGACGTCTACATGATTCAAGTAATAATGGTGAATCTACAACACTAACCAGACTGCAAGAATTCCAAGTCAAGTGTGGTATAGCTAGACATGAACACTATACCGGTAGCCAAAGAAGAAAAGTAAACCAACAGAGAACCGGGATCGTTAGTCGCCACACGCTGAGAGACATACTGAGAAGAAGATTGGAGCACTTATGAACTGTTTGGTTCGACGTGCAGTGATGATGATCCGACGACTAAACTAAACATCTGTGTATACTGTAGTCCATATGTTGGTTGGATAGTGTTTTTCTATATATTTTCTTGTTATATCTCTGCTGTTTAGTGTAGTTTAGTTTAGTCGTCAGATCATCATCAATGCACAACGAACCATTTATTCCATAAGTATTCCGATCTCCTCCTCAGTATGTCATTCAGCGTGTGGCAACTATAGACACCGGTTCTTTGTTGATTGACTATTCTCCTTTGGCTACCAGTATAGTGCTCTTCTCTAACTACATCACATTTGACTTGGTATTCTTGCAGTCTGGTCAGTGTTGTAGATTCTTACAGTCTGGTCAGTGTTGTAGATTCTTGCAGTCTGGTCAGTGTTGTAGATTCTTGCAGTCTGGTCAGTGTTGTAGATTATTGCAGTCTGGTCAGTGTTGTAGATTCTTGCAGTCTGGTCAGTGTTGTAGATTCTTGCAGTCTGGTCAGTGTTGTAGATTCTTGCAGTCTGGTCAGTGTTGTAGATTCTTGCAGTCTGGTTAGTGTTGTAGATTCTTGCAGTCTGGTTAGTGTTGTAAATTTTTGCAGTCTGGTCAGTGTTGTAGATTCTTGCAATCTGGTCAGTGTTGTAGATTCTTGCAATCTGGTCAGTGTTGTAGATTCTTGCAGTCTGGTTAGTGTTGTAGATTCTTGCAGTCTGGTCAGTCACAATAGGGTGCTGTCACAACACAATGGGAACTGCTGAGATTCGTCGGGCCGCTGAGGCACAGAGAAAACGAGCTGCGCGAAAAGACAGAATACACAACACCCACATGTCTAACCTTGATCATGTATGCCCCATCTGTGGTAGGGGATTGTGTTCTAGGATTAGTCACCTCCGCACAAATCAGAGAGGTGCAGCAGCACACGTCTGAGACTGTTGTCATCATCGCTTGTATTAGACGGCTGTTATTGTTGGTAGCCGCTCTCATATGTTTTTTTCCCTTGTTTCTGCAAATATATTTAACAAAAATACAATCGTAATTTCTTCTTCTTCAGAGATCTCTGGTCATGCGATTAATTTACTGTGGACCACAAACTGGGGAATCAGCTTCAGGTCTGCCAGGTTTACCCAAAGCTTAGTTTTCAGGTCGACTGGGTGTGACACATGTTGCTTATCAGCTCACCCAGGAGAGGACAGTCTTGTAGGATATGCTCCGGTTAAGAGGATTTTAATCGTGATTACTTCATTGTTAGTAATGTTGATATTTGTTATTATTTGACATCATATGCGGTCCATAACCACTGAACAATTTCTCTATCTAATCACAGACAAGGTGAGGAATGGTATGCACTTAGAAGTCCACTCAACAAACAACTTATGAGAGTTAACTCTACCGACTGTTATCTTCCTCAACAAAACGAAGCGGCGGATGAGTTTGTTAACTTGCTAACAAGTCAAAAGATCGCACACGAAGATATGGCAGACATTTTCTATCGGTTTGCAGCGGAAAGTAGGTTAACAAAAAATATATTTCACATTATTTTATTTGAAGTAAAACGAGTGATGGGACGGACCCATGGTGTAGTGCCCCGTTTGCGAGATATCATCATCAAGATGCGTGTCCTTTAAAGGACGTTGTTCTCTTTGCAGTGCATTTGAAATTAACTCTGTCTCTAACCAGTTCACCCATATCGTCCATGGTCATATTCATGGTTTATTTAATATCTTGTAGCCATCTCCTTTTTGACGACCGGCCTCTGCGTCTTGTGACCCTGCCCTATAATATTGTTCTCTCCAGGCCATCGTGACGCTTGATGTGACCAAAGTATCTAATTTTATGTATAGTATATTGTTTATCAGCCAATTGTCTTTAACATTCAGTTCTTTCAGGACATCAGTGTTCTTCCTTTTTTCTGTCCAGCGTATTCGTAGGATCTTTCTGTAGCATTTCGTTACGAAGGACTGGATTTTTGTTCTTGTTGTTTGTGTAATGGTCCATGATTCACAACCATAAGTAGCCACTGGGAAAATGCATGCTCTCAGTATTTTTAATTTTAATATTTTGCTAGTGCTTTGCCACATGTTCTTCATAGTGTTTAACTTCTTGACTGTTATTGCTAATCTTCTTGTGATCTCTTTGGAGCAGTCACCGTTATTGTTGACTATTGAGCCCAGGTATTCATAGCTCTCTACACGTTTGAGTTCTTCATTGTTTATTTGAATGTTAGGTAGCCTTTTGCTTTGTTAGTTGACATTATTTTTAGGGGTATTCAAATATGCGAGATATACAGCTTCCAATTTGTATTCATCATTTTCGGGCATGGGATGAGAAAGGGCCATTTAGAAAGCATTCTGATAACTTGTACAAATTTATGCAAGACATTGCAGAAGAAGACAGAGGAAGAAAATTCATAGAAATAAATGTACATTTGAACTGACAGTTAGCACCAAGGAAAGAAGTTTGTGGGTGTCAATAATCGACTACGCCAGCGGTATTGCATATAATGATGACGAAGATGTATTCTACATCAGGCACCAGTCTATCAATCTATCTATCTATCTATCTATCAATCTATCGATTAATTTTCTAAATCCACGTATGTCTATTTCTTTCTTTATATTATTTACATTTTTTCGTCAACTATAATGATCTTGTTAAATTCGTGGTAGACGGGTAGTATTAGCGATGATAACAACAGCTTCAGACGTGTGCTTATACCTCTAACTGGTGTGTGCGCAGATGCCTCTCACTGGTGTGTCCGGAGATACCTCTCACTGGTAGGTGCGGAGATGTCTCTCACTGGTAGGTGCGGAGATGTCTCTCACTGATAGGTGCGGAGATGCCTCTCACTGGTAGGTGCGGAGATGTCTCTCACTGGTAGGTGCGGAGATGCCTCTCACTGGTAAGTGCGGAGATGCCTCTCACTGGTAGGTGCGGAGATGCCTCTCACTGGTAGGTGCGGAGATGCCTCTCACTGGTAAGTGCGGAGATGTCTCTCACTGGTAGGTGCGGAGATGCCTCTCACTGGTAGGTGCGGAGATGTCTCTCACTGGTAGGTGCGGAGATGTCTCTCAATGTTAGGTGCGGAGATGTCTCTCACTGATAGGTGTGGAGATGGCTCTCACTGGTGTGTGCGGAGATGCCTCTCACTGGTAGGTGCGAAGATATCTCTCACTGGTAGGTGCGGAGATGTCTCTCACTGGTAGGTGCGGAGATGCCTCTCACTGGTAGGTGCGGAGATGTCTCTCACTGGTAGGTGCGGAGATGTCTCTCACTGGTAGGTGGGGAGATGCCTCTCACTGGTAGGTACGGAGATGCCTCTCACTGGTGTATGCGGAGATGCCTCTCATTGGTGTGTGTGGAGATGACAGTGGGACAAACATAAACAACATTAGACATCTGGGTTTTGTGTGTTTTTCTTTTGCGCAGCTCGCTTTCTCTGCGCCTCAACAGCACGGCAATTCTCAGTTATGCGAGTTCCTATTATGTTGTTGCAGAGTCACATTTGGCGATCTTGCGCCAGGGATTCCCAGCTCGTGGTCTCTTTATCGAAGCATTTTAGAGACACTGTAATAGTGTCTTTAAAGCTTTTTCAGTCCACCAATTGAATGCCTGCCCCTTCAAGCTCACCACAGATCAGCTGCCTTATGGCCGATTTTATGTCTTTTTATATACAAACTTGTTTCCCTAAATATGTGAATAATTCTTACAGGCAAATTGGATAAATAAACTTAATATAGAGTTTTTATTGGTTTTGATTGGTATTTTTTTAAATATGCTTAGTACTGAATAACATATTTTAAAATATTTGATTGGATTATTGAGGATTATGAAAGATTATGGAAAGTTAAATCACTTAATTTGCTTTTTTTTCGTGTGGAATATCGGTAATTTCGCTAGGAATCTTTAGCTATGGCTGCAGAAAATGGAAACAATCATTTGACAGTAGTCTAAACACAATAGCAATTGGAAAAGACTATTGTATAAGTCAAAAGATCATCTTATGGATCACAAAACGCTTATTATAAGTTACGCCACTGTACCATCTTGCCTAAAGCTAGTAGCTTGACTGCTCATAAAAAAATCAGAAAACACAGACAGAGGATTCCATCAACAGGACAGAATAAACTTAAAATGGACAAGGTTCCTAGTGTTTGTCAAAACTGAGCATTATAAGATAATTTCAAACTAAGCATCAATGCCTTTATTTGTAGAACTACCATTAATGCACAGTGCTGGAGAAAACATCAGTGCAATAGAAGAACAATACAGAAAAATATTTTGTGTGTATTGGAAAGAAGAAGTCCAATTTAAGACAGATGGATTTTTAACCGACAGTGGAACGTTTTGGATAAGTGTTCTTCAACACGAGTCATTTAAAGAGCTTGCCATCTATGCTCTGACTTGCTTAATAACTCCAGTTAGTAATGTTATTATTGAGAGGGTGTTCTCTCTTGTATCATCAGTCAAAACAAAAGCTTGAGATAGAACGCTGCTGCAGCTTCTTAAGGTAATAGTGAGAATAAGAACAGAACTGCTTTTATCTAACAAATGTTGCAAGAATTTTACTGCATCCCCTAATATGGTACAGAACTTATCTACTGATAACGTGTATGTTGCTGGTTTCAGTAGTGAGGATATTGATGACCTTGATTTGGAGCTCTTATGTTGTGAGTATAAAATAGCACTGTTTTTCTCCCCCGTTTTTTTGTTTTTTTTGGCCTTTTCCGGCCAATGTTTGGCTGATTTTCTCAATATTTTAATTGGCAACCCTGCGTCATATCTGCACTTTTGATCTCTGCACAAATTAAAATGGCCGTTTGAACATCAGCTACACTTGAGATGCTTCTTAAAATGTGTCATCGAAACTAATCTATAAATCAATAAAGCAGCCCCAGTAGATGAACTTGGTATCAACTAGAGAACTTCCTAACATCAAGCATTGATATTACATCTATGGAGTAAACTCACAGTTTTCAGAATGCCAACACCATGTTTCATAAACTGTCATTCTTGTAGAGCAATGATGTCTGCTTTTATTTGTTTGATCTTGATTCCTGTAAGTAAACATTTCTTCTTAAAAGTTCTAGATCAGTTTACAATTAAATTTCTCAAATACCCCAGACTTGTGATATGAGTGGATTTACCCTTGTATCCAAGATTCAGACCCCCAGATATGAGCAAATAGCCCCACTGCCCTGTGGAAGCCTCGGGAGAGGCAAAGGCTATGGTAGTAAACCCAAACAGAAAATGCGGAGCCCCTAAGGCAGACAGGTATCAAGTGATGCCCTACCGGCAGCTCCTGCAAGCAAGCTGATACCAGATGTCGTGCTTGCACTCCTCTGGATTCTATCAGCGAGGTCGAGAGGGGTAGTTGACGCTTGGGCAACTCAGCTACTCCATGAAAATCGCACGGGCATGCGTCACGGATAGATTCGACGCAGAACATACGACATGACGTAAGACCTATTGTCTCCTGAGACAACAAGACCAATGACATCTCTTTGCTTATTATGTTAATCAAATTTGCTCAAAAAAGGCAATAGTCTATTATGTTGCAAAAATAGCATCCGTCAACAATTGTCTCAAAGAATGGGTGATTCATTACTTGAAATATCACAAAAATAGCATCCGTCAACAACTGTCTCAAAGAATGGGTGATTCATTACTTGAAATATCACAAAATACAAAATACATTTATTATGCCTGGGAAACCTGAGGAATATGTCACAGATGCAGTTGATATTCTTATGAAACTGCTGCCTTCTGTTGAGCATGTGGGGACTGAAAGAATGCGAAAGCGGTTCATATTTCTTGTGGATTTCTCCTATTTTAATCTTGAGTGGTGCAAATAATCTCCATGTTGCTCAGCCATGTATGTGAAAGAAGAAAGAAGTTAGAAAAAAATAAACTTGAACGTCTGTTGTGAAGCTTGTTATATGTCCTGATTGTTGATCAACTGTGCCCCAAGTACTGAACCACTGTGCCCTATACTAGGTACAGCGGGTCACATGGGGTAGGGTAGTGGTAACTTATTTTATGCCTAACAGTTGTTAGTTTAACACAAAATATATTTTTGATTATGAACCTAAGTGGTCATGCTAAGCACTAGTACAATAAACGTAAATAAATCTTAAAAACTCTTAGAATGGCATTTATTTATTAAAAAATGTAACCCACTGTGCCCCGATTTCTTCTGTCCTCGCACAATATGGGACATTAAAAGCCATCATTACATTTATACTGGAGTGCAGGGTAGGGAATGGTAAATGTTGAGTGTGTAGTGATGTAATGGTCAATGTTGAGTGTAGGATGGTGTAACGGTAAATGTTAAGTGTAGAGTTGTGTATTGGTATATGTTGAGTGTAGAGTGGTGTATATGTTGAGTATAGAGTTGTGTAAAGATAAAAAGTTGATTGTAGAGTGATGCATCGATAAATGCTTATAAATATCATACAAAAATCCTGTGCTAGAAATGTCGTCTTATCCTGACTGTGTGAGCTAAAACAGGATTAGAGAAAAGTAGAGAAAGAGAAAAGTGACACTGTGAAATCTGTTTAGAAAATTAAAGAAGATAATTTAAGTAATAAGATGAAGATAATATCAATCCACATTATGAAATCTTCTTTATTTATGTGTTTCTTTATTTTACATTTATATTTGTTATCAGTAGCAGTCTACAAGGTAAAATATGGAAAATAGAAGTAGATTTTTATTTGTCATCAGTAGCAGTCTACAAGGTAAAATATGGAAAATAGCAGTACATTTTTATTTGTCATCAGTAGCAGTCTACAAGGTATAATATGGAAAATAGAAGTAGATTTTTATTTGTCATCAGTAACAGTCTACAAGGTATAATATGGAAGACAGAAATAGTATTGTCTTCAATCTACATATCAAACATTAGTCTTATCTTCAATCTTCATATAAAACGTTAATCGTGTCTTCAATCTACATATCAAAAATTAGTCGTATCTTCAATCTACATATAAAAAATTAGTCTTGTCTTCAAACTACATATCAAACATTAGTCTTGTCTTCAATCTCCATATCAAAGATTAGTCTTGTCTTCAATCTACATATCAAACATTAGTCGTGTCCGCAATCTACTCATCAAACATTAGTCGTTTTTCAATCTACATATTAAACATTAGTCTTGTCTTCAATCTACATATCATACATTAGTCTTGTCTTCAATCTACATATCAATCATTAGTTGTTTTTCAATCTACAAATCAAACATTAGTCTTGTCTTCAATCTCCATATCAAACATTAGTCATGTTTAAATCTACATATCAAACATTAATCTTGACTTCTACTTTACTTTTACGATCCAGCAGTCATCTGAGCATTTGCTCTTCGACTTGAGGCCATGGCAGTGAATTGCATTAGTTTATCTAGGAATGCAAAAGTCGTTCTGAGTCGGATAGAAGCAGTCAGCACCGCTATGTCGACCTTGACAGAAATATGGTTCGATAGACCCCTGGTTTTCTCGCATGCAATCGTCGAAGACCATTATGGTTCTCTCTTTTATGCTAAGTTGCTCAACTGGGATGATGTCATCTGCTAAACTATGAAAAGAAGCAATTCCCTCTACCACAACCTTTTCGAGAGTCGAACCCCAATCTGGGAGAAATTGAAATTTTACTTGTCCCAAGATCTTCGAGTATATATTCAGTCGGTCGTATTTTAGATAGCCTGGCTTCATCAACAGTTTTAACAGCATGTTCGTTTTCTCACATTCCGAATGGCCGCAAATGATACACTTGATACAGCTGGAGAGGAGCCAGTGGTGGTGTATTTTTCCCTTTTTTCATTGTCGAAGTTGGTAGATACGTCCACCTAAATACTATATCACAAGAGATATTATCTAATATGTATTGCCTGCGTTGTTGGGCGAGGACTCAAACTGTGGGTGAGAAATCTGTAGTGTTGAAAAATGGACGGCTCTTCAAGCAAGGTATATGCGTCGTCTGTGGTGGTAAGAAGAGCCATATTCTAGCATCAAAGACTGGTGTGTCTCTTCTAAACAAAGCGCTGAATATGCTAACCCTACCTGAAATGCATATGAGGCTGCCTGAAGGCGCACCTTCCGAATCGGTTCCTGGGGGCTCTTTCCCGAATACAGGCAATACTCGAATTGCCGTCCGTTTACCAAGCTCAACCACGGCTGGCTCAACGTTATCATGGGGTGAACCAGATCGACCGAAACTGCCTAAACCACGATGTCGCCTATACCGTTTCCAAAGATACAACAGGGCGCAAGGCAGCCGACGATGTGCTTACCGCGGTTGCAGTAAATATTACAATGTCGGATACTCCTGAGTGTGTGAAGAAGGATTTCCGCATGGTGACTGCTATAATGGGAGCTAAATCTCGCTAAATTTGAAATGGTTGTTAAACGGTATTAGATTTGAATACATATACCCTAACCATGAAGATATTAAACCCAGAGTGGTTATGACTCGGAGAGTACCCAAATGCATTGTCGATTCGATGCTTAAGAGAAAGATATCCCTCCAGAAAATCTCGCCAAGTAACCTGAAAAGACTGATGTGGACTCTAACGAGATCATTGCCGTGATTGCATGTACAACCTGAGTAGTGAGACTAGATCTTTTTAGAGTTTAGCAGAATATATGTGATAATGAAACTCGAGGATGTTTACTACAGCCTGAAGGGATACTGGCGTGGACTTGCTGCAATCAAAAAGCTGGCAAAAGCAGTTAAGGTTTCTGAAAGCCTTGCTCTGGAATGGTTTAAAAGGCAAGCCATCTGGCAGGTCTATCTGTTTAGACCTCGTCTCTTGCCACCTCCCTTGGATGACCATCGTTTTTGGTGCCAGTGGGTAATCACAATGAGCTTTATGCAGATGTTTAGGGCATTGGAGGTTGACTCAAGTATATATCCTTCATTCGCATTATCTGGCGTTTCGAGAACCTCCTGTAGAGTTGGGCAGGCCCAGCGGACGCCTACGGTTGGTAGCGACTGGCACACGGCCTCACCGTATATGTTGTTTGCGTCGAGATATAGTGTCCACGTGGTTGGTTTACTATGGTCATAGTCCAGACACATTGGGTTATTAACCTTAGCGAACCGCTTACTCACCATAGCGATACCTCCGCGAAGACCCCGCTCGATAAACAGGTGCTGGTCGATGTCTGTCAAAACACGTAATTACATAGTACTGTAGTTTTACAAATTACAAAAACAATGACAAAATACAGTAACGTTTTGACCAACAAGGCCTTTATCAAGCAAACGAACAAACAGGAGTGACAAATTAAAATGAAACACAAATGGACGACCAAATATAAACGTATCTAAGAAAAAAAACGAATAACGAAATAAATGTAACACAAAAACACACATAAAAACTAGAATTATTTTGTCATTGTTTTTGTAATTTGTAAAACTACAGTACTATGTAATTACGTGTTTTGCCAATCAAATAGTTTTACTGCAGTTCCATATATATATCTCGATGTCTGTCAGAAGCTCGAGGTTTATCTTTGTCATTTTCAGTAGCGCGTCCATGCCATTCATGGTAGACTGAAGTAATTGGCTGGGTCTACGCTATAGTGACGCATCGCCATATCTCGGAATGTTTCGAGAACGTCAGCCAGCAACGTCACATCAACCTTCAGATACACGTCATGATAGTCTCCCAGCAGCGTCACATCAGCCTTCAGATAAACGTCATGATAGTCTCCCAGCAGCGTCACATCAGCCTTCAGTCATCACCTTCGTCACGACGCATCAAAATGACACATGTAATAGAAATGGTAATAGTTGTGTGGGTGCTGTGAAGACTGTAGAAGAACAGAACAAGAAAAGAATGCGAAGAAAGAACGCTCGTACAATATAGTCTGAAGCTAAGTCTCACACCTGACAACCGACTAGCATTAATCATACACAAGGCATACGAAATTGATTGTAACACAAAATAAGGAAAATTGCCTATACAGACTCTCGACTGATATGAGTCTAAAAAGCACACAAGTATCGTTCTCGAAACTTTTATAAAATTAGACGAACTCAATGGCTAGTGAATATCAGCAACAAACAAAAAGAAATTGGAGGAATTCCCCCTCCAAATTGAATTCATACAATTTCTAGCAACTAACTTATAATATTACTGTACCCGCCCAATTCTAATATGTTCTCACTCTTAATTTAATTAGATAACACACGATTTTTACACGAGCTCATTACCTAGGCGTATCTTCATGAAGGTGTGCTTCTCTCTGTAAGAGGTCTGATGATTAGTGGTCCACGGCTTAGTCGTACACTCTATACCGCTTTGCGGTAAATGAGGCGGTTGGGCTGAGGGGCAATTTGGTTCCCCGAAATGTCAATTTTACTTGTAGTCTCGAGGCTCTCAATCATAATCTGTTCCCGGTCGTCCTGGTTCGGTAGGAGGTCGCCAAGAAGGGGTTTCTGCTACTAGATTAAGTTCTGAATCCACCTTGTGGGTACACCTACTATCACAACGTCTAAACCAATTAAAGCACTAGTTTAGCATCTCAAGTTATTAACGAAATGTTCAAGAATCTTCTCCGTTGTGTGTACACACTACTATCACAACGTCTAAACCAATTAAAGCACTAGTTTAGCATCTCAAGTTATTAACGAATGTTCAGAATCCTTTCCGTTGTGTGTACACACTACTATCACAACGTCTAAACCAATTAAAGCACTAGTTTAGCATCTCAAGTTATTAACGAAATGTTCAAGAATCCACCTTGTGGTACAACTCTATCACAACGTCTAAACCAATTAAGCACTAGTTTAGCATCTCAAGTTATTAACGAAATGTTCAAGAATCCTTCCGTTGTGTGACACACTACTATCACAACGTCTAAACCAATTAAAGCACTAGTTTAGCATCTCAAGTTATTAACGAAATGTTCAAGAATCCTCTCCGTTGTGTGTACACACTACTATCACAACGTCTAAACCAATTAAAGCACTAGTTTAGCATCTCAAGTTATTAACGAAATGTTCAAGAATCCTTTCCGTTGTGTGTACACACTACTATCACAACGTCTAAACCAATTAAAGCACTAGTTTAGCATCTCAAGTTATTAACGAAATGTTCAAGAATCCTTTCCGTTATGGGTCCACATCTCTATCACAACGTATAAATCAATTATACCACTAGTTTAGAAACGGTCCTCTCTCTTTCGTATCTTTTTCTCAACTCCTCTGTTGTGGGTACACACTATTATCACAACGTATAAATCGATTATCACAATAATTCAGCATCTTAAGCTATTAACTACATAAGCTCTACATCCTTCACACAGTAAAAAAAACAGTCCTCTCTCTCTTTCGTATCTTTTTCTCATCTCTTCTATCTTCGTAAATCTTCTCTGGGTAATAGTTAAAACTACTCAGCAGCCTCTACTCTGGCCTCGAGATACCTCTTTGAACCTTGCAACGTCCAACTCCACGGGATAAGTCGTCCTCTTGAATATGAGTACTCTACCGGTCAGTAGTAGTATGTCTGGTAAACAAGATGTTTATTTATTAACTAAATTGGCCAAGGACACCGAAGAATGTAAGTCGGTTGACCTCCAACCCTACTCCCTAAGTAACAGCGGAACACGTGTATTTTGATCGTGTCTGGTTTGATATACAGCTTGATTTTTGCAGGCGTTGTGAGCTGCGCCCCGAAATGTACCGGTGACGTGGCAGTGGTCTCTCACCTTATCATCACACAATGGCTCTGCGCAGATGTGGCAGTGTGTGGATGTGGTTTCTCACCTTATCATCACGCAATGAATCTGCGTAGATGTGGCAGTGGTCTCTCACCTTATCATCACACAATGACTCTGCGTAGATGTGGCAGTGTGTGGCTGTTGCGAATGGCCTAAAATCATTACCATTCATCACCATGGCAACTGGCCGAGGTAGATGTTCTTGAATGGTATTCAGCTCAGTCTTAACTCTTGGATTCTCCTTACTTACTTACTTAATCCCGTCATGCCTAGTGACACATGGGGCTTCAGAAAGGACTTTCCATGCTCTCCTGTCCCGTGCAACCTTCAGCGCAGAGCCCACGTCAGAGATGCGGTGTCCAGTTCCTCTTCCATCATGCGCCTCCATGTTGTCCGTGGTCTGCCTTTCTTTCTCTTACCCTCTGGTGTCCAAGTGGGGCTATCCTTGCAGGCATTTCTTGTCTCATTCTCATAACATGTCCGAGCCATTTCCATCTTCTCTTTTGAGTATGTCATTCATTGCCTCTTGTCTTGTGTCTTGGAGTAGTTGGTTATTGGATATTTTTACTGGCCAAAAGATTCCCAAGATTCTGCGAAGACAAGAGTGGTGGAAAACTGACAGCCTGCTAGTATCTCCTTTGGTCATCCTCCAATACTCCGATCCGTAGAGCAAAACTGGCAAAACAATGCTTTTATAGAGTTTAAGCTTTGTGGTCCTATTGTAGATTTTGGACTTCCATACTGGTTTCATTCTGGCAAAAGCGGTTCTGGCCTTACTCAGACGTGATTTTATATCTTCCTCTGTGCCACCATTTAGTGTCAGTACGCTACCAAGATATGTAAACTGCTCAACCCTTTCCAGTGTTTCATCATCTAACATTACTGGTTGTTGGATTTCACTGTTTGTCATAATTTTTGTTTTTCCTGTGTTTGTTTTGAGGCCTACTGTCTTTGCCGTGCTGTGAAGTATTGTACTTTTCTCTTGTATATGTTCATATTTGTGTGACACCAGGGCTATATCGTCTGCAAAGTCCAGGTCCTCATTCGTGTCCTTGTCCTTGGATTCTCCGAAAGGAGTTAATTCTTATTTTCATGTTTGTTGGCCTACACGCTCTGATATAACCAATAAAAGGTTCGCCTTAGGTTGAAAGGCGTGCCTCGGCTTAAAGAGGCTTTAATCCCTACTAAACAAACAAACAAACAAGCTGAGTCTTGAGATTTAGTAGGAACTCTTCCACGGTATTCTCACCATGATATGATGTAACGCTGTCGAGGCCTTTCCATGAATATCTTTATTTTATCTGCCGCGGTGCCACTCGTCGACAACATTACGAAATTTCATATCGTCCCATCTTGTAATGCTGTGAACACCATAACCGGGCAAGATACTCTTGCTTTTACAACTAACATCCCCGGAAGAACTGAAGTGGGTGATGTCGGCGAGCGCAAAATTTCAATTTCGTTGCTAGCGCCGATTGAAACGACCCTATAAAATATATGTGCGCAGCCCCAGCCCAATATTTCTCGGGGTCAGGGAAAATGCAGAGTTAAACCTTACAAATTGCCAGGTGCAGACTTGACCGGTACAAACCCAAACATTGGCTAAGGTCAATACTTTTCGGACGTCGATCACCCTACACAGAGTAAGATGACGTCCAAACACCATTGCTCAGATCGTATACAGGCTAATCATACCGCCAACATATGATTGTTTGCTTTACAAAGCACATGAGTCTCCAATGACTGAGAATGTTCCTAATCCGGAAATATCTCATATAATCAGAAAGAGCGCATATTGTAGACATACTCTTTGGCGAAGATGAAAAAGCCAAAATATACGGCGAAAAATGATCGTAAAAAAGCAATGACTACAAGAAAGGTGACAGTTCCTGTGATTAGCCCTAGAAGGGTCGAGATCGCTCGAGTCTTTACCGGAGCAAACTCACCCAGTCAGCGCAGAGTAGCTAATGCTCATTGGCGTAGATCCAAGCCCAAATTTACGGCACTAAAAGATAATTAAAGAGTGTTTATCTTACGATGCGTACGGAACGACCTTAAAAGGCAGGAATCCGATAGAGAAGTCACCCATTCTGCCTTCACTAAACTAACTCTGTCCGAGAAAGAGTTACAAGGACAACAGGTTTCCTGTAACGATCACTCTTGAAGGATCTAAGCTTCAAGTAACTCTGAAGTCGACGAGACTGTCCATATGGTTGAGAGATACCTGTAAGAGGGTATTATAGACCCACGCAAAAATCAGTCAGAAGTGCAATACCAGGTGTTATGGCTTTCCGTCTAAATTAACAGCGGGCGAACGAGAAAAGAAGATGAAGAAGAAGAATATGGGATAAGGCCCTACAAACAAAGCTCCTTGCTAAAGAAGAGCGTCAACAAAACATACACCTTCTACTCTTGAATGTGATGGTTCACGCAACAAAATAGTGATACTCACTAATGCTCTGTCGACCATCACGGCACTAAAAATCTAAGCCAGAACAGAGCTCAAAGTGCTAAAAGCGATCTCTAAGTACTAGCAAACTCACTAAACGCTTAGTCATACAGTGGATCCCATCACACTGCAATATAAGCGGAAACGAAGAAGCAGACAGTCTAGCAAATGCAGGAGGGTGATTTCTGCAGACCGATCAAGAGATCAGCTACAAGGAGGCCAAAACAAGGGGGCCATCGGATGACTATATAGAGAAAAGTGGTCGAAAGATCACCCTCAACACAGCGTCAGAGATGGGTACTATGGTCTGTCCCGTAGCGAACAAGTTGTTATATATTCCGCTTCCGTACCGGCCATAACAGACTCCGGGCCCACATTTTCAACAAATTTAAAATTGGCACAACTAGCTTTGCCACTGTGAAAAGACGGACATGACAGCAGATCACATACTGCAAGACTGCCAGCTGTTTGCAATTCTAAGAAACGAAACCTGGCCCGAAAACAACGAGCTTAATTAGAAGCTGTACGGAGGGGCGGAGTTTCTAAAACAAAGCAGAATTCATGAGAAAATCTGGTACATCAGCCTAAGCGGAGATGAAGAGAGAGAAAAAATGTGATGGTGAAAAAGGCACTATGTTTGGATTAAGAATCTAGGGCCTCTCTTCAAGAATAGTAAGCACAACGAAAGAAATCATATATGCCGCAGATGTCTCCACTTGTACAGTGTTGTATCGTGGTGAGAATACCGTCGAAGAGTTCCTACTACATCTCAAGACTGAGCTGAATACCATTAGAGAACACCTACGTCGGCCAGTTGCCATGGAGATGAATGGTAACGATTTTAGGTCATTCGCCACAGCCACACACTGTCACATCTACGCAGAGCCATGTGATAGATGCATCACCTACACATCTTCTGAGTGTGATGATAGGTGAGAAACCACATCCACACACTACCACATCTTCTCAGAGCCATTGTGTGATGATAAGATGAGAACCACATCCACACACTGTCACATATACGCAGAGCCATTGTGAAATGATAAGGTGAGAGACCACTATCACATCACCGATAAATTTCGGGGCGCAGCTCATAACGCCTGCTACCTCAAACTGCGTATCAAACCAGACACGATCAACTACCCGTTGTATTCCACAACCTCAAAGGTTATGACAGCCACTTGATCATGCAAGATCTGGGGACAATAAACTTAGGGAAAATCAACTGCATCCCAAACAATATGGAGAAGTACATGACCTTCAGCGTTGGACAGATACAGTTTATTTTGCTTCCAATTCTTGAGCAGCTCTCTGGATACGCTCGTGAGTAATCTACAGCCGAAAGACTTCAAGGCGACTAAACTCGAGCTGTTACGACGCAAGCGTGTATACCCCTACGAGTATATGGACAGCTTTCTGAGATTCAACGAAGAGCATCTAGGACCCAAGGAAGCATTCTACAGCAGGCTCACACGTGAAGGTATCAGCGACAAGTCATCTCCTAGATGTCTCCAAGTCCAAAACCCCCATAATGCCACTACTATCCGACAATTACTCACATATTAACGTTTAGTGAACCAGTGCAAAAACCATGTTTTTACAAGCCATTTGTTTCTGCAATAATAAAACACCCTTTAATGTGCGTCATGTAAAAGCCGTCTAACACAAAGCCACATATTGTGGCGTTTGGTTCTAAGGAGTTAAAGATAAAATGAATATTCTAAATAATAAGTCTCAGCAACTAGATTTGAAAATGCACAGGGAAAAGACCAAGGTCAAGATAATAAATGCAGTAAATGTAAACCAGATTATGCAGGAGGAAACAGCTCTACACTATGTAGAATTGTACACATACCTTGGTAGCAACATAGACACAGAAGGTAGAACAAACAGATATGTCAAGATAAGAATACAAAAGCAAGGGAAACTTTAATAAACTGAGTTAAATATGGAAGTCAAAGGAGATCAAAACAAGCAGAAATCTGAGAATTTTTCAATTAAATGTGAAGTCAGTTCTGTTCTATGGCTCGGAAACATGAAAGACAACAAAATAAACCACAGAAAACTACAGACCTTCATAAATGGATGTTTACGTAGAATAGAGGGACTGAGATGGTATGATAAATCACGAACGAGAACTTTGAGAAAGAACTAATCAGATACCTGTAGAGAAAGAGCTAAGGATGAGACGGTGGCAATGGATAGGACATACATTGTGAAGACCGACTGGAAACATTGCAAGACAGGCACTGTTCTGGAACCCGCAGATAAAAAATAGATTGGGAAGGCATGGAAGGACATAGAGAAGTAGCTGGAGGCTGATATTAAACAGTATAGGTAAAACATGGAAAGAAGGAATGGCAGGAGAGCGGAAGAGCTGGAAAAAGTGTGTTGAAGACATGTGCTCAGCTGAGAGGTGAAAGGTGAAGAGGACAAAGAAGAAGCAGTCTACAAAGTAAAATTTGGAAGACAGAAATAGATTTTCAAAAATGTTTTCAATGCAACAATGTAACTTATCATTTTATATAATTTGTGTCATTAATAAAACAATCAATAATTATGTCTGAAATTTTTTCTATTTTTTCCAATCAATGGGCATATATAAATTTTTTCTGCAATCTGTAAAATCTGTCAGTCACAATGGCGGAACTGCAGTAGGGCCATTCAGAGTTAGAACTGTTTGATTCTGAACTCGACTTTGCTAGCGCATTTCCGCCATGTTTGTTCGAGTATTTTCCTGTTTCGTTTGCCGAGCTACTGAGTTAGTGCTTAAGCAACGAAGTGAGCTATGAATGTTACATATAATGCTTTTTACTGTGTCAACGGTGCGTTTGTTATGTGTGTTCAGAAAATGGCGTACAGTGGTTATGATAAACAAACTCAATCTGCCGTATGCAGTTATATTGCGGGTGCAGAAGGCTGGATTTTGTCATGATTGATGTTCCCTTCGACAAGAATTGCAGTTCAAGTGATGAACAGTTTTGTGATGCTACATTAGCGACGACCATATGCATTTTATGCGGTGCAGGTTGCTTTTTGTGGCGGTACTTGGCTGTTTCATTCTGCAATTAGCTACAAGGAAACATTTCACAGTTGTCAGCATTTCGTGTGATTTTCATTGGCACAGGAACGAAGCAATTATGGGGTGACCCGTTGCAGTAAGTTGGAACCGTACTTATGAACTATGAACCATGTCTGCAATCTCTATATCAATCAATAATCATGTCTGTAATCTGTATACAATCAATAGTCAGGTCTGCAATCTCTATATTAATAAAGTAACTTTGTCTGCAATCTCCAATAATCAATACTCTGTTTTGCAATCTCTATATCAATCAATACTCAGGTCTGCAATCTCTATATCAATCAATACTCAGGTCTGCAATTTCAATATCTAAATTTCAATAATAAATGTTTGAAATTTCTATATCAATCAATAACTTTGTCTGCAATGTCCATATCAATCAATGTTATGTTTGCAATCTCCATATCAATCAATAGTTTGTCTGCAATCTCAATATCAATCCATAGTTTGTCTGCAATCTCATATCAATCAAAGCTTTAATCTGCAATCTCATATATCAATCAATCATTATTATGTGCAATCTCCATTACCAATCAATTTAGTGTTTCGATCTATTTAACACTTAATATTCATGTCTACAATTCTCATATAGTCCTAATAAATAATTGAAACTATTTGATTCCGGAATTATTGCATCATAAATAGAAACTATTTGATTACGGAAACTATTTGTTTAAACCTCTGAAGTCGTCGACGCGCGCGGCGAGGGACACCAGTTAAATGCAAAAGCAGACGCTCATGCTATAATCAGAAGCGCCAAATCAGGCGTCTTGGCTAACACTCGAATTCACAGCGAGCGAACGCAGAAGAATATTCTGGAAAGATTGTATTATGAATAAAAACTATTTCAATTTTCCATTGTTCATTTGAGGATCATCTTCATCGAAAACCATCGGAACCAATGACTTTCCCATATTGATCCGATTTCCTCGCCCATAGCATTATCTCCCAATGTGTTTAAGGCTAACAACTCCCGTTCTGCGTTGATTGATGTATCTATTTGATTCTAGAAAGATTGTATCATGAATAAAAATTATTTGATTCTGGAAAGATTAAAAAATTGCTTTGATTAACAATTGGGAAACTTATTTGATTCGACCAAAAGATTGTATCATGAATAGAAACTATTTGATTCACAAAAGATTGCAATATGAATTGAAACTATTTGATTCAACAAAAGATTGCAATATGAATAGAAACTATTTGATTCGACAAAAGATTGTAATAGTAATATAACAATCATGATTTATTTCTTGCTAAAGATTGTCTGTTAAATAAGTCAATTAAAAATGAAAATACAAATAATAGATATTTGTTTTATTTTCCAGATAATAAAATGTCTCTCTCTATAAACGAGATAATTTTAAAGCAACTCTACGAGTCCACATACTTTAATTTTTTTCACATCAACTCCAATGGTACAGTTGAAGTTCAACTTGAATATGATATGATATTGTCGATAGAGCAGTACAAGGATTTAACAAGACAATCCAAAGATCGACTATAGGAGAGTAGCAGTACGCAATGATCGTCTATGGCCTAATGGAAAAGTGTATTTTGAAGTCTCAAGCGAATGTGGAATGCGAAACGTAATCTTGGAAGCTATTGCTGAATGGCAGAGATACACATGCCTTGAGTTCATTGAATCCAATCAAACAGCGGCTCGTATTCGTTTGAAAATGCAAAAGCTGTTATTCATATGTAGGTTATTACGATAGACTCCAGCCTATAGGTCTTGAAGACTGGTGCAAAACCAAAAAGATTATTCTTCATGAAATTGGTCATGCCCTTAATCTCGCTCATGAACAATCGCGACCGGATAGTCATTTTTATATAAATAACGTCTGGAAATCGGGCCAATATTCCTTCGCAGATATTGATTCTTTTGGCATTGAATACGACTACCGAAGTATTATGCATTATCAAGGTATAAAGAACGCTTAGATCCTGCTTATCAGCGTATAGCCGGGTATGTAGAATACTTATCATTTAAAGATATCAAACTTATCAATCTATTATACAAATGCCGTATGAAATATGGAAAATGTCCACCAAAAATATGTCCATTCAACGGTTTTGTCTTTTGCAAACCATTTAAATTTATGCCAAAATGCACGTGTTGGTGAAAAGTGGAAGCTCGTCTTCAACACAATGCTAATCGAAGTTATATTATGCAACAAGTTAAGTTTAACAATGAGGAATATCAATATTATGAATATTTTTCAACAATAGACTCACAGAATTGAGTAAAATTGCAAAAAAGCGTGCAGTATTCTATCAAACATCTGTAATTTCAAGACCCATTCTCTGATCTAGGTCAGGGAATCTCCGGTCAGTTGTCTGGCCTAGTTATCTAGAGTTGGCTGTGAGTATGGACATGCGACAACAGTATAAAACTGTGACCGGTAAAAGTATCGTTGCTACATTAAAGGGTAACTTTGTAAAAAAAACGTGTTTAGTACAGACACAATAGTTGAACAAAAAGAACATTGCTCAACACTATCTCCCCACATTATGCTATCGGTGCCAAACCTAGATGCTGACATCAAATAATCGAAGAAAACTAGTCACAACAGAGATAAAGTGTCTACGCAGAATTCTGTGAGTAACGAGAAGAAACCGGTTTCGAAATGAAGACATCAGGAAAAACGTAGGTACAACATCAGTACTGAACTTCATCAAGAAATAACAAATTTAATGGTTTGGCTACATAAGCAGATTACCAACAGACAGGGCGCCTCAAAGTGCAATGATCGGCAATGTTACCCCTGATACCATGTGTACAAAGCAAACGGCTGGCTGCGTAAAGGTGGACCTCAGAGATAACAGAGGCAACGAAAGACATTGTTTATGAATCGCACACAAAAGTCCATTCTAAAATCTCTTCTAATCTAACGCTGTGATGCAAAACAGGATTAGAGACAAGAAAGAAAGAAAAATAGTAGAAGTTAGGTCAAGTCAAATCAGACATACATAGACTTGGTTTGAAAAATAAAACGCAGAACATGCCAAAATAACATTCTTAGAATATTGATACACAACAGTGAATGTCGAAAAATGATATCAGGCACTACACTTTAATTAGAGACCTTTCAAAACAACTTGAGCAGAATTCTGTGAATATGCTGAAGAAAATGAAATCCACGTCACTTACAACAATAATCATAGGAAGAAGACGGAGTTCAAGACAATTTTTAAAAATTCAAGACAATTCCATTAACAGGAAAGGTTATGATCATTGTCTTTTCGGTACACTAACGGTGTGCTTCTTGTGGATGTGATGTCGATATGAGAGACCATAAATTCTGAAGCAGACATCAAAAGTAAGTCATACAAGTCAGAAAACAAGTGAGGAAAATGATAAATTAAACTGGACTGTACTCTGTTACCCACTCTACAATTCCATTCTGGCTCCATGTGATTTTTATTTTGTTGGTCCACTTAAAAAATGCACTTCATGGAGCAAGATTTTATGATGATGAGGTTGTAATTAAGGCAGTGAAGAAATAACTGTATGAGCATGAGAAAGCCGGGTACAGACAAGACATGCAAGTCTGTGCTTCGCTCTAGCAAAGCAGCTGTACAATTTATGGAGATTAGGTAGAAAACTTGTATATTTAGATGAAATATACATGAAGTTTGCATGTAAATTTCATCATTTTGAACAAATGGTTTGTGGAATAAAATGTATGGTCTAGTACTTTCGACCGCCCTCATTTATATAATATATATATATATAACTTACTGTTCTATTTACTTATTCATAAATACTTGCATTCAACTTTTTCAGTTACTCCAGAAAGTAAAAATTGGAATGGAAGCTGAATCTTTCAACACTGTTTTTAACTATGAACTGTTTCCTAAGCCAGATAGCCCTATCAAGTTTAATTTCACTAAACTTGATAACTAAAAAACATAGCTGATGTCTGTACACTTGTAAACTATGTCGGTCAGACAGAAGCAATATAGTATGTTCACATAAAATCAGATTTAATTTCAGTGAGTCAGCTTTTTTAGAAAAGTTTGTAAAAGATACATTGACCTGATTTAAAAAATTATTAATGATCAAATTATAGTATTAAATTACAAATTTAGTACAAATTATTATTTTTTATGAAGAATGAAAATGTACTCAAATTTTACATCACAATATAGTCAAGGTGGTTGTTGGTAGGATAACAGCAACTAGTATTGCTTACAAATGAAAGCTGTATATAACACTTTCATTGAACTTTATCAATACATTTTAAGACTACATCTTATACAGGGTGTTGAAGATAAGTAGGGTTGAAGATAAAAGTAGCCTGTCAAGGAGTCAATCTGGCATATATTTATGAAAATTAGAAGGTTCAATTAAGACCCTGTTTCCCAACGTAGGGGACAGCCCCACAGGGGGAATTTTCATCATTTAGGGGGCAAATGTACTGTTCATGATGTTGCAAAACCGATATATTGGCTTTTGGATGTCTGTTGACAAAAATGACTTGCTTCACAATCACTATACTGAAGTTTAAAAATCTTCAATAAGTGGAAAGTACTTATATCTAGGTACATTTTTACCTCCTTTTAACAAAGCTTTGAAAACTGGAAAGAATGTGTCATTGTTTAAGATCAGTCATATTTTTTAAACTGTAATGTGTCGTCAGTTGCCAGCCTTGTCATGAAGGCCAAATGAGTTTATATAGTGCAATCTTGAGTATGTAATAGTATTGAACAGAGCAACGCATATCATATTTTTGCCATAGAAAGCAGGTCTGAAGTTTGATTTGGCTTGGAATGTTAGGTACGATGTAAAAGAAACCAGAACATCAAGGTGATCTGACTCAAATACAAGTTATGGGCCATTAGTTTGATTACCAGAGTAATGGATACTCAGTGTGCAGCTAGATTATACAGACGTCCTTAGAGTACCATTTTGTAGTTGTATAGTTAACGAAGGAGCATTTATAAATGGATTACAGTAGAATGTCATGAGATCTTGTTTCCATGTTTAGCGACAGATTGTGAAGGCGTGGTTGGGATATTCATTTTTAGACAATGACAGAAGAATAGTTAGTAGAAATAAATGAGTCTTTTCCAAGAGAGGAGCAGATGTGGGAAATCGCAGTCCTGAGAACAAAGTTGTGGAATAGTAAAGTAATAGAATAATCACCCATATACATACACGGTGGACTTTAAGAAGAGGGAATAATAGAGCAGATAGAGAGTCAAATACAGAACAGCTATGAGGTAGCTAGAATAAAAATAGAGAACTAGACACAGAACAGCTAAATACAGGACTGTTAGTACCAAAAGCTTCAGTAGAAGATATAACTATTGAGGTTAGAATTTGCAGAGCTAATTGAAAAGAACACCGCATACTTTTTAAGAAGAGCTGATTTGACCACATAAATGTGAGTATAAATATTGTTAATGATTTGTTGTTTTTCTTCAAATAGTCGTGTACAATAATCGAATTTTTCAAACGTATATCACATGATTGAAATATTATTATATTGATGCATTTCACATTAATGTCTTTTATGCCAACAATGCTTGGCCAACGAATCAGTGAAACGAGGTCGTCTTGAAGAGCATTTGAAGATGAAACATAGTGCTCATATTAATTCAGATTCTAATTACTTTCAAACTTTAAAGACAAATTTTGAAAAACAGAACAACATTAAAGTCCTGTTTAGCTCATATGCAACTGTCAATCGTAACTCTTGAGGCTAGTTATCAAATTTCATACTCATTGCTAAATGTGGGAAAAATTATACTATAGGAGAGAATTTAATCAAACCATCAATATCATTTATTTCTTGAAACGGTTCTGGAAAAAAGATGACAAAGATATGAAAGCTTTTGCCACTCAGTAACAATACTGTTAGCAATAGAATAGACAAAATGAGCGAAGATATTGAAATACAACCTGTTGAAAAGCTGTAAACAAGAAAATTCTCAGTGAAATGGATGAATCAACTTTGAGAGACAATGTTGATAAGTAGTATTGATAACTTACATAAGATATATTGATATTGGGGATTTTGCTGAAGAAATGTTGTTCTGTAACCATAGAAAGCACCAGCAAATCAAAGATGTATATAATAAGCTAAAAATTACTTTATGTCAAAATATCCAATGAAAAATATAACATCTTGTACAGATGGTACTCATAATATGATAGGCAAGAAAAATGGCTGCTTAAAATTGATGAAAGATGAGAATCTAGAAATGCTTCTTGTGCATTGTATTATTCACAGGAAAATTTGGGAGCTAAAAATATTTTGCCTGTTCTAAATGAATATTATTCAATTATAAAGTGTATCAATGCTATTAAAGCTAATGCCAAATGTGAGTTCTCTTCAAGCTATTTTGTGAAAATGCAGACCATGTGACTTTACTTCCACTGAAATAAGATGGTTGAAAGGAACTGCGTGACAAGATTTATGGAACTATTTGATAGTAATTTTTAAAGCGACAAACCTGAAATGAAGTATCGTGTTAACGGTCGATAGTAAAGCATTTGTGAGTTATCTAGCCGATACTGAAAACAAATATATTAACTAACCACCTCAAGGAAAAAAAAAACTCTTATTGATGCAAAACAAAGATATTTGGTTTCATTACCTTTATTGAATTATGTCAGAAATATATTTGCAACAAACATTTTGAATGTTTATTGCTCAGAAATGTAAAGTGACTGATACCGCTATCTGTTACATGTTATGTCGATCATCTGAAAATTTATCGGCTGATTTAAAGAAAGATTTTCTGATTTGAAACAAATTGATTGCAGTCAATGTTAGTGGATTTATCTGATATTTCAAATATGCAGTATCAAGAAGAACTTTCAGAAATGCAAAATGATGAGTCAGTTAAAACTTCATTTAATTTAAAAGGAGCGACGGCATGGCTTTGTAGAAAAGAAATCAAATATACAAATTCAACCAAATGTGCAAAAAACGTATTACCATTTCTATCTTCATATTTAGCTGAATGTAAATTTAGTTTCCCTAACTGATTTGCTGCTAAAAATAAATTGGTTGGATGTAACACAATGAGGAGACTTGAGACTGAAGCTAACTAAATTGAAACCTAACATAAAATCTATTTGCAGCATCTATCAATTGCAAGAATCTCACTAAGTGTAAGTAATAAATAGTTACTAATAATTAAAATAATATAGAAATATATATCATTAAAATGATATCGTACTTGAATTTCTGTTCTCCATTATATGTTTTGAAAATTTACTTAGTGTTTTTCCTAAACAATTTCCTAGTAATTTCTTCCTAAAACCTATCATTATAGTTTCTTCAGTGAACAATTCAATTTTTGGAAAATACAATTTTTTTATATGTTACATAGGAAGGAGGGGTGGGATGGCATACGAATTTTGAAAGGCTTTGGTGGGGCATGGCACAAAAAGAATGGGAAACACTGAATTAAGATGTAGTATAGGTCAAGTAGGTGGGTCTTTTTGTAATTATGGTGCGAGAAGGGGCGATTAACCAATGTGACGTAGGACGAGCTAGTCAGAACCGGTTTAAATCATAAATAGACAAAACGCAATGCGTAACTTGCAACTTTTAATTTGTCAATCGGGCTACTTTTATCTTGAACACCCTGTATAAGATGTAGTCTTAAAATGTATTGATAAAGTTGAATGAAAGTGTTATATACAGCTTTCATTTGTAAGCAATACTAGTTGCTGTTATCCTACCAACAATCATTAACATTTTAGAGAAAGATATTCCTCTGCTATTATGTTTTATATTTATATATATATAACATACATATATAGTTTCTCATCAAAGACACAGATAACAATTATAACTAAAGTCTTGTTTGTATTTAGTAAATGACTATGAAATCTTCCTAGCAAATGGTACTTTATATCCAAAATGTGACACAAATGTCAAAGTATAATCTGCACTTGATGTCTGAAAAAGGTGGGATGTCAAAGTGGACATATAATTCTAAATGGAATAACATTTTCTATCAATTCTTCCAAATAATTCATGTTCTTATTTTAAATCATTCATCTTATTCAAACAGATTTTGTTTTTAAATATTTCCAAGGCTGTTGAGAAAAGTTGTGTTTATATCCAGTGTGTTGTATTAAATTCCAGATGTTCTGTTGGTTTTTGTAGGTACATAACAAATGATAACTATAAAATAGACCATCTTGTTAGAGAATCCAGATTTACCTTTGTTTATACAAGTGTTACAGTTTTCCATTAATTTCCAATGAAAAATAGGTTAGAATTACAATAATTTATAAGAATAAACTGTGGAAAAGGTAGAATTATACCTACCATGGCTAGTATACAGATAATGCACTAGTTATAGGCAAATGTCAAAGCACTACCGAGGAAAACTCATAAAACAAAAAGACCACCCAAACACAAAATCAACAACACTAGAATGGGATGACGAGAATAGGAGACTTTCAGAAAGGCATTTACTGCTCTGTGTGAGAACGAAATGGGTGAATGTTGCATAGACGAAAAGTGGAACATTCTAAAATCTAACAAGCCTGACTGTGCCATTTCTTCCTTTGGCACCAAGAAATTCTCCAACAAAGAATGGCTCAAACAAAATTAAACAACACTCAGCCCCCTAATTGAGGAAAAAGAAAAGACCCTTTGCAAACTTTAAAGGATACAAAATCAGTAATGCAACACGAGTCTTGTAGATATCGGCAACACCAAGACAATGCTCGAAAATACCAGAGTAGATCTGGGACCAAACATAACAAAATTGCCCACTAAGTTTGGAATCAGGTGAACCAATAACAGATATGACAAAACAGCTTAAAAGGTGGGTGGAACACTATTCTTATCTTTACTCTGTGGAGAAACCAGCAAACCCTGCTCTAGATCAGATCATACCGAAAGATCATGAACTAACCGAGCTGGATGCTGAACCCACAGAGTTGTAACTTGCAAGCAATCAACAAACTTTTAAATGGCAAGGCATCAGGACTGGACAAAATTCCTAAAGAAATCCTCAAATATAACAGGGATGTCATCCTGCCCCACCTCTACAATCTCCTTATTCAGCGCTGAAGAGAAAGCAAAATTCCTCATAACATGAGGGATGCAAAGATAGTGACACTATAAAAACAAGGGGAACTGTAACAACTACAGAGGCATCTCCCTTTTAAGTGTCACAGGCAAGGCCTTTGCACTAGTCCTTTCAAAATGACTAGAGAAACGACAGTCTGTTCTCCCAGTCACAATGTAGGTTCAGAGCTGGATGGTCAACAATTGATATGTTATTCACTCTTTGACAACTACAAGAAAAATGCAGAGAGCAGAGAAAGCCATTACTCATTGCTTTCGTCGATCTGACAAAGGCATTTGACATAGTCAGCAGAACAAGACTTTATGAAATATTGAAACTTATTGGCTGTTTCCCAAAGTTGCTCCAATTCTCCTTACATAAGGCCAAAGTCTCCTTACATGGGGGCATGAAAGTCAGCACACAGTTTGATGGCAGCACATCTGACAGATTCGAGGTTAAGAGTGGAGTCAAGCAGGGCTGTGTCCTTGCCCCACTCTCTTTCGCATCTTTGCAATCCTTTATACCATGCCTTCGGGGTCGCTGATGGAGATGTTTCACCCACATTAAATCTGATGGTTCACTCTTTAACTTGGCTCGTTTAAGAACCAAGACAAAAACAATGGAAATTCTTCTCAAGAAACCTCTTTTCGTTGACAATGCTGCCTTAGTTGAACACAGTGAGGTTATACTGCAATGCCTAATCAATAATCTGGCCAAGGCATGCAACCTATTTTCTCTGACTATAAGTGTCACCAAAACAGTTGTTTGATGTCAGGGAAGTAACACTACAAATATCACTTTACATGGTAACCATCTAACACCAGTACAAAAATTCTGCTATCTTGATAACCAACTCTGATTTACTGCAACATGCAAACCTACCTTCCATCATGGGCATTCTCAGCAGTAGACGACTAAGATGGCTAGAGCATGTGAGAAGAATGGAAAATTGCAGCATACCAAAACAAATGTTATTCTGTGAACTTTTGGAGGGGAAGAGGCACCAGGGCCGACCACTGCTCAGATATAAAGATGTCTGTCAAGCCTCAATGAAGAACTTTTCTATAGGTCCCAGCACATGGAAAAACAGCTGATGACAAGTTGTGTGGAAAGTAACATTGGCAAGCGTACAGAGTCTTTTGAAAAGAAATTTATGTATGAGCAGAAAGACAAAAGAAAACTCAGAGGTTGTAACAGTAAAACACTTGCAAGACGTAAAAACATCTGCCAAGACGAAAAAGCATCTGTAAAGACGAAAAAGGCCAAATATGGCTAGTATTCAGCAATGACTAAAGTATATGAATCATTTACAATGTGAAAGTTAAAGGTTTGTACTACTCATATAAAGACAAATATTACTTGGATCTGAAGCAGTGTTCAGAGGAAATGTTGTATACTAAAGATATTCTTAATAAACACATGTAAAATAAAGGTATAACAGTACAGAACTGCAGTCAACTACAAAAAAAGGAAAATATGAAAACATGAAGATATGAGGCTAAAGCAACCTTTTCACAAAAACTCCACTATCCAGAAATGGATAAAAATCTGGTCAACTTGACGGCACAGTTTGCAAACGCTAATCAAGAACCTAATTTCAAATCTATCTGATGTAAAGGAGTAACTCAAAGAGGAACAGAAGTAGCATAAATCTAGAAGGAAATGAACACTGAAAAATGTAGAACAATTAGAAAGTAACTTCCAACTCTCAAGAAAACATAAGAGTTGATGGACAGGACAACATCTGGGGGCAGTTCATAATAGATCTGAGTTGAATTGAAGCCTGAACAGTAGGAAGACAGCTGATAGTATTGTTTAGTGTTCTATCTGTATGACTTCTTCACAGCAGCGTAGAAGATAAGACAAAGTGCGGAATACACAAGAAAGACAAGTAGCACTAATACGGTGACTGAAAAATGTGAACACTTCTGGCCAAAATCAAATGTTAGTTTACTAAATGGTAATTTCATATATATATATATATACGTGACGCAACACCTATTGTCTCCTGAGACAAAGAGGCTAATGATGATGATATATATATATATATATAAAGATCTTCCAAATACTTGTGTTGCAAGGAATGAGATGTCATGTAAATAATCTGAACTAATTACTCTAACTTAAATGACTGTAAAACTTAGAAAACCACAAAGAATTCTACAACAAATTATGTTAAATAACACCAAATGATGTCATAACACACAATTTTAAACATTGGTTGTTTTGTCTTGTTAAAACTGCAGGCTATACCTATATAAGGTCTTTTCCTCTTTACAGACGATCAATTGGCAAGTGGTTTACTGAAACAACTTCAGAGTTTGCGTTTTCTCTTGTCTTTCAGCTCATCCTATGTTTCTCTTCAATACGATTTCTGTAGTTATCTCAGCATTGAAATTACTGCTGAAATGCCTTGAACCAGCTTTATTTAATTTTTTAACTGCAGAAATGAAGAAGCATAAATATAAATGTATTAGTGAGAAAGATTAACATTTGTATAGGCTAGTTCAACAGCAGCTAATGAGCGGAAAAATATAATGCAAGAGATGAGGTGTCTTAGAAGAGCTGCAGGTGTGAAAATAAGAGACAAAATTAGAAATGAAGAAATCAGAAGACTGAATGTGAAACCAGTCATGCAATTCATAAAAGAACAACAGATTAAATGGTTTGGACACCTGACAAGAATGCCCTGGTATTGCCTACAAGAAAGCCACACAGAAAAATTATATTGAGTACAAAGCAAGAGGTAGACCACGCAAAAGATGGAGCGACAGCATCAAGAACAGCCTTACGAAAATGAATATCAAGCACAAGTGCCTTAAAAAAGCACACACAAGATCACTACGTTTCACCCCAACACTTCCATAAAGAGTAAATGGTGAAGAGAAGAAGAGAATCTCAGTACAGTGAGAGGCACAGCTCCACAGGACAATACCTGATGGTGAAATTCCTTGATGTCAAAGTGGTTGCCTGTGGTAAATGACAACAAAATACAGGATATTTATCAGTTTGTTTTAAAATATTTTCTTCTTGTCTGTACTCTGGAAAAAACAAAAACAGACATGTAGGAATAACAATGGATTCAAAAAGATGGAGAAAACATGAAAAGCAATTTAAGAAAGTCCAGTTAATGAAATTGAATAAAATACCTGGAGATATTTATGTTATACACATTTATGCTCCAACAACAAGCATCTCAGATTAGAATATATTGACAAATTTTACAACAAGCTTGAGATAGTGTTATAGAGCATTTAATCCTAAGTATAGCTGTGGACAGACAAAAAGTGTTACTGGTGAAATGAGAGAGGTGGTACTAGAGCAAGGAAGACCAAGAAAAGATGGATAGACAATATGAAGACAACACTAAATAAACATGAATATAACACAACAAGGGCAACTCATCTGGTCCTGGAATGCAAATTAAAGCTCCCAACCCTACGCTTAGCGGCAAAAGTGGACAATCAATTCCATCATCCACCTGGAAAAAAGACAATAGATAGATGAAAGAGGTGACATCCTGGCATAGAGAACAAAAACATATTATACCATCATAGAAAATAAATTGAAATCCGATGCCAGAAATCTAATACAATGATATACCAACTGTTGACATTAACCAGATACCGGCATTGAATTCAAATGCCAAGTAACATTTTCCAACATATCATCTGACATCAATGCCAAACATGGTCCATAACAAGAGCACAAAAGAGAAAGATTGCAACTTGTGAGACGAGTATGTAAGATGAGATGTTTGAGAAAAGCTATTAATGTCACTAGAAGAGACCTAATATAAAAAATACTGTAAGAACATCTAGTATGAAATACATAGAAAGACAGAAAATGAAATAGTTTGGGCATCTCATGAGAATAGGCACTAATTAGTTACCTCTACCTGCGTACAATAGCAGACGTTTTGGTGTAAGAGGAAGACCTAAAAGCCTGGTGGATAGACGATATCACAGAGATACTAAAACAGTATGGGCTCACAACAACAACTGCAATACATCTAGTCCATGAGAGAAAACTTCAGTTCCCTACGAAACTTAATGGAAAAAGGGAACCAGATGAGAGATAGGAAACACTTGGTTCAAACAACATCCAAGAAACCTCTGAACATGATAAATCTGGGAAGCAATATTTATAGTCAAATATACAGACAAAAATTATTTAGAAATGACTTGCAGTCTGATTAAACAAAACCTGGAGCAGACTTTAACCCTTTAGCTGCTAAGGACGTATGTATACGTTTTTTCCATTCACTTCTAAAGACGCATTAACAAGTCTGTTATTATCTCTCCTCTGTGGGCTAAAGACGTATTAACACATTATGCATTGTTACTGTCACTGCTATAGGCGTACATTTACGTTTGGGACCTAGAAACAAAGAGTAGCTATTTTTAGCTCAGCTTTCAGAAAGTATGTAGCAGCGAAAGGGTTAAGAGAAACTATGTATCAGTATTTGGAAAATTGAGAATAGAAGTGAAGAAAGAAAAGAAGTGTTCACATAATATCTCATTAGATATAGTGTTAATTAGATCAGATAAAGAAATGAAGTACAGATATAGTATGGTAGCCCAGAACAGATACAATGCAACAGCAAATATACAAAGTACTGACAGGCAGTGTTACAATGGACAATTAACCCATTCGCTCCTCTGAGCCTATATAATGGCTCGCAGTATTTTTTAAGGTGACCAAAAGCTAGTATACTGTTTACTACAGTGTACATTGCAATATAAATGCTTCCAAATGTGGAAAAAAAAATATGGAATGAAAGGGTTAATGAATGCAAGAATAAAATGAAACAAGAGAAGAATGAATATGACAAACTATGGATATGAACTGATTGTATAGTATTACAGGGACATTTTACAAATGGAAATAAAGAGAGAAAAAGGAAATAGGTTAAAAAGAGGAAAATCTTGGATGGGTCAGACCGAGGACTGTATTCAACAGGTGTGTTCAGTTTAAGACATTGAACCCGGTGAAGAATGGATACAAATGCCAACAGGAATCAATACATAATTTTCAGTATGTATCAGATTTAATAGAATCAAAGGAGCAGTGGACACAACCCTGAGAGAAGAACAAGCTGGTTTTAGACCTGGGAGAAGCTGCTTAGACCAAATAATTACCCTACAACTAATTTTGGAGGAATATATTGAGAAGCAACAACCACTCATACTAAATTTCATCGATTTTAAAAAGCCTTTGATAGTCTACACAGAATCTCTCTGTGGAATATTCTGAGATGCTATGGAATACCAGACAAAATAATAAACATTATAAAGAGCCTCTATGATGGTTCACAGTGTGTAGTTCGCACTGATGGTGGACACAGTGACTGGTTTATGGTTGAAACCGGAGTAAAGCAAGGCTGTATTCTATCTCCGCTATTGTTTGGAGTGGCCATTGACTGGGTGATGCGAAAATGTTGCAGAGGCGAAACTGGCATCGATTGGGTAGAAAATAGTCAACTAGAAGATTTGGATTTTGCAGATGATATTGCCTTGTTAAGTAGAAACAACCAAGATATGCAAAGAAAAATAGACAACTTGTCATCTATAGCATCAAAAGTTGGACTGCAGATAAGCTATGAAAAAACAAATATAATGAAGACACTTATGGCAAGTAATGCAGATATCACACTGGAATCTAAAATGATAAAAATAACAGAGCAGTTCACCTATTTGGGTAGCAATTTTGATTGCACAGGAAATGTTAAAAAGAAATTATGATACGAATTGGCAAAGCAACATCAGCTTTTAAAAGTCTAAATAAAATATGGAACTGCAAGTTATATAGTATTAAACGAAATTACGAATTTTCAATTCAAATGTTGTATCAATCCTAACATATGCCAGCGAGAGTTGGAAAATGACTAAAGATATAGAAAGCAAGTTGAGAACATTTGAAAATATATGTCTGCGAAAAATAATGAATATAAAATGGAACGAATTCAGGAGAAGTGATGAAATCAGAGACATGTCTGGTCAACCACCAGTGACAACTGTTATAAGAAAGAGAAGATGGAGATATGTTGGGCACACCTTGAGGAGAAATGATCAACGAATATCAAAGCAGGCATTGAAGTGGGATGCAAGGGGTTCAAGAAAGAGAGGTCGACCTAAGGAGACCCAGAGGCGAACTTTGCTGAGAGAGGCAGGAAATATCGGTCTCAGTTCCATGGAGGAGATTGAGCGAGTTGCCCAGGATAGAGCGGTATGGAGAAATTACTTGCAGGCCCTATGTAACGAATAACGGTACGAGAGCAATTATTATTATTATCAGACTTAATAAAGAATGCAGACAAGAAAACCCAGTAGTCGTGGAGGCAGAAGTTCAGGTGTTAATTTCTGAGAGCAAGTCTGGGGATGATGTACTCATTTACACAGATGGGTAAGTGATTCAAACACATGCTGAGCTCATGGGCTTTCACTGCTCAATTCAGAGGGGGTGTTATGAAGGAAGACAGTGGTGGTTTTGCAGAGACTATGAACAGTTTCCCTATGGCAGTCATGGCAGCAACTAAAGAGATGGCCTGGCTGGAGTCACAGTTTTTAATCCATGCATGTTTTCTCAGTGATTCTTTATGTTCAGGAAAATTAAAACAGGCTGGGCTCAGAGACAATGGTTGGAGTCGCTGCAGAGGTCTAGGCTGAAGGATGAAAAAAAATCCGTTTTATTTTTGTGCCAGGGCATGCAAGTATAAAGGGAAATAAACGTGCTGATAGGCTTGCAGGTATGACTGCTTAAAAAGAGGGCTAGCAATGGACCAGGCTGATATTCTTAACTCTTTCCACGCCCATTTATTTCCTCAATTTTTAAGCAGTTAATTCAAGGAAAGTAAAAAGAAATTAAAAATTTTTAAATTACGATCCCAACTACTTGTCAATAAATAAACATATATATATTATTATATACTAAATTGAAGAAAACTGGACAACCTAAAAGAATAACAAGGTTAAAAAGTAGTAGAAGTAAAATAGTAGTAGTAAAACTAGAAAGACTTTTTATAAGGGAAGCAACTCTATGGCGCAGTGTGCGGCTTAAAGCGTGCAACGGACTTCCGCCGTGGCGAAGTGTGCGGCTTAAAGCGTGGAAAGAGTTAATTCCCTAAGGGAGAGAGGATGTGTAAATGATTCAAATAATAATGGTAAATCTATAACCCTAACCAGACTGCAAGAATACCAAGCCAAATGTGGTGTAGCTAGGCAAGAGCACTATACTGGTAGCCAAAGAAGAGAAGTAAATCAACAAAGAACCCATGTTGTAAGTCGCCTCACGCTAAGAGATGTACTGAGGAGATCAGAGTACTTATGGACTAATTGTTTTAATGTGCAGTGATCCAATGACTAAACTAAGCATGAAAATAAGAAAAATTTAATATACAACAATAGCTATATGAAATGGACAGAAATTATACCAATATCTGTTGACAGGATACTCAATCATGATTTTACAATATGACATTTCTTACCTTAATTCTCCTTGGCTTTGTGCCTCAGCTCCCAAATCTTAATCTCACCTACCTTATAAGCACATGTCTTTGGAGAAAGAAATTGTTTGAAATATTCAACTGATATAAAAATACATCAGCAACAATCACCAAAATACATATTCAGTTATAACTTAATTCATGACAAGATGGATAAATTTCATATGTGCTTATCTCTCTCTCTCTCTCACGATCGTTCTTATGTTGTTTTTATCATTCTAATGTGGTATATAAACAGCCAAACATAAAGAATGGATGTGCGTGCACAACCTTCAGTACCTATTGGAGCTCAGGTGCTTATCCTTCGGTGGTGTGTTCGGTTTCAATCAGCGTTTACTGGGTTCGCTCTCCGTTAGCCCTTTGCTGTCCCCAGCCAAACCTGCAAGTTGCTATTTTCTTTTAGGGCAGCGACCCTTAGATGGCCTGCCAGCCTGGGCTTATGAGCGCCATCTGTCCAGCGAACCGGTCGTTTTGTGGACTCCTTGGTTTGCCGCCCATCTAGCTTTGTGTACGGTTTGCTCCGCTAGCCTTTGATTGTCCCCAATCAAACTACAAGGCAGCAGTAGTTCCCTGAGAGCGGAAAATCGCACTGGCTTCGTCTCTGCTGTGCTTTCCAGTTTTTCTGCACATTCGGATGGTCCGCACACCCTCTTGCTTGCCGCGCCGTTGTCCCCATGCGCCTTTGACCACATATGCCGATCAACATTGTTTTCCCAGAAAAAGTAGAATGGCGAAACACGTAATAACAAAGTACTGTAGTTTTACAAAATACAAAAACAATGACAATACACAGCAACGTTTTCCACTTCTAGTTTTTCTGTATTTATTTCGTTATTCGTTTTTAGTCACATATTTTCATTCATTTTTAACCGTCTTAATATCTTTGTAAACGTCTATATTTAGTGTGCTGTGACATTCGTCACTTTGTTGTATCGTTTGCTTGATAACGGCCTTGTTGATCGAAACATTGCTGTGTATTGTTATTGTTTTTGTATTTTGTAAAACTGCAGTACTTTGTTATTACGTGTCTACATAGTTTTACTGCAGTCTCCATCTATATTCAGAAAAAGTAGTTAAAACATGTTCTTTGATAAGAAATTCAGTTGTCAGTCATAAGAGGACTTGTAGTTGATAAAAGCAACAGATTTGTAATGGTTAGTTCCTCTGCATTCCCCTGATTGTAGTTGATAAAAGCAATGATATAACAATAGATCTGACTACTGCATCTCCATATTTGTATTTGTGTATGTGCCCTGATTTATTCCACTTTCTGTGCTGTAGTTGACACACTTCGTCATCCGCAATACTAGGTTGTTCTGTTAGTGATGGAATATACCATTTCTGAATTCAGCTCATGTGTTGCCGAGGCTTTAAAGGGGAGCAAAGAATAGGAAAACTGTGACCTACAAGGCATGTAAGAGGCGACTAAGGTAGGTGCCTAGGGAAACTACCAAAGTAAATAGAAAGCATCACAGAAATAAAATGTGCTGGCCTACTTGTAGGTGCATAACTGGCACAACGTGCAATCGTTCTTAGGCTCAGATCACATTCAAATAACACAGAGTGGTTTAACAAGTGGTCGATATGGAGAGTTTGAGGAAGAAGAAGATTTCTGAATTCATCCAGTGGGTAGGAAATCAGCAGATACCTCAGTTCTACAATGTAATGAAGGCTGTCTGATACTGGACTGACACCATGACAAGATGCGACCACTTAATTGTGAAGTTTAGATAACAAAAATAATCATACCTGTCCTGGCCAGGTTATGTATCTGTTCACTTCTTTCCCCAATTCTGACTGATGAATTAATGTATTGTCCACCATGTACTTTACAGCTTGTTCTCCTACCCATTAGCCCCTTTGCATGCCTGTAGGTAGCAGTGTTACTATTCTTTGCTCCCTTAGAGACATGGCAAAACACACGAGATAACAACATGCGAAAATCGTGGCATATCCTTTACAGGCCATAGACATCAACCACAGCAAACAAGTCGTTGATTTTCTAGATACCACTTATACGTTCAGTAGTTTGTCAGTTCGTTCTGAACGGTGACATCTATTTTACTTTTCACAAAACAATGAGAACGAATTTGCTTCAAAACTTGACCGCCGCCGAGTTATAACTGGGTACGCTTGGGTTGTGATCGAGATCCACACACACACACACACACACACACACACACACACACACACCACCACACACACACACAGACATAAGCATTAAGCATAGATTTCCCAAACTTTTCTGGCCACCGCCCACTTTGCAAGATATACATTTTTAAAACCCCCTCAACTCTCCCACATCTATAACAGTTTACCGCGTTCAAGCCGTTTGATATTTTCGACGTAATTAGCAACTAATGATACATTACTACTTATGCTGTTAAAGTATTGACAAAGTAGTGGTCAATATGTGCTTCATCGTGAACACAGTTATTCAATCGCAAAATAAGGAAATTAATTTATTTTTAAATATATATTATTAATTTCTTCTATAAGGAGACCCCTGACCCCTAGATTGCATGAACGCCCCTCAAATTCTTTTGAAGAAGACTTCAGCGCCCACTGGGTGGAGTGTAACCGCCCACTTTGGGAACATAGGGTATAAGCAACACAATTCTTATACATTAGTTATTTCTAGCTTGCGCGCATAAACACACAATTATAAACACACTCATTTATCCATACATGCCATTCTCTCTCGTACATCCACACACCCACTCTATAAAATTTATTAAACAACAATTGCATATCCTTTACAGGACTTTGCAATCAACTCAGCTTTGTAACGCTGTTTGTGATTTTCTAGGCATTATTACGTTCAGTAGTTTGTCATTGCTTTCTGAACGGGTGGTGCCATCGTCCTTTTGTTAAAATTCGCGTAAAACAATTTGCAACCAAATTGTCCGCAGCGTAGTTCGAACTCAGAACGTCGAGGTTAATAGACCAAGTCACTAACCCCTACGCCACCATAACATTTATTACGTTTAGACAATTATTCCGCGCAAATTTCTCCCTCCTCCTGATAACATACAGGCAGACTTCGGAACATGTTGACATAACTGAAAAGGTTAAGTCACAGATCCAGTAACGTACGTACTGGGTTGGGGTTCCCTGGTGTCTGCCAAGAAAAACCAAGATTGAACTTCTAAGAAGAGTCTCGTAATGTCTCCTACTTGTAGATTATCATTATAAGAGGAAACTGCAGTAAAACTATGTGAAATGTACAGGGGTCGATGTGGCTGAGTGGTCCAGCCCTTGCCTTGCGAGTCGATGTTCGTGGGTTCGAATCGCGCCGTTCTGTTCACGAGTGCTTGATTTGTTTTCTACTCTTTTTCACAGAGGCACTGGTTACGTGTATAGCTGATGGATGTAACATACTTTTATTATGACATTGTTCAGAATGCTTCTGCCACCATAAGCAATCCTCTCTCCCGTTGGACCGATTCTAATTTGGAAGAAGTATTCTGTTGTTGTTGTTTTTTTGCTGTGTACCTGTTTCTATTTGCAAATATTTTGCTTCAAACTCCCGTATTTAGTCAAATCAAATCACGTGATAGATTTCTATTACTTTTGAGAATGCTTCATTTCTCAGACAACAGCATTGATGCCGGTGGAGATTTACTTTATAACATCAGAAATGTGATTGATAGATTTCCTACTTCGTTTATGATTGCATTCTCACCCTATCAGGATGTCGTTATTGACGAGTCTCTTTGTCTTTTCAAAGGAATATTATCTTTCAAGCAGTACATTCCCCCAAAAATTAGTAGATTTGGAATGAAGACTTGTTTTGGGTGACTGCAGAACTGGCTACATTTTAGATTTGAAAGTTGACACTGGTGTTAACAGTGACATTACTGCATCAGGTTTAGGAAGGGGTTGATATTGTAACGATCTACTTTTAACTAAGAAACTAACTGTTATTTTTTGTCTTTGCTTTAGAGACTTGTCAGACATGTTAAAACACGCCTGCAAATTTATATTTTCGGGCGTAAAACATAGTTTACACTGCCCGAAAAATTTCTGCATTTGGAGGAGAGAAACGTTATTCAGCACAGGATTAGTGTTTGTAGTGAAAGTATTCAGCACAGGGATTAGTGTTTGTAGTGAAAGTATTCAGCACAGGGATTAGTGTTTGTAGTGAAAGTATTCAGCACAGATTGACACATCTCTTGGACAGTATTTAGCAGCTAAAGGGTTAAGAGAACAGACACTGACTCTAGTAAATTACAATATATGATCTAAGCTCGACATTAAGGCACTGAGTATTTAACCAAAATTTTGATAAGTCTACGGTACCACAAACTGGAAATGAAATCAAAAGCAACATCTTTATCTGGGGTGAAGACACACTGCTCTTACATGCGGAAGAGAAGTGAACGTCTCGGATTAAAGACTATAAAGCCGAAGGATTTACTTCATTGCATCAGGTTTTACCTAATATGGTTCTATAAATCTCCACAGAACCTCCACCTGCCGAGAATATTACCCAACATACCAACTCCGTAGCTCCAGCAACAATTTAGGGTCTCTGAAATAAATGTATTCGTGAACAGAACGGCGCGATTCAGATTGGAACCCACGACGTTCAGAACTCAAAACAAAGACTTAGTCACTTAGACACTTAGACACTTAGACACTTAGACACTTAGACACATCATCATTCCACTTCGGTTATTGAACATGTCTTGCCTATCTAATTGATTGATATAACAAACATCCTTTCACTCAGTGGCGGCTCGTCATTAAGGGCCAGTGTGGCTGGCTCCACCAAAAATAAGATGTAACGTGTATTTATTATTTTATACATTAAAATATAACCTAACCGAAATCATCATTTTCCAAAAAGTTTCTATCTGACCCACCAACAAAAATGATCATGAGCCGCCACTGCTTTCACTTATAAGAAAACAACTAAGTCTTCTTGTTATCTTGATACCTTCCAAGTCTATGTCTACTTGTTATATTATGTCCTTATATCTAAAGTTTCTTTTCCCATCAGACAATTTCCTGTCTAAAAATGTGGTCACTTTCTTGTCCAAGTAAGCATTATTGATGAAACGGATACAGGGAGATAATTCCGGTGGTCTAGATTAGGTTCTCGAAGAGTGACAAAGGGCACCAGTGTGCCCGGTGACATTCCTAGATGCAGACTGGTAAATTTTGTTCAAACTACACCGCAGAGGCTCAAGCACTACTACAGGCCACAATCATGATCAATAATTCCAACTCTGACTGCCAACAAGTGGTATTTTTCACAGACGCGCTATCTGTTTTCAAGCCCTACAGAGTAAACCATCCATCCCTGAGAAAAGAGCTCAGCAAGATCTCTACCAACAAAAGAGTTAGACTTCAGTGGGTACCATCACACTGCGGAGTGCCAGGTAACGAGAAGGCAGACAAACTTGCTAAAAAGGGAGCAGAATGTGAACAAATAGATAATGAAATCACATACTTGAAAAAAACACTATCATGGACATTAGAAAAGAACCTACACCACCCAACGATGACTACCACACACTTGACAGACAAGGACAGACTACCATCTTCCGACTCACGATAGGTCATAACAGACTGAACAAACACCTACACAGGCTGCGATTGTCCCCAACCCTCTGTGCCCCTGTGGCACCGCTGAACAAACCACAGAACATGTCCTGCAAGACTGCCCCTGTATGTCCTCCCAAGAAATGAATGCTGGCCCTACAACACAACACTACATTCAAAACTACATGGCACTAGAGATGAGCTCCAGACTACAGTCGATTTCATCATAAGAACGCGTCTAACGTATAATCATCAAAAAAGCGATCGCAAAGAAGAAGAAGATGCAGACTAGAAAATCCCAGATCAGGGATCGAAAAGCAGTGCCAGCAGGCATAGTGTGCTCGCGAAGCAATTTTAGCAAATAGTGGACATTCTAACTTTTTCATAAGTTTTTGACGGAATAATTGACTTTTAATCTTTCACTGTTAAAGACGTGTTTAGTCGCTCTTCTTGTCACTGCTAAAAACGAGTTTACTCGTCTATTATTTTATTTTCTCTGGGATAAGGGCTTATTAAAACTTTATACCCATGCTTCTCATAGGCAGAAATTAAATATGCAGCATTTTCCAATTATATTTGTATTTTGTATACTTTTTGCATCTTATTTATTCAGGTTTTGTGTATATTTCGCTTATGATTTTGTGTAGAACTTCAAGTGTACCTCGACTTTAAAAAAAGTTTAAGAGCCACTGATCTAGATAGTGTTTATGTCGGCTTCGAACATTTTATAACTGCCAAGTTATCGCTCTTCGAAATCCACTTGCCACTTCCAGTTTGTACTTTCGATGTTTTTTCTGGTATACAGACTAAACAGTCGGTACAAAAATGCTACCATTGAACACAGCACCAAGAAAACTTGTAACGTATTTCTTGTTGCGATATTTTTTCCAGAGATCGTTGATTTTAATGTAAGTGGGATCGAGTTGCTAGTCCTATCGGAGATGGACGATAAAAGTGTGGTACCGTGTTCAAGTTGAGCACATAAAAGAACCGTTGATAGTTACAAATCGATACGAGTAGGCAGCAAAGACGATGTCACGACAACATTTATAATAAAAAACATTTAAAAACAAAATTATGCACAAATTTTAATTTGCAAAAATACATTGGGTACACTCATCTGAGTTCTTGCTCTGCTTTAGTGACCTGTGTGATTGTTATTTTTGGCTTTTGACAATAATAAATGATATCTAGCGTCTTCTTGGTCTGCTCCTTCTCTTCCGTCTTCTTTTTCTTCGATCGCTCCATATCGACCACTTGTTAACCACTCTTTGTGATTTGTATGTGATCCGAGACTAAGAGCGATTGTACATTGTGCCAAGCTATGAGCCTTCAAGTAGGCTAGTACGTCAGATTTCTACGACGCTTTTTATTTACTAGGGTAGCTTCCCTAAACCCCTACGTCAGTTGGCTCTTACGACATGTCTTGGAGGTTGCCGTATTACTATTCTTTGCTCCTCTTGCGAGCCCCAACAATACTTGGTTTCTTGGTCTGGATTATATTATAAGTTATACTATTTATGTGTTTAGCTTTTTGACGATAGAAGAAAACTAGTCACGACAGAGATGAAGTGTCTAAGAAAACTAGTCACGACAGAGATGAAGTGTCTAAGAAAACTAGTAACGACAGAAATAATGTGTACGGCTCTAGCAGAAAGCTAAGAGTACCAAGAAGAGACCAGTTTAGAAATGAAGACATCAGGAAAAAAGGTGGTACAACATCAGTACTGAACTTTATCAAGAAACAACAAATTAAATGGTTCGGCCACATAAGCAGATTACCAACAGGCAGTGCGCACAGAGAGCAATGTTACCACGATACAGTGGATACAAAGCAAAAGTCTATCCACGTAAAATGTGGACCTCACAGATAACAGAGGTGACGAAAGACACTATTTACGAAGCGCACACAAAAGTCCCTACTATAAATTTCTTCTTATCCTGACGATGTGAGGCAAAACAAGATTAGGGAAAAGAAGAAGTTTAACTTCTGCTGACCAATTAGGTATACTATTTTGTTACGAGAAAGGGAAAAGAAGAAGTTTAACTTCTGCTGACCATTTAGGCATACTATTTTGTTACGAGAAAGGGAAAAATGGGGAATAAAAGGTGAAGTGGATGTGTGCATGCTAATAGAAGTATGACTGCCGGATACACCTCATCTAAATAATACTTTTTCTATTACAAAAATCCCAAAACAAATAAGACAACTGAAAGGAAAGAACCACGATGTGATATATGAAATAAATTGCTGGACGCAAATATTTAACCATGCATGCATGTTCAGCAACTCTATGAGCAAGATACAGAAGATCAAGACCGGTTATGTACGAAGGCAGTGGATATAAATAATACAAAATGTGACAATCCAGGCACTTACCTTCATCTTTGTTCTAAGACGAAAGATGAAGGACAATGAAAGAGCGGATGCACTGACGAGCAATGCTACGATCGAGAATCGATCTTCTATGGACAAAAGCGACATCATCAACTCTCTAAGAGAAAACATACGCTCTGAAGATTTCAACAAAGAAGATAAATGGTATTCTCTATCTCGGTTGCGCAAGTTAAGCATACCGATAGGTGCGGCAAGACGGGAAAACGACGAGAGAAACCCAAGTAGATACATTAATCAGCACAGGCAGAGAGTTGTTAGTCTAAACACACTGAAATAACGCCTGAGGGAGATCGAGCCGATGTGCGATGAAGATGATCTTCAAATAAACAATGAACAACAATAGAAATTAGTTTACAGAAAAACTTGTCAATATTTGCGGAAAGAACCAGATTTTCGTTGCATTTTTCGTCCACATTCTTAACGAGGAGAAAATGTTCCGTTGATTCATAACCGGCAACATTTGCTGAAAAGTCTTTTCTGGCAATCGAACGTGCTATGGAATATTGATTCGAGTAAGATAAACATATCTGGCAAACAGACACTTGAACATGAGCAACAGATAATATTTATCTTAATCTAAGAACTATACAAGCTTCCTACATTTCGATTTTTGTATGAGAACGTTCTTATATTGGTTAGATGGGCTCAAGAAAAAAAATGGAGTCGTTGATCTTCTCTCGCCCCTGTACTGTTTACTTTGTGGTTCTCTATTCTCTCACTCTATTCTTTCCTCTGTGGTTCTTTATTCTCCACTCTACTCTTTCCTCTGTGGTTCTTTATTCTCTCACTTTACTCTTTCCTCTGTGATTCACTATTCTCTCACTTTACTCTTTCCTCTGTGGTTCTCTATTCTCTCACTCGACTCTTTCCTCTGTGATTTACTATTCTCTCACTCTACTCTTTCCTCTGTGATTTACTATTCTCTCACTCTACTCTTTCCTCTGTGATTTACTATTCTCTCACTCTACTCTTTCCTCTGTGATTTACTATTCTCTCACTCTACTCTTTCCTCTGTGGTTCACTATTCTCTCACTCTACTCTTCCTCTGTGGTTCTCATTCTCTACTCTTTCCTCTGTGGTTTTCTCATTCTCTACTCTTTCCTCTGTGGTTCTCTATTCTCTACTCTTTCCTCTGTGGTTCTCTATTCTCTCACTCTACTCTTTCCTCTGTGGTTCACTATTCTCTCTACTCTTTCCTCTGTGGTTCACTATTCTCTCACTCTACTCTTTCCTCTGTGGTTCTCTATTCTCTACTCTTTCCTCTGTGGTTCTCTATTCTCTACTCTTTCCTCTGTGATTCACTATTCTCTCACTCTACTCTTTCCTCTGTGATTCACTATTCTCTCACTCTACTCTTTCCTCTGTGGTTCACTATTCTCTCTACTCTTTCCTCTGTGGTTCACTATTCTCTCTACTCTTTCCTCTGTGGTTCACTATTCTCTCACTCTACTCTTTCATCTGTGGTTTACTATTTTCCCACTCTATTCCTCTTTTGTGGTTCTCTATTTTCCCACTTTACTTTACCTTTTTAATCCTTTATTCTCCCACTATTTACATTTTTCTTCTTTATTCTTTCACTCTATACCTTCCTTTGTTGTCTTCTATTCTCACACTATATTCTCTCTTTTGTGGTCCTCTAATTTTCTACTCTACTCTTTCTGTTGTGGTCCTCTAATCTCCGACTGCACTCTTTCCTCTGTGGCTCTCTATTCTCCCGATGTACTCTTTCCTCTGTAGTCCTCTAATCTTCAACTATTCTCTCTGTAGTCCTCTATTCTCTAACTGTACTCTTTCCTCTGTGGTTCTTTATTGTGTGTTGTCTAGAATGTCTCTTTTATGTCTATTTATTGTCCATGATTCCCTTACAGATGTCAGTATTGGATGTATGTAACATATATATATATTTATAGATACGCTAATTATAAAGTAGTCACTTCATGTCAGTCAAGCTACATTTGCTTCAGCGTTTATTACAGGTTTCCAGTGCAAATAATTTGATGCAAGGCTCTTCCTACTTACAGGTAAGATTCAGACAGCTTAAATATACCTGTACGCTAGCAGGTAAACGAATATTTGTATGCATGTTGTGGGATCCATTTACCGCTATGCTTATATTTGGTTGACACTAACTGTGACATTGGCTGTCAATTTTTATTTACAACGACAGAACTGTCAGAATGTCTGATTCTTAAAGTGGGAGTTAGATACAGAATTATAAAAGATTACATTAAAACGTTACATAAGGCCGCTAGCTATTTCTCCATACCACTCTATCCTGTAAAACTATTTCAGTATATTCTAGGAATTGTGTCCAATATTCTCACATTTTTAGTAACGTTTGATTTATTGTTTCTATCGTGTCCCTCTCTTTTGAATTATTTGTCGCCAACTTCAATGCCTGCGATTCTTGATCATTTCTCTCAGAAAATGCCCAACATATTTCCATCGTCTCGTTCTTATAACAGTCATTATTAATGGTTGATCCTGCCACTTCTCTGAATTCATGACTTCTGAACGCGTCCCATTTTAAATTCATTATTTTTCGCAGCCATCTATTTTCTAATGCATTCAACTTGTCCCTTGGGGGATGTCTATGGAGATATGGATAAGACGTTTGCTTGTCATTCTAATAATAATATCTCATTTATCATGATGAGATCTGAGAACAATAAGCTGTAATGATGAGATCTGAGAACAATAAGCTGTAATGATGAGATCTGAGAACAATAAGCTGTAATGATGAGATCTGAGAACAATAAGCTGTTGTGATGAGATCTGAGAACAATAAGATGTAATGATGAGATCTGAGAACAATGAGCTGTTATGATGAGATCTGAGAACAATAAGCTGTTGTGATGAGATCTGAGAACAATGAGCTGTTATGGTGAAATCTGAGAGCAATAAACTTTTATGATAAGGTATGAGCACATCTGCACTAATTTGTTCATTCTAATAACATTGACCTTGTTATATCTAAATGTCAATGACATGTGTCTTCACACTATAATATTAACTTGGTCTTCCAACAGACAGATCAGATTACCTTCTTCTTCATCCCCCAACTTACACTTCTAATTATTTACTCTACTCATCTCTGTGTTACCAAATGTTAGTTCCTCTCCAGCCATACATGGGATTATCCGTTTGTGGTTTTCATTTAGAAACTGATAAGAAAACAAAGATCAGAATACTAAGATCATGCATATTCCCAGTGGTAATGTATGAGTGAAGCAAGGACATTTAATAAAGAAGTGGAGAAACATATAAGTGCTTTCGAATATAAGTATTACAGAAGAGTCCTTCGTATATCTTGAACAGAGAAGAGAACAAATATATCTATCCAGAAAGAACTCAAAATCAAAGAAAACTGACTGATGCTACAAATACGAAAGAAAAAAAGGAGATATTTTGGACGTAAAGGGCTGGGGAAGACCATCATGGAAGGAGGCATACTGGCAAAGAGAAGAAGAGGAAAACCACGGAGAATGAGTAGAGACATAGAGACAGTGTGAGAGATGGGTGGATGATTGAGTAGATATATTGATGTATAGACAAATAGATACCACTATGATAATGATGACATTCTGCTAGTCTCGAGAAACAAGTGATGTATTTTATCTTATTCATGGCGAATATTATTTCTGCTTTCTCCTGAAATGTTTTATGTCAGATATTAATCTTGGTCTGACTTGACCAATTCCGTTTTTAGAGCCGGTCTACAGCTAGACATGTCCCAGGAGAGATTATCCCGGGCTTGTTTATTCATATCAAGCGAGTTCAAGACACGCTTATACAAGTCTACACAAACGTATAGTTTTATTTTTGTTAATTAATTATATTAATTCAGGCGCACTCATGGCGCTAATATAGGGCGCATCTGGTTTATTTGTGTATAAAGGCTTGCATGTCCTATCACCAGTATCACTCACTATTCAAGCGAACCTTACACTTATCTTTAGAGGTACTTGTAATGTAGATTCCCAAAGTAAAGGATCAAGGTTACCATTAGTCATTAGAAATACACGGAGGCGAGGTTTGGAGGCAGAGATCTACAATATAAAGACGAGCTGGAGGGACCTGTAGGAGATAGCTAGAGATAGGAAGACTTGGCATGAGTTGGTGAGGTCTACGCCCTAATACGGGTATAAAGGCAGAGAGAGAGAGAGAGAGAGAGAGAGAGCACCGTGTACATACCGATAATTTTGATAATCTGGTCTTGAACTGGAATATCTACTGCACGTGGTCACTAGAGCAAAGTGTTATCAACTGCTATAGCTATTTTAAGTATTCAGGGGTGTGAATCCCACTCGCTGACCAGTTTGAGAGAGGTGAGGTCAATACGGGCGAACATAAACACATGGCTAGACAAACCATTAGACAAAGTATCATTTAGTTACAGAATGAAATGTGAAATCTGTTTTGTTGTATGGCTCGGAAACGTAGATAGTCGCCAAGTGAAATACAAATAAGATTAAGACTTATGTCAACGGTTGTCTTCGACGGATTCACAGACTGAGATGGTTTGATAGAGTTACAAACATATACCTTTGGATAAGAACAGGACAGGAACATATGATGACCCAGGTTAAGAGAAGAACATGGCGATGGGTTGAGCATACTCTACAGAAGAAACAGTCTAGTGTCACTAGACAACTACTTGAGTGGAACCCACAAGAAAAACGGAAAAGATGACACCTTAAACAGACCTGGAGAGGAAGTCTTCTTGAGGAACTGAAGGATGCTGGACTATCATTGTAGACTATAAAGAAAACAACCAGAGACAGGAAAGTCCTGAACAATGTTGAGGCCCCTATGCTTCACGAGGAGCGGAGAGGAATCATTCAAGTAAGTCATATGTATATGTATTAGATATATTGTTATACATATAAAATATCAATATACACACACATATATATGGGGGCAGACAGAAACACATGACTAGACAAACCAGTAGATAAATATATCACCGAGTTAGAACATTAATATAACAAATAACCTATTTAACAAGAACATGAACAGAAAAGTATCTCAAATATTTCATTACTATTTTGAAAGACAGTAATGAGAATCGAGATATATAACAAATCTAAAATAAATTAGATGTGAAAAGTTCATCACGCAAGACTTATTTATTGGTCAGTTGTATACATTCTCGGAGTTTTTGATAGATGTTTCAGAGACTTTCCAGTCCTAACGAAATTATGTACAATCTATGAGAAGACTGACCCAGACTAGAGGATATAGCACCCGAGTATAAATCGTACGTCTTTGAGTGAAATGAGCATTGATGGTGTTTCGGTTCCTGTTCATTGCCAGATGCAGAGTCGTCTAACTTTATTAATTCCTGGTGTCGTCTGCTAGAAATACTATCACGTGATTATAACGTAAAGTATGATTTATTAGAAAGTTCTCTGGGATTAGAGAAGGGAATTCTCAGTGCAATGTTGACTGTGAGAGATAGATAGCAGAGGGCAAGAAGTTTCTAGGAGATGATCTCAAGAGAGATTGATTGATCGATTGATCTATAGAACCATCATCATTGCACTTCGGGAGTAACTATGTGTTCCGATCTCTTACACAGGAAGATATCAGCTGTAGTGCATGAACTCGTAGCATCGGCGAGGTCCCTGGTGTAATTTTGAAGATGTTGAAGATTTTTTTTGTAGGAATTTTATTTTTAATCTTTTCTAATGAATTGTGTCCAGGCAGCAGCTTTTCAGTAGCTATTATTCTTTTCTTCTTCGATCGTTCTAGGCCTGTTTTAATCATTCTCTTTGTGATATATAAACAGCCAAACATCAGATCAGAACGTAATGTACGTGCACCAACCTTCAGCACCTATTTGAGCACAGTTGCTTATCCTTCGGTGGAGTGTTCGATTTCAGCCAGCTATTGTGTGCGGATTCGCTTCTTCCGCTAGCCTTTGACTGTCCCCAGCCCAACCCACAAGGCAGTGGGCTGCTATTTCTTTCAGGGTGCAACCCTTAGACGTCTGCCCTCCCGGGCTTATGAGCGCCATCTTCCCAGCAAAACCGGTCGTTTTAATGAAGACCTGGTTTGCCGCCGTTCAGGTTTGTTTACGGTTTGCTCCGCTAGACTTTGATTGTCCCCAATCAATCTACAAGGCAGCAGTGGTTTGGTGCGAGCGGGAACGCGCAAGCTATTATTCGATTCCATTTGGGACGGGGAATATTTTTCCAACCGTAACAGTTCTCAGGTCAACCCAGCCTCAATTGAGTATCAGAAAAAGTACTAGGAAGTAAAAGCGGCTGGCGTGATGTTGACCACATCACCCATCGTGTGCCGATGATCAGTGAAAAATACCGACCTAACACTGTATTACCCAATATACCTCGAGGTATGAAAAGGGTTTCTTTTATATTAGAGATTTAAACCAATCAGGATATACAAAGAGAAACTATTAGAGATTTAAACCAACTAAGATGTACAAAGAGAAACTATTAGAGATTTAAACCAACCAAGATATACAAAGAGAAACTATTAGAGATTTAAACCAACCAAGATATACAAAGAGAAACTATTAGAGATTTAAACCAACCAAGATATACAAAGAGAAACTATTAGAGATTTAAACCAACTAAGATATACAAAGAGAAACTATTAGAGATTTAAACCAACCAAGATATACAAAGAGAAACTATTAGAGATTTAAACCAACCAAGATATACAAAGAGAAACTATTAGAGATTTAAACCAACCAAGATATACAAAGAGAAACTATTAGAGATTTAAACCAACCAAGATATACAAAGATAAACTATTAGAGATTTAAACCAACCAAGATATACAAAGAGAAACTATTAGAGATTTAAACCAACCAAGATATACAAAGAGAAACTATTAGAGATTTAAACCAACCAAGATATACAAAGAGAAACTATTAGAGATTTAAACCAACCAAGATATACAAAAAGAAACTATTAGAGATTTAAACCAACCAAGATATACAAAGAGAAACTATTAGAGATTTAAACCAACCAAGATATACAAAGAGAAACTATTAGAGATTTAAACCAACCAAGATATACAAAGAGAAACTATTAGAGATTTAAACCAACCAAGATATACAAAGAGAAACTATTAGAGATTTAAACCAACCAAGATATACAAAGAGAAACTATTAGAGGTTTAAACCAACCAAGATATACAAAGAGAAACTATTAGAGATTTAAACCAACCAAGATATACAAAGAGAAACTATTAGAGATTTAAACCAACCAAGATATACAAAGAGAAACTATTAGAGATTTAAACCAACCAAGATATACAAAGAGAAACTATTAGAGATTTAAACCAACCAAGATATACAAAGAGAAACTATTAGAGATTTAAACCAACCAAGATATACAAAGAGAAACTATTAGAGATTTAAACCAACCAAGATATACAAGAGAAACTATTGAGATTAAACCAACCAAGATATACAAAGAGAAACTATTAGAGATTTAAACCAGTTAAGATATACAAAGAGAAACTATTAGAGATTTAAACCAACCAAGATATATAAAGAGAAACTATTAGATATTTAAAGCAACCAAGATATACAAAGAGAAACTATTAGAGATTTAAACCAACCAAGATATACAAAGAGAAACTATTAGAGTTTTAAAACCCAAAACCAAGATATACAAAGAGAAACTATTAGAGATTTAAACCAACCAAGATATACAAAGAGAAACTATTAGAGATTTAAACCAACCAAGATATACAAAGAGAAACTATTAGAGATTTAAACCAGTTAAGATATACAAAGAGAAACTATTAGAGATTTAAACCAACCAAGATATATAAAGAGAAACTATTAGATATTTAAAGCAACCAAGATATACAAAGAGAAACTATTAGAGATTTAAACCAACCAAGATATACAAAGAGAAACTATTAGAGATTTAAACCAACCAAGATATACACAGAGAAACTATTAGAGATTTAAACCAACCAAGATATACAAAGAGAAACTATTAGAGATTTAAACCAACCAAGATATACAAAGAGAAACTATTAGAGATTTAAACCAACCAAGATATACAAAGAGAAACTATTAGAGATTTAAACCAACCAAGATATACAAAGAGAAACTATTAGAGATTTAAACCAACCAAGATATACAAAGAGAAACTATTAGAGATTTAAACCAACCAAGATATACAAAGAGAAACTATTAGAGATTTAAACCAACAAGATATACAAGAGAAACTATTAGAGATTTAAACCAACCAAGATATACAAAGAGAAACTATTAGAGATTTAAACCAACCAAGATATACAAAGAGAAACTATTAGAGATTTAAACCAACCAAGATATACAAAGAGAAACTATTAGAGATTTAAACCAACCAAGATATACAAAGAGAAACTATTAGAGATTTAAACCAACCAAGATATACAAAGAGAAACTATTAGAGATTTAAACCAACCAAGATATACAAAGAGAAACTATTAGAGATTTAAACCAGTTAAGATATACAAAGAGAAACTATTAGAGATTTAAACCAACCAAGATATACAAAGAGAAACTATTAGAGATTTAAACCAACTAAGATATACAAAGATAAACTATTAGAGATTTAAACCAACCAAGATATACAAAGAGAAACTATTAGAGATTTAAACCAACTAAGATATACAAAGAGAAACTATTAGAGATTTAAACCAACCAAGATATACAAAGAGAAACAGACAACATAATTCGTAAGGTCAGAAACATCTTTGGAATGTTTACTATTCATTGAGTTGTCGGTCTTTCCCTGCCCTGAGGCCATATTGTCGATTGCTATAATCGCGTAATGATACTAATAATAGCCGTACATCGCAGGTGATGATGATGACAACAGGCTCAGACGTGGTGCTGCACATCTCTGGTATGTGCGGAGGTGACTGCAGAGTTCAATCCTAGAATAGTAGATCTGCTTCCATTCTCATTAGGTGGCCGACACATTTTATCTTTTGTCTTTCAATTTGTTGAATGCAAGGTGGGACTCAAATGATGTTTTTAATGTTCTCATTTTTTTTAACCCTGTACCGTCTTTTAGAGTTAGGTCAAGAGGAAGGTCAAGGTCACGCACGGAACCTGTAATTATCGTCAGTGTGTTGTCTACAAGGTTCCTGTTATATGCTGATGAAAATATCAGCACACCTTGTGACAAGAGAATTGTCCAGTAATTTTTGGAGACAGACACACAGGACAGGTCTATTCTATCGCCATCGCGCCGCTTGTGGAAATGTGAACTTACACACAACAGGGCGCCCTGGAACAATAGTTGTAACGTGACTACAACACACATCAACGAAAGCGAAGTTTAACTGAAATTATATACACAACGTTCATCCAATTTACTCACTAGTTTAACTGAAATTATATACACAACGTTTATTCAATTGACTCACTAGTTTAACTGAAATTATATACACAACGTTCATTCAATTGACTTACTAGTTTAACTGAAATTATATACACAACGTTCATTCAATTGACTCACTAGTTTAACTGAAATTATATACACAACGTTCATCCAATTTACTCACTAGTTTAACTGAAATTATATACACAACGTTCATCCAATTTACTCACTAGTTTCTGAATACACACTACTGAAGTATATAAGCAAGTATTATCTGCTTTGAACTAGTTAAACGGCTGCAAGATCCTATCAATAGAGATGTGTAAACGTCACTAAGGCTCTATGGTCATACTGTGTTATTTACCCAGTATGTCCCTATTTGTAATTGCTGCACACACTGCCTTGTGGAGAGGGCTCGGAGAGCCAAAGGCTAGGGAGTAAACCCTGATCAAAAATCCCCACTGCCTTGTGGGTCAGCACGGTAATGCAGAGGGCTAGAGGAGTAAACCTGACCAAAAATCCGGAGGGAGGGACCCTAAGGCAGTTGATAGTTAAGTGTGTATTCCTTGCCATCTTCTGGCATCTCCTGCAAACCCTGCTGGATTCCAAACGTATAGACTTTGTCTTTCCTTTGGAAAACAGTAGGATAGAGAGGGGTTTGTGCAAAATGGGCAAGGCACATTCTCCATATCAGCTGCCAGGCTAGGCACAAAGAGAGACGACACTTCATCTTTTCTTTCGGCTCGAGCACAACACGGAAAGCAACAGTTACAGAGACACAAGACAAATAAACCTCTTAGATTTGGCACATGGAACGTAAGGACCATGTGTCCTGGACTTGTCAACCTAGACCCGACGAAAACAAAAGACATCAGGAAAACAGCTGTCATAGACAGAGAACTTGAGAGACTGCAGGTAGGCATAGCTGCACTACAGGAAACCAGGCTTCCAGATTGTGGTTCAGTAAAAGAAAAGAATTACACATTCTTCTGGCAGGGCTTAAGCACAAATCAACCTAGACTGTATGGAGTCGGCTTTGCCGTGCACAATAGACTTGTGAAAGCTATTCATACACCAGTAGCTGCATCAGAACAAGTAATATCACTACGACTCAATGTAAAAAGTGGACTCCTAAACATCATATGTGTCTACGCACCAACCCTAGCAGCGTCTGCAAAAGATAAAGACAAGTTTTATGACTCATTACAGAATGTCGTTAATTCATTTCCAGTAGATGAGCAACTGTTTATATTGGGCGACTTAAATGCACGCATAGGATCTGATCACCAGTCATGTCCAGTATGCCTGGGTCATCATGGCATTGGAAATATCAACGATAATGGTCAAAGACTGCTTGAATTCTGCTCCAAAACAACATGTGTGTGACAAATACGTTTTTTTCTGTCAAACATAGACACAGGGTGTCATGGTGCCACCAAGATCAGGTCACTGGCACCAGCTTGATTTTGTACTCACACGCAGACAACACCTCAACACAGTGAAAATCACACGTACTTTCCACAGCGCGGACTGTGATACAGATCATGCACTAGTTATCAGCAAAGTCAAAATACTTCCAAGGAAAACCTATTCAACAAGAAGACCACCCAAACCCAAAGTCAGCGTCACCAAAATGGGGATGACAGAGAATAAGGAGACTTTCAGAAAGGCGTTTACTGCTCTGTGTGAGAATGAAATGGGAGAATGTAGCGTAGACGAAAAGTGGAACATTCTAAAATCTAACATATATGACTGTGCCATAGACTCATTTGGCACCAAGAAATTCTCCAACAAAGACTGGGTAGAACAAAATGAAACAACCCTAAGCCCTCTACTTGAGGAAAGGAAAAGAGCTCTAATAAATTACAAATAAACCTCGCAGAGTTCAAAGGACCATCTTCAGCACACAAAATCAGTATTGCAACGAGAGTCAAGGAGGTGTGCAAATGAATACTGATCAAATCTATGTTCTGCGATACAAAATGCTGCAGATATGGCAACACCAAGGCAATGTACGAAAATATCAGAGTAGCTCTGGGACCAAACATTACAAAAATTGCACCACTAAGATCAGAAACAGGTGAGCCAATAACAGATATGACCAAACAGCTCGAAAGATGGGTGGGAACACTATTCCAATTTTTTCTGTGGAGAAACCTAGCACACCCAGTCCTCGATCAGATCATACCGAAACATCATGACCAAACTGAGCTGGATACCGAACCCACGGAGCAGGAACTTTCCGAAGCAATCAACAAACTTTCAAATGGCAAGGCATCAGGACTAGACAACATTCCTGCAGAAGTCCTCAACACAATAGGGATGTCCTGCTGCCCCACCTCTACAATCTCCTTATTCAGTGCTGGAGAGGGGAAAACTTCCTCAGGACATGAAGGATGCAAAGATAGTGACACTCTATAAAAACAAAGGGGATAAGGGTGATTGTAACAACTACAGAGGCATCTCCTTCTAAGCGTAACAGGCAAAGCTTTTGCACTAGTCCTTTCAAAACGACTACAGAAACTGGCGGAGCGTGCTCTTCCAGAGTCACAATGTGGATTCAGAGCTAGACGGTCAACAACTGACATGATATTTACCCTTCGACAGCTACAAGAGAAGTGCAGAGAGCAGAGCAAGCCTCTATGTATTGCTTTCGTGGATCTGACCAAGGCATTTGACACAGTCAGCAGGCCAAGTCTTTATAAAATATTGAAGTATATTGGTTGTCCCCCAAAGTTGCTCCAATTGATTGTTTTCTTCCATGAGGGCATGAAAGCCAGCATACAGTTCGATGGCAGCACATCTGATAGTTTTGAGGTTAAGAGTGAGTCAAGCAGGGCTGTGTCCTTGCCCCCACTCTTTGGTATCTTCTTCCAGATTTTTTGAACCACGCCTTAGGGACGCTGATGGTGATGTTTTCATCCGCACTAGATCTGATGGTTCACTGTTTAACTTGGCTCGCTTAAGAGCCAAGACAAAACGACGGAAATTCTTCCAAGGACCTCCTTTCGCTGACGATGCTGCTTTAGTCGCCCACAGTGAGACTACACTGCAATGTCTAATTAATACTTTGTCAAAGGCATGCGACCTCTTTTTTCTGACAATAAGTGTCTCCAAAACAGTTGTATTATGTCAGGAGGTAAGACATCAAATATCACTTTAAATGGTAACCATCTAACACCAGTGCAAAATTCTGCTATCTTGGGTCCACGGTCACTGCTAGCCTTTCTCTTGATGAAGAAATCAACGCTCGTATAGGGGGTGCGGCTACTACATTCGGCATACTATCAAAGCGAGCTTGGGACAACAAAAAAATTTACATTGCAGACGAAAACTCAAATATATCGAGCCTGTGTAATTAGTTCTTTACTATATGGCTCAGAAACATGGACAGCCTACTCAAGACACGAGAGGAGACTTAACATCTTTTACCTTCGATGTCTCCGCAAGATTATGAACATCAGGTGGTACGACAAGATAACCAACTCTGAAGTACTACAACGTGCAAATCTGCCTTCCATCATGGGCATGCTCAGCAGTAGACGACTAAGATGGTTGGGACATGTAGAAGAATGGGAAAATTATCGCATACCAAAACAAATGTTGTTCTGTGAACTTTCGGAGGAAGAGGCACCAGGGCAGACCACTGCTCAGATATAAAGATGTCTGCAAAACCTCAATGAAAAAACTTTTCTATAGATCCCAGCACATGGGGGGACTAGCTGATGACAGAGTTGTGTGGAAAGCCAAATTACGAAAGGGCGCACAGTCTTTTGAGAAGAGACTATGTACGAGCTGAACGACAAGAGAGAAAAGGAAAACTCAGAAGTTGTCACAGTAAAACACTTGCCACTTGACTGTCTGTAAAGATGAAAAGGGCCATATATCTTTTATTAAACAGTTCATTTCCCATGTTGTGTTTCTCTCTCTCTCTCTCTCTCTCTCTCTCTCTCTCTCTCCCCTCTCTTCTTGGTTTTAGTTAATAATGTGTTTCCCAGATATTGGGCATACATCTAAATGTCATATTTCTCAGAGTTGAAGAGAAATTGTTTGTTGTCTGGTTGGTATATGTTCTACGAGCATGAAATGTCACCTTCATAACCAGGTATGTCAGGACATGCTGAATAGGAGAAATTTCAGATCACAAGCAGCGCATATGTGCATTCATATGGGAAAGCAATGAGGATAAGGTAGGGTTGGGGGGAGTGGTGGTGTGGGGGTAGGTGAAGAAGTGCCGCCACTAGAAAATAAATCTTTGATAAAATAGTTTTAAGCGAATGTGGTCTTCTCCACTTTCGCGTAGTAAACTATGTTTTATGCGAATGTGGTCTTCTCCATTTTCCCGTAGTAAACTATGTTTTATGTGAATGTGGTCTTCTCCATTTTCTCGTAGTAAACTATGTTTTATGCGAATGTGGTCTTCTTCATTTTCTCGTAGTAAACTATGTTTTATGCGAATGTGGTCTTCCATTTTCTCGTAGTAAACTATGTTTTATGCGAATGTAGTCTTTTATTTTCTCGTAGTAAACTATGTTTTATGCGAATGTGGTCTTCTTCATTTTCTTGTAGTAAACTATGTTTTATGCGAATGTGGTCTTCTCCCTTTTCTTGTAGTAAACTATGTTTTATGCGAATGTGGTCTTCTCCATTTTCTTGTAGTAAACTATGTTTTATGCGAATGTGTTCTTCTCCCTTTTCTTGTAGTAAACTATGTTTCATGCGAATGTGGTCTTCTTCATTTTCTTGTAGTAAACTATGTTTTATGCAAATGTGGTCTTCTTCATTTTCTTGTAGTAAACTATGTTTTATGCAAATGTGGTCTTCTTTATTTTCTCGTAGTAAACTATGTTTTATGCAAATGTGGTCTTCTTTATTTTCTCGTAGTAAACTATCAACTTTCTTTTATTTTCATTTTGATATCAAAATATTTTACTTTACATCTTTGTTTAGATTTGTCTAAATTTGTCTACAGGTTAGGGTGCACAGCATCATGCACAGTCTTCCTAAAATAACGCTTACCAAATATATGGTATAATTATATGGTCTTTAAACCATGGAGCCACAGGAACCATCAGTATACATACACTTGGACATATGTTGGAAAAGGCTAATCACCGATTTGCCTGCTCGAAGTGCTATGAGGACAATTGAGCAACTAATAACCAAACGTCTTTAAGACCGTTTCAGAAACCTTAGTCATAAGAAGGTAATTAGTCATAAGAAGGTAATTAGTCATAAGAAGGTAATTAGTCATAAGAAGGTAATTAGTCATAAGAAGGTAATTAGTCATAAGAAGGTAATCAACAGATAGTACGCCTCAAAGAGCACTGCTATTTGGATACAATAGATAGTTTAGTTTAGTTCAGTCGTCTCGGATCATCATCACTGCACGTCGAACCAATTAGTCCATAAGTGCGCCGATCTTCCTCTCAGTATATCTCTCAGCGTAACGATCCCGGTTCTTTGTTGGTTTACTATTCTTCTTTAGCTACCAGCATAGTGTTCTTGTATAGCTTCACCACATTTGACCAGGAATTCTTGCCGTCTGGTTAGTTATATATACAGAACCGTGCGGTATATTTTCTCATTATGATGCAAGTCTTTGAAATGTCGCCCCTTAAATGTTTTTTCTTTAAAATAACCTTCGATCGTTTTTTTAAACTGCACAAAATGTACGCATACTATTTTATTTTGAAAATATAAACTTTTAAAAATGATATGAATTATTAACTATTTCAAACAAAAATAATAGCTTCGCGCAGTCAGATCAAAAGTTTTTCGGCGAGCGCTCACCAACGATACACCTGCACTAGAAACCGAATTCATATGGTACCGAAAACGCTTAAACATAGACGTGCGATAACTCATAAATCGTATACATCAATATCGGAATACCATGGATCAATACAGGAAAGTGATGCGTTAAGATTTTAAATTATTGTATGGTTCAAATTGTATTTTGATTTTGTTGCTAATACCGCCCCCTCACGGCACCGCCTGATACGGCCGCTTATCTGTATCATAGTACGGCACGGCCCTGATTATAGATTCACCACTATTACTTCAATCATGACACGTCTTCTCCTTAGGAACTTATAATATCAACCTGGTGCATTACTTGCCCGCTTTCCACAACAGGCATTCCTGCAAGACTATCGGTGCGTACATATAAGAGATACTATGGAAACAAGGTAAAAGGTCGTCCACGAAAAAAGGTTGACGACAGAAATAACAGAGACCAGTGGAGGCTCGTCATTAACTGCAGTGGGGCCGGCCTACCAAAATAATGTATAACGTGTATTTATTATTTTATAAATTAAAATATAGCCACCAAAAACCATGATTTATCCGGGGAAAAATATCTGGCCCCACCAACAAAAATGATCACGAGCCGCCACTGACAGAGACTGTGAAATATACCATATACGAAACGCACACAGGTGCCCGTTCTAGAAATGTCTTCTTATCCTGACCCTATGATGCAAAATATTATTCGAAAATGAGTTAATACCATAAATTTGGCAAAGATACAGATGGGTTATATATGAGACTGATCTTATCCTGTTGTAGTGTTACTGAAATTTTATCTCTCCTTCAGGATCCTGATAAAACATAAATATAAAAAAATGAATAAATTCTCAAAGTGTATTTCTGATGCTGACTTCAGAATCTTCATGCTAGTTGACCTTTAAACACAGCAAGCAATATCGTCTAATATTTATCAGAAAGATAATGAATAAACAGCCCCTGTGAAGATGTCTCTTCTATTTCTCGTTTCTTGCAGTTTTTAATGGAGCATGGGGTTGTAATTTATAACAAACATATAAAAGGAGGTCTGTGGTGAAGAAGTTCGTGCTCGCCTCCGTGCCAAATTTATCAGGTTGCTCCTCGTGGAGCTTTTTGATATTTTTTTTTTACAGATATTCCTGATGTCAGTGTAGGTGAGATCGAGTAACAAGTTCTATAGGGACGGATAATAAACGTCGGTCCTGTGTTCATTTGAGCCTTAAAAGAACCATTGACAGTTCAAAATCGAGAAGAGCAGGCTGGAAAGCCGCTGTCCTGGCCAAATTCATAAGAAAATATTTTTTCAACACTTTAGCTGCTAAGGACGTATATATACGTTTTCCCATTCACTCTAAAGACGCATTAACACGTATCTCTGCTCTGGGGGCTAAAGATGGCTAACACGTTATACATTGCTACTGTCACTGCTATACACGTACATTCACGTTTGTGACCTAGAAACAAAGAGTAGCTATGTTTACCCTCAGCCTTCAGAAAGTATGTAGCAGCGAAAGGGTTAAACTTCCTACAAAAATATCTTCACCATCTTCAAAATTACATCGGGGATCCTAACCAGTGCTACGGGATTCGTGCACTGCCGCTGAAATCTTCCTGTATAAGAAAGAGATCGGAGCACATGGTTACTCACCGAAGTGCAATGATGATGGTCCTATCAATCAATCAACTGAAATTTATATTTGTTGTTCATTATCTAATGGAATATTCCTAACGGAGTCAAGTACTCAAATACTCCTTGCATTATCTCAGTTTTAATTATAGTATGTACAACAAGACCAGTTTCCATTATAGTATGTACAACAAGATCAGTTTCCATTATAGTATGTACAACAAGATCAGTTTCCATTATAGTATGTACAACAAGATCAGTTTCCATTATAGTATGTACAACAAGATCAGTTTCCATTATAGTATGTACAACAAGACCAGTTTCCATTATAGTATGTACAACAAGATCAGTTTCATTATAGTATGTACAATAAGATCAGTTTCATTATAGTATGTACAACAAGATCAGTTTCCATTATAGTATGTACAACAAGATCAGTTTCCATTATAGTATGTACAACAAGATCAGTTTCCATTATAGTATGTACAACAAGATCAGTTTCCATTATAGTATGTACAACAAGACCAGTTTCCATTTTAGTATGTACAATAAGATCAGTTTCCATTATATAATGTACAACAAGACCAGTTTCCATTATAGAATGTACAACAAGATCAGTTTCCATTATAGAATGTACAACAAGATCAGTTTCCATTATAGTAGGTACAACAGATCAGATTTCTAGATTTTAGATGTTAACCATAACACAACACCTGATAACTTGGTGGTATTTTGTCCAACAGAACACGCATCTGTTTGGGTTTTTTCCGACCAAGAAGCTCTGAGCTTTCATCTCTTCGCTTCGGTGCCATGGACACTGTAACCCTTCGGTTCGGTGCCACGAACACCGTAAATCTGGAGAACCTGTGGCCTTTCTGTCAGTTCGCGGAATTGAACCCGCACTCTCAGAGGACTTGTCACCCGTCGTCCAACGCGCTACGAACAAGTAAGGAGCCTTTTTTAATACTATGAAGTATATTGGCATGGGTGTCCCCAAAACTGTTTCCAGGAGGGTTCTTCTTCTTCTTCTGCGTTCTCACTAGATTGGGATTTCGATTCTCTAATAAAGGCAGCTGTCTGTTCAGATTATCAGCACGCCATACAGTTTGTTTTGGGAAGCTGGTGGGGCCACCCTTTCTTCTAAAGTCTGCATACTGGGCAGTTCTAGGGATATAATTCCATGATTTCTGCTTCCCGTTTGTGTCGACCTCTTCCGCAGAAAGTTTTGGCCCCCCTCGTGATGGTAGGTCTGACATTCTTACTGCGTGGCTAAATCTTCGAGACAGATTGGCGACCGTAGAATCCGTTATCCCATTCCTCGTTGTGAGAGGCCCTTTGCACCATGTTATGCGCCTTACGGCCTTGTGCATCCGTTTTCTGCAAGCATTTGTTTTGGGTTAGCATTCCAGGACACGTGCATCCGATTTCATCCAGACCTCCTTAGTCGGCTCTTCATGCATGGCAGGTAACAGTGGTTCTATTCTTTACACCCTAAATCTGGGCCCTGGGAACCACTCAGGCGGGGAGGTTTCTGTAATGCACAAAAAATTTTGTTGGTAGTTTGCAACACATAAATGAAGAAGACCAGATTCACATAAAACTGAGAAGACTGAGAATGGAGAAGATCAGATTCACATACAACTGAGAAGACTGAGAATGGAGAAGATCAGATTCACATAAAACTGAGACGACTGAGAATGGAGAAGATCAGATTCACATAAAACTGAGAAGACTGAGAATGGAGAAGACCAGATTCACATAAAACTGAGTTATCACAAAATCATTTTCCACAGCGTCTACTTCTTCTTCTTTTGTCGACACACTGCTACGGGGTTGTTACCAAGTGTCGTGGTTTTCTGTTTTGTCTTGAGCTGCGGGTGACTTGGGTTATTGTTATTTCTGCCTTTTGACAGGATTCTGTTATGCCATCTAACCATCTTTTTCGTGATCTACCTCTCGCTTTCCTTCCTGATATTCTGTGTAGAAGACTGTATACTGTGGAGTTAGGATGCATTCTTTTACCATGCAGTTGTACTTCATAAAGGCTTCGAAAGACGCTCATTAGTAAAACTAGTTTTTAAAATAGCTAGCTGGTTATATGTTTAAGAACCTTCATATTGTAGAGCTATGCAACTGGGTGACGTCAGAAAAGGAGTGTAGATCGAATACTGTGTTTGCAATGTTTTTCCCGGATTCCTGTTTTGTCTCAGCGTTAGGATAAGAAGAGATTACTAGAACGAGCCCTTGTGTACCCCTTCATAACTAGTGTCTTTTGTCGTCTCTGTTATCTCTGAGGTCCACATTTTTGCCTCGGCGGCCTTTGCTTGTATCCATTGTATCGGTGCAACATTGCTCTGTGAGATGCACTGTATGTTGGTAATCTGTTTATGTGGCCGAGCCATTTAATTTGTTGTTTCTTGATGAAGTCCAGTACTGATGTTGTACCCACTTGATGTCTTCATTTCTAAACCAGTCTCTTCTTGTTACCACCAGTATTCTGCGTTGACATTTCATCTCTGTCGTGACTAATTTTCTTCTGTCATTAGATGTCATCATCCAGGATTGGCCCCTGAAAAAGCATAATACGAGGAGAAGGATTGTGTTAAACCCTTTGCTCCTACTACTTGTACACTGTCTATTTTAGAATTATCTCATATCATTGGAATATTGTTCTTGCTCATTTGGTCTAGTCTCTCACCAGTAGCTTGTTTCTATTGTTTGACCACGGCCAAAAATGACATAGTTTCTGTAATTAGTACGATCGATATGATTCCTGAACTGTCTGGTGTAATGATAGCAACATTACGTACACATAATTTGTAATTAGTACGATCGATATGATTCTGAACCCTGTCTGGTGTAATGATAGCAACATTACGTACACATAATTTCTGTAATTAGTACGATCGATATGATTCCTGAACCGTCTGGTGTAATGATAGCAACATTACGTACACATAGTTTCTGTAATTAGTACGATCTAGTAATCAGCTTTCCAAATTTAAAATCTATTGCTGAATCTATCAGTGACGGTGTATGTGATCTTCGTTTTGCCAAACATCTTGGACTGTCGAATTTGGTGACAGATTTAGCCAGTTTTCAACCCTGGAACCAATTATAATGTTTATCAATAACCCGTTCTCTTCTGTTGATGCAACTGAACTTGGAAATAGGGTCTGCGTAGTTTTTGAAAAATATAATCTTGAAGAGTCAAAATTAGAAATCTTAACTCTGAAAGAAGACATGCATTTGAAATCCTCGCATAGCACTTATGATAATTTCTGGGTTTTGGTGGACAAGAATAAATAGCCAATGATTAGTAGTGTTGCTCTGAAAATGTATTCATGCTTTGGGTCGAAATATCTATGTGAAGTCTCGTTTTCATCTATAAATAGCATCAAAAATAAAAACCTATCCTGCCTGACTAACTCATACTTAGATGATACACTAAGAGCCACCTGCTCCAATTACACACAAAATAATTTCTTCAGCTTGCAGTGAACATGCATTGCCAAATTTCCCCTTTTCTTTCTTTCTTTTGTCGTCACACTGCTACGAGTTGTTGCCCAGTGTCGTCACACTGCTACCGAGTTGTTGCCCAGTGTCGTCACACTGTTATCGAGTTGTTGCCCAGTGTCGTAGTTTTCTGTTTTTGTCTTGCGCTGTTCTGGTGGCTTGTGTGATTGTTATCTTTGCTCTTTCACAGGATTCTGCTACGCCATCTAACCATCTTTTCCGTGGTCTTCCTCTTGCCTTTTTTCCTTATGTTCTGTTGTAGAAGACTCTGTATACTGTGGAGTTTGGATGCATTCTTATTAAGTGGCCAAACCACTTCATTCTTTGTTTCTCTATGTAATTCAAGCATGGTTTTGTGCCAACTTTCTTTCTTATGCTGATGTTGGTGATTCTGTCTTTTCTTGTGTTGTTGGTAACTTTTCGCAGGCAACGTATTTCACATGTAGTTATTAATTTCCCACTAACTATATAAAATATAAGTCCAATTTTAAAAACACAATTAAACTTTAGGATTCTGTGCGTCGTTCTTTATGACCAATTTTAATCACTCTTTGTGATATGTTTGAGCTTTACCAAGAACGTGTATACGTTGCACATTGGTTTGGTAGGCCTATAAAGCGCATAAACTTCTACACGCTTAGGACATGTGCATCCGATTTCAGCCAAACCTCCTTAGTCGCCTCTTCGACATGCATGGCAGGTAACAGTGGTTCTGTTCTTTACATCCCAAATTTGGGCCCTGGTAACCACTCGAACGAAACTTTAGGATTATAAGTCAGGATTATAAGTCAGGATAAGTTTTTATCTGTTATTACTTATTATTAATACCATTAATATTATTTTGATACTGTCATTATTGTTTGTATTATTTTTACAATTGTTACATGGCACCCACGCATCCCCAACCATCAGTCAAATGCACCCCAGTATACAAAAAGTTGGACAGCACTGTACTAATGGGTCTGTGCATCATGGTGAGAAGTCAGGTTGGGGTTCCTTTGCTAGCGCGCATCGTAGGGTTGTTGCAGAGCAAAATGGAGCATACAGTGCAACTACTTCTAGTATGAAGATGGAGGTTGAGGCCTATACTGCTGCTCTCCATTAGCTCTCTGTCTCGCCTGTGTGGTGCCAGGACCAGCAAGGAAAGCCAAAATAGTACCTCTGCAACCTACAAGGCATGTCGTAGAGACGACTGAGGTAGAGTCCCAGGAAGCTACCTAGTAAAGGAAAAGCATCGCTGAAATGTGATGTGGTGGCCTACCTGTAGGTGCAGAACTAGCACAACGTACAATCGCTCTTAGGCTAAGATCATATACAAATCACAAAGAGTGGTTAACAAGTAGTCGATATGGATCATTAAGAAGAAGAAAAGAAGTATATAATTACTACAGATGAAAATGTTCCAAACACTTACACATCAAATGTAACCAAAATTCAGCCAACCGCACATTGACTTTTGCTGATGACATTTGAATATATAGAACAGATCACATAGGCATGTTCAATTGCATATTTGCTTTGTTTTAGTGAAGTGTTTTGTAATACTCTGTGACTTTACTTGTTCAATTGCATATTTGCTTTGTTTTAGTGAAGTGTTTTGTAATACTCTGTGACTTTACTTGTTCAATTGCATATTTGCTTTGTTTTAGTTAAGTGTTTTGTAATACTCTGTGACTTTGCTTCTTCAATTTTTTAAACTACTGTCACAGTGTTTACTGCTGTAATTACTTGTTTACAATTAATATTTTATGACTCGCTGTATTTGCTGTCATTTCAGCTTTTGTATTAATAGGTTTGCTAGCTATCTTTATTTTTATGAAAACACTTAGCACAATTAAACATCATCTGTTCATTTATTTTTAGATATTTGTCCCAGAGGACTTGAAGGATGAAAAGTACTGGGCTCGTCGACACAAAAATAACTTTGCTGCAAGACGTTCACGTGAATCGCGGCGCGTTAAAGAAAACCAGATTGCCATTAAAGCAGCATTCTTGGAAAAAGAAAACTCATGTCTCCGTGGTGAGATGGCCAAACTCCAGAAAGAAAATGCCAAGCTTCAAGAAAAAGTGTCAAAATATGAAAGCAGCTTACCAGAATGCATTAACCTCTTATTGCCACAGTGATCTTGATTCATATTTTTTCCTCTTCTGCATGTACAATAGATTTAGGAAAGTATTGATATACTTGTCAATTATATATAGAATTTATGTAGTATTGCATTTTCCAGTGGTATGTCATGTGACTTTCAAGTTTGTGCAATCTTATGCAAACATTGAAGCATTATGCATTATTTTATATTTTAGCAGTAGAGCCGGTATGTGTTGAAATGTAGGATTTCAAATTTGTTGTATTGATGTAAATTGTATAGTCTTAGTTTAAACTGACAGTATAATTGTATTCAGTGTGTGCTATGAATACATTCTCAAACTAAATGGACACATTCTGTTAAGGTTAAAATAAATGTAGAGGTTGTGACAAACCATGCATTTCTTAGGTGGAAATTATGTGATGGTTTTGATACATTAATTTTAATATGTTTTTTTGGTAATATGCACATTCTGTTTAGAAGTGAATATAATGACATTTATATAGAATACAAGTTCATGTGCTGTGAGAATCTATCTATTATTTTGTAGTTGAACTAAATGTAGAAGTGAGTAGATTTGTTTTATCTAAGAAACTGTTAAGCAACAGACTACTGTTAGTGTTCTTGTAATTGTGCTATAGTAAGTGTCACAATGTTTTTCCTCTGTTTAATATTGAAAATCTCTACAACCTCGTAATTGTTGTAACTTTACATATAACTTAATAATCGTTATGTCCGAGGTAGATATTTTTAACTCAATAACAAACGTATAGTTAAAAATTATCTTTATGTAAAGTATAATCGATATAAGGGAAGACTGCAGTAAAACTATGTAGCAATAGTGAAATGCATATAATCGTGTAAAACTGTATCAGAGTATCTCAAATCCTGAAAAAGAGAACTATACATGCTTTGGGGTTTAAGTAAACGTTATCTCTATCAATAACTCAATGTTAATGGAATGTTTAGTTCATTCAATACCAGGACTGAAGGCAGAAAGGCAGTAGTAGATAGCTTTGACAGGGATGTGATTAGAAGAGAATTGAAGAATCTTGAATTCCAAAGAAACTGTCACACTAAGAAAGATGAAGATTCGGTTAAGAATACACAATGTCATTGATGTATTGAAATCAACGTTATAGAGAACTGTTATAAGCATTGGCTTTACTTTGAGGAAGTATGCTAGTAGAAGACATGTCATCTGAGAGAGGCTGTATTTAGTACGCATGAGAAGTAAGTATTTACGTGAAGTACGAGAAATGTGTAATCAAGATTATGACATTGTGAATGAAACTTGGATCAATGCTCACCACACACTAGTGAAAAAGATGTGGCAGTTACCAGATGAAACTTGGATCATGACACAGTGACAGCTGAATTTGTGTAATAGTAATAGTGTATTATGTTTAACTACTGGTAAAATTGATTCTCCCATTCACCAGGCTGAAAATTGATACCCTGATGTTTTAAATTTGGGAAACATTTGGAATCATTACTGGAGCTACTGTGCAAGTGCTCTGCCACTCTTTCAGGCTAGCTCATGAGATTTAAAATGCCCTTTCTCTTCTACATCAAGGATAGTGCAAAGTATGGATTACTTAATTGATTATTGATAGGACCATCATCATTGCACTTTGGTGAGATGTGGGCTTCGATTTCTTTCTTACACAGGAAGATCTCAGCTGCAGTGCACAAACACCATAGCACCGGCGAGGGCCCCCTGATGTAATTTTGAAGATGGTGAAGATATTTATGTAGAAACTTTATTTGTAATCTTTTTCTAATGAATTTTGTCCGGGCAGTAGCTTTCCAGCCTACTCTTCTCTATTTTTGAACTGCCAAGGGTTCTTTTACGTGCTCAAATTGAGCATGTGACCTATGTTTTATCACCCATCTCCGAATAGGACTAGAAACTCAATCTCACATACACTGAGATCAGGAATCTCTGGAATAGTTCATAGTTCATAAGTACGGTTCCAACTTCACTGCAACGGGTCACCCCATAATTGCTCCGTTCCTGTGCCAATGAATATCACACGAAATGCTAACACCTGTGAAAAGTCTCTGGAATAATATCCACCAAATGTGTAGTGACAGAAAAAAAGAAAAGAGTAGCAACCAATACTGAAATCAATTTTTATACTAAATGATTGGTGATAGTTTCGAATGTAGAACACTTTTCTAGAGAAAACAGTGCCTGGCATTGCTGCGAGTAAAGTAATTCTTTCTTTCCCTAGTATGCGCTTTGTAAATAGTCTCTTTCATCGCCTCTGTTATCTCTGAGGTCCATCTTTTGATTGGCTGGCCATTTGCTTTGTACCCATTGTATCGGAGCAGCATTGCTCTTTGAGGTGCACTGTCTGATGGTAATCTGCTTACGTGGCGAACCATTTAATTTGTTGTTTCTTGATGAAGTCTAGTACTGATGTTGTACCCACTTTTTCCTGATGTCTTCATTTCTCAACCGGCCTCTTCTTGTTACACCCAGTATTCTGCATAGACACTTCATCTCTGTCATGACTAGTTTTCTTCTATCATTTAATGTCAGCATCCAGGTTTGGCACTGGTAACATAATGTGGGCTGAAAGACTGTGTTGAACATTGCTCTTTTTGTGTTCATGGTGACGTGTTTGCATCTTAAAATTGGCGCCATTTGCCTTATCATTTGATTTGCATTGTTGCATCTGTGTTGAATTTCATTAGTTATTCTTCCGTTTGCTGAAAAAATGCTCCCAGTTATGTGATGTCTTTTACCTGGGAGCATTTTTCAGCAAACGGAAGTAAATGACTCTGTTCCAGTGTTCTGCAAAAACTAATATGTTTAAGTTTGGAATATCTTCATTGCACTCAAGATATGTTTATAGGCGCTCCAGTCTCCTTCGCAATATCTTCAACAGCATCCACTGACAAACCATATTAGTTTGACGTTAATTGCATCAAACTGTAGCTAGACAGGCTGAACATAATTTCGAATAATTTTCTATCTCAGTTAAATTGCTATAGTTCGTTCCAAAATTCGTGATCATCTTTACCGACCGATATAAAATTATCCACTTAACAGAAATTCTTGATTTTTGCATTTTTATATAGGTAACAGTGACGACGTTCCAAAAGTATTTTTGCCCACCCAAATCTTTAGTTCTGTAAGAATTTTATTATATGTTATTACAAAATTTACCGCGATGTTGATCTGGTATACTTGTCGAAATTTTACTGTACGATTGTCAAGTTTGTCTATAACTAAGCATTTCCGTGTTCCAAATGCAATTCAGTGCACGTCAAAATCGAGAATCCGTGGAATTAATCAGTTCACAATGTTTCCTACCGACTGTCATTGGCGTATGTACGCAACATTTACTTTCATTTATAGATGTGGAAGGTATCATTTGTTCACTATGTGACCTTTTTTTTATAATATGTAATAGGAATAATATGATAAGAAACTGGACAGCTTTGAGAATAAATGTCTACGAAAATTATTAAAAGTAAAATGGAGTGATTTCGTTTCTAACAACACAGTGAGAGATAGAACACACCAACAACCTGTATCAAATATTATAAGGAAACGAAGGTGGAAATATTTAGGTCATGTTCTTAGATCAGACGAAAAGAGACTAAATTGACAAGTCCTTATGTGGTCACCAGTTGGGAAAAGAAAACGTGGAAGACCAAATACCACTCTTCGAAGAACCATCCAACAAGAAAGTAAACTATTGGGATGTAAAACCATACAAGATCTCCAACTGCTAGCAAAGAACCGTATCACATGGAGATCTAAAACCTCTGCCCTATGTGCCGCCTTTGGCTCGAAAGGAATAAACTAACTAACTAACTAATAGGAATACGCCTTTGCAATCATTCGCCACCATTTTGTGTATTACTGTAAGTTCTAAACTTTGATTATCATTTTGTTGTGCTTATGCAAAATTGTATAACAAAAACGTTTTTGCATCAACTAAGCTAACTACCAATTAGTTAAACATGGAATCGTAACGTCGTGAGGTATATAAGACTGCATGCAAAAATTACTTGTATCCATCAGATAGATTTCGTACAAATTAAACCTTAGTGTGATCACGAATTTTGGAACGAACTATAGTTGCAGTTGTGTGCATATTTTTGATTTCAGTTAGATGAAAGCAGACATTTTGGATACTGCAGAGTTGTGAATATTTATTAGAACAGTCTTATCTAATTTTACAGTAAAAGACGAGTTTGTTAAATATCTTTCTCTTAAAGCCCATACTAGATAGCAATACAGTTTGGAAGAAGTTTGTGCATTTGAGAAGAAGTATCCACATTAAAAACTTGTTTGTCATCAAATAGCTTTGTCATCAAATAGCTTGTGTCATCAAATAGCTTGTGTCATCAAATAGCTTGTTCATCAAATAGCTTGTGTCATCAAATAGCTTGTGTCATCAAATAGCTTGTGTCATCAAATAGCTTGTGTCATCAAATAGCTTGTGTCATCAAATAGCTTGTGTCATCAAATAGCTTGTGTCATCAAATAGCTTGTGTCATCAAATAGCTTGTGTCATCAAATAGCTTGTCCTGAGCAGAACTTTGCCAACTTAACAGTACTTGACATTTTTTTCTCTCTCTTACAGGTGTCCTGCCTGTGCAGCCATCATGCTCAAATCATCAGTCACATCCTGAATCCATCTTCTCTGTGTTCTTCCTCTTGTGGAAGTGGAAATGATCAACTGAGGGTGGAAGTGGAAATGATCAACATGAGGGTGGAAGTGGAAATGATCAACTGAGGGTGGAAGTGGAAATGATCAACTGAGGGTGGAAGTGGAAATGATCAACAGGACGGTGGAAGTGGAAATGATCAACATGACGGTGGAAGTGGAAATGATCAACTGAGGGTGGAAGTGGAAATGATCAACTGAGGGTGGAAGTGGAAATGATCAACTTATGGTAGAAGTGGAAATGATCAACTTATGGTAGAAGTGGAAATGATCAACATGGGGGTGGAAGTGGAAATGATCAACTGAGCGTGGAAGTGGAAATGATCAACTTATGGTAGAAGTGGAAATGATCAACTTATGGTAGAAGTGGAAATGATCAACATGGGGGTGGAAGTGGAAATGATCAACTGAGCGTGGAAGTGGAAATGATCAACTTATGGTAGAAGTGGAAATGATCAACATGGGGTGGAAGTGAAATGATCAACATGGGGGTGGAAGTGGAAATGATCAACTTATGGTAGAAGTGGAAATGATCAACTGAGGGTGGAAGTGGAAATGATCAACTGAGCGTGGAAGTGGAAATGATCAACATGAGGGTGGTAAAGCATAACAGGCTAATAAAAGATCAGCATCACTCTTGGTAGGGAATGTAAAGAATGCACAATGAAAAAGTAGACCATGAAAATGAATAGTTCATAGATCATAATGCTGGAGATGATGTGATTGTTGTATAGAATTGTGGTATGGTCTGAAGCAAAATTTGGATTCAACTTCTCTGCACAGTGAAAGATTTGGATTCATCTTCTCTGCACGAATGAGAGGCAGGATCATTGCTGATCAGAAGTTAGTCTATATTCAGAGAAATCTATATTCAGAGAAAATCCGTTCAGGACAACTCTCATTGATGTCAAGCTGTTGCAGAACATAAGCGTTTGTTCTCTTCTCTGTCCATGATATTCAGTGTTCTGTAGTATTTGCATTCAAAGGCATTGATGATCTTTTTTGCTGCTTTGTCAATAGTCCATGTCTCACAACCATACGATAATATATAATAATAATTCCTCTCGTACCGTTATACGTTACATAGGGCCTGCAAGTAATTTCTCCATACCGCTCTATCCTGGGCAACTCTCTCAATCTCCTCCATGAACTGAGACCGATATTTCCTGCCTCTCTCAGCAAAGTTCGTTTCAGGGTCTCCTTACGTCGACCTCTATTTCTTGAACCCTTTGCATCCCACTTCAATGCCTGCTTTGATATTCAGTAATAACCATACGATGCCAAGGAAAAGCAAGCTATTAAACACTTGATTTTGTTCTTTTTTCTCTTCCTTCTGTTCCCTTCCGTAGGTTTGTTAGTTCTTTTAGTTTTTGCAAAGCAATGTTCAGCCTTCTTTTCATTTTTTTAAATAACATCCCGTCACTTGTCAGCAATGCCCCAAGGTACTCAAATCTGTGGATGATCTGAGACATGGTGAAGAATGGATGCCTATATCAGAGGATATTACTGCTTACACCATGGTTGTCAGTACACTTGGGAGACGCTGTGGAGAATGGGCCCCGAGCGTCGTAAATGCGGAGATTCTTGCACTCGTGGATGAGCACTCCTATCTAGATGATATCATTATCTACACCGATGGCTCTGTCAGACACGGAACCAGATCATCGTCGGCTTATTCAGCACAGCGAAATGGTCGCACACTTCATGAGGACTGCGGTGCTTTGAGACGACATCGAGCATGACTATGGAGATCACTGCTGCCTCCAGGGCTCTGTCATGGGTGGCTGAGCAACAGGTTACCCATATGATCATCATATCAGACTCGATGAATATGCTTCAACTGATTGAATCTGGAAGTATGCGTGTGGAATGGGTGGACATCATTCGGAGATCTCATCTCAAGAAAATGACTTGGCTGTACGCACCTGGACATGCTGGAGTGCGGGGTAACGAGCGTGCAGACTTTCTTGCAAACAATGCCCGACTCAAACGGGCAGAAGTATGGACAGAGCCGATATCATCAATGCGTACGCTCTCAATTATGTGACATGGGCACGTCTCAGACACTGGAACGAGTTCGAGAATTAGGCGTTAAGTGTGGACATGCCAGACAGTGTCGTCTTCGTGGTAGAGAAAGATATAGTAATCAACTTCTCATGGGTACGGTGAGCAAATGGACTTTAGGATGGCTGCTGCAGCGGAGGACAGAGCATGCATGGGAATGCCCAATGTGCCGTGACGTCGATCGCATAACATAACATCTGTGGACTCCTTCTATTATGTGACCGTTGACACATATATTAGCCATCATTACACAGGTGGCACAGATGAAGATGTTAAGGTTAGAATACAAAAGGCAAGATCAGCATTTGCCATTCTGAAGAACATATGGAGTTCAAGAATGATTAGGAATAAAACTAAGATAATGATATTTAACTCAAATGTTAAGTCTGTCCTTCTGTATGGAGCAGAGACATGGAGAACAACTAAAGGGAACACCAAAAGTTGCAGACATTCATCAATAGATGCCTGCGCAGGATACTCCATCTCAGATGGTACGACAGGACCACAAACAGAACTGTGGGATAGGACAGGACAACAGCAGGTGGAACAAGAGATAATGAGCAGAAGGTGGAGATGGATAGGACACACACTGAGGAAACACCCTGACAGCATCGTGAGACAGGCTCTCCGATGGAACCCCAGGGCAATAGAAGTAAGGGAAGACCCAGAAACACCTGGAGACGGGAGTTAGAGATGGAAAGTAAGAGGACGGGGAGAGAGTGGCGAGATCTGGAAAGGATGGCCTTGGATAGGCGGGCTTGGAAGGCCTTGGTTGCGGACCTATGCTTCCTAGGGGCGAAGGGTGATGAAGAAGAATACACAGTTTACACTTTATTTTTCCCTTTCCACTTTGAATTTGAATGTACAGAAAATCTTGTTGAAGTTTATTTTTGAAAGAACACTTTTCTTTTTGAAAAAAGAACAACTTAGTAAACCAACATATCCAACAAGAACATGCTACCAAGAGCATTCACCGAATCGAGAACTCTTTCTTAGAATGCCAGAACCAGAACTGTCAACATATTTATACTGTTGTATGAACAAGTACTCTTTGTGAACAAAATCTTTTCTTTCAGATCAGTTTAACTAAACCAAAAAGTCTGTATGATTTCAACGTTGCTGTATTTTGTCATTGTTTTTGTAATTTGTAAAACTACAGTACTTTGTAATTACGTGTTTTGCCAATCAAATAGTTTTACTGCAGTTCCATATATATATACTGTATGATTTCAACACATATTAACTGCTGTTAACTTGGACATATTTGAATATCAAAGGTCATGTATCAGTTATAATCAGTGAACCGTTGAGCAAGTGACAGTAGTAGCGACAACGATGTCAATGTTGGACATCTGAAGTAGTGGCGGCTCGTATTTAATGGCCAGTGGGCCAAGCCCACCAAAAATAATGTGTATTTATTATTTTATAAATTATTTGTTCATAATTATTACTTTAACAGGATCAGTATCACACTGATTAGCTTTGAAAGTTGAATAACTATCGATAAAATATCACATACAGTTTTTTCTCTCGTACGCCTTCTGTTAATTCAGGAGAAGGTCGTGACGGCTGGTATTGCGCTTCTGACTGATTTTTGCGTGAGACCTAAATTACCCTTTTACATGTGTCCCTCAACCATACGGACAGCCTCGCCGGCTTCAGAGGTACTTGAAGCTTAGATCTTCCAAGTGGGGTCACAGGTGCATGGGAACAACATCGCGCCAGGATTAGTGATCTGGCACTAATCAAGACCCTGGAAACAGACAGTGGTTCCGGTCTGACTAAGCAGGCAGAGATCGAGGGAGGGCTGCTACTCTTGTATAAGTAATGTTGCAGACATATTCATGTTGGATGAGATTCGCTCGCAACACAGACAAGCAGAATCCCAGAGTGACTATTAATGCACTTCTCTCCAGCTGAAGCAAAAGATGAACGGATAGATATGAATGGATGAGAGGTGCATCCAGGGAAGTGACTTGCGCCTGCTTTGAGCAAAACGAGTTGCACGTCGGCCCACATAGGGCAAAAGTCAAAGCTCTTAGGAGTGGGGCTCGAGTTGAGCTCTATGTCCAGACAAGCTAGAGGCATTGTGAAGGTGTGCATGGTGAAAAACAACAGAAACGCAAGAAACAGTAGTCGTCTGTGAAGGAATCCCAACTCCCCCGGAGTAAAGGTTCGCAAGCAAATTGCCAGCTGTGGGGTAAGAATCACTAAGAACGATGCGTAACGAATCAAAAGTCTCGGCAAGTGTCTGAAAACGCTGTAACGTATCGTGTCGGCACACGGGAAGATTGCGGCACACTCCGTATCAAAGGCTTAGTGCAGATACATTTGCTGGGTAAGGTTGGCAAAGCGTGAATTTTAAAGTTACGTTTTAGTGCCTAACGAAACTGCCCTCACTGGGACAACCGGGTACGACACTTGCATTAATGACTAACATCCCGGAAGAACTGAGGTGGGTGACGCCTAACGAGACTGCGCTCCCTGGGACAACCGGGCAAGGTACTGTTGCATTTACAAATAACATCCCCTGATGAACTGAGGTTGGTGATGATGGCGAGCGCAAAATTTCAGTTGCGTTGCTAGCGCCAATTGAAACGACCCTCAACAATATCTGTGCATATCCCCAGTCCAATGTTTTCCAGGGGCAGAGTAAATCCTTGCAAATTGCCAAGTGCCGATACCCTCCCCGAAAAGGATGAGCATACTCCTACTGGATAGAAAAGTAAAGCCGCTAATGCAAATGCTTGACTGGTACAAACCCAAACATTGACTAAGGCGATACTTTTCGGACGTCGATCATCCTACACAGAGTAAGATGACGTCCAAACATGGCTCAGATAAATGCTGCTGCAAAAAGATGACCGTAAAGGCGTAAATCCGTGCCAAAATATACGGCAGAATGGATCGTTCCTAGGTGGGCTACCCTAGTAAATAAAAAGTTGGCTGAAACAGGGTGGGCAGGCCTAGTCACCATGGGCGCATAATCGCACAACGTAAAACAAGCGTTCTTGTCAAAAGACCAATTATATATCACAAGAAGAATGATAAAATTGGCCGTGAAGAACGAACAAGAGAAGAGGATCCTCCAAGTGTGATCGTTGCAGGAACCCTGTTGTCCGTGTAACTCTTGCCTTGAGTCCTCGTACCATTGGTACTTTTACGGCCAGTGTTATTTAATGGAGTGCGACTTCTCTATCGGATTTCCTGTCGTTCCTTACGCTTCGTAAGATAAACACTCTTTAATGATCTTTTAGTGCCGTAAATTTGAGCTTGGATCTATGCCAAAGAGAATTAGCTACATTGCGCTGACTGGGTGAGGTCGCTCCGGTTTAGGGACATTTTCGACCCTTCTAGAGCTAGTCACTGGAACTGTCACCTTTCGTGTATTTATTGCTCTTAACGATCATTTTTCGCCGTATATTTGGGCTTTATGATCTTCGCCAAAGAGTATGTCTACAAAATGCGCTCTTTCTTGCTATATGAGGTCGTTCCGGATTAGGAACATTCTCAGTCATTGGAGACGCATGTTCTTGTCATACAAGCGATCATATTTTGGCGGTATGCTTAGCCTTTATATGATCTGAGACATGGTGTTTGAACGTCATCTTACTCTGTGTAGGATGATCGGCGTCCGAAAAGTATTGTCCTTAGCCAATGTTTGGGTTTGTACCAGTCAAACCTTTGCATTATCGGTCTTCCTTTTCTATCCATGGTGAGTTTGCTCCTGAGTAGGAGTATTCTCAGCCGTTTCGGGGCACATGTCGGCACTTGGCAAGGTTTTATTGTGCATTGTCCCTGCCCTCGGGAAACACTGGACTGGGGCTGTGCACAGATATTCTAGAGGGTCGTTTCAATCGGCGCTAGCAACGCAACTGAAATTTTGCGCTCGCCAACATCACCCACCTCAGTTTTTCAGGGAATGTTAGTTGTTAATGCAACAGTACCTTGCCCGGTTGTCCCAGGAAGGGCAGTTTCGTTAGGCACTAAAACGCAATTTTAGGATTTGCGCTTAACCAATGGAAACAGGAGTGAAACAAGGCTGCGTCTTATCGCCAATGCTCTTTGGAATAGCAATTGACTGGGTCATGCGAAAATGCACCAATAACGCAAATATAGGCATCAAGTGGGTTGATAAAATTTTAGAAGACCTTGATTTTGCCGACGATATAGCCCTTTTTAGTTCATCACATCAAGATATTCAAATGAAAACAAACCTTCTCCAAAATATCTCAGGACAAATTGGTCTCCAAATAAACACCACAAAAACAAAAATTGTTGACCTTACCAGCAGTCCAGAAAATATTCAACTAAAAACTACACTCTTGAAAAAGTCAAAAGTTTTACATACCTAGGGAGTATGATGTCATCTACGGGGATACAGCGCCAGAAATTCCACACAGAATCGCATTGGCATCAAGTGCTTTTAACAAATTGTCAAATATATGGAAGTCCAATTCACTTAGCAAGCACTTAAAATTAAAGATCTTTAACTCTTGTGTGATTCCAGTATTAACTTATGGATGCGAGAGTTGGAAAGCAACAAAAGCTCTAGAAAGAAAATTAGATAACTTTGAGAATAAATGTCTTAGAAGAATACTGAACCTCAAATGGTCAGATTTCAGACCCAATACACAAATAAGACAAGAGACCAAGCAAGAAAATGTATCAAATTTTATAAGAAAGCGCCGCTGGAACTACATCGGCCACACACTTAGAATGGATGAGAGAAGACTCCTTACCAATCCCTCATATGGACACCAGAGGGAAAAAGAAAACGAGGAAGACCAAGAGAGACTCTGCGTAGAACCATCACCAGAGAAGGCTCAACGATGGGCCTAGTAAACATTAAAGACTTAAAACAAATAGCAACGAACCGCGAGACATGGAGAGCTCTGCCTATGCGCCGCCCACAGGCCCAAGAGGAAAGACTAACTAACCTTACCCAGTAAATGTATCTGCGCTAAGCCTTTGATTCGGAGTTTACCACTTCATCCCGTGTGTCGACACGATACGTTACAGCGTTTTCAGAGACACTTGCCAATTTGATTCGTTACACATCGTTCTCATTGATTCTTGCCTCACAGCTGGCAATATATTTGCGGTCATTTACTCCGGGGGAGTTGGGATTCGCTCACGATTCGTACACGATTCTCACGTTTCAGCAACTATTTGGGCAACTTTTCATCGGCCATGAGATGCGTGCATTTTATTTAGGAATTTTAGTCCTGCGTTACTTTTCGTGCTTGCACTACTACCACTATCTGTAGTTCTCCCTCGATCCTACCAGCTTAGCCAGACCTTTTCGAGGCGCGTGTCGGTACTTTGCAGTTACCACTCTGCATTTTCGGAGCAGACCTCGGAGAGCTCTTAAATGAATTTCTTTTGCAGACGATCAGGCAATCATATCAACAACAGAAGACAGCTACAACAACACATCAACAGACTCCAGTTAGCATGTAACGAATACAACATGAGAATAAACATCGACAAAACAGAAGTAATGACATTCGCCAGAGAGGAAAGCACTACCAATATCTCAATCGACAATCGCCCACTAAATCAAGTAAAAGACTTTACGTACCTGGGGAGCATTTGTTCATCAAACGGAAGAATAACTAATGAAATTCAACACATATGCAACAAAGCAAATCAAATGATAGGCAAATGGCGCCAATTTTAAGATGCAAACACGTCACCATGAACACAAAAAGAGCAATGTTCAACACAATCTTTCTCCCACATTATGTTACCAGTGCCAAACCTGGACGCTGACAACAAACGATAAAAGAAAACTAGTCACAACAGAGATGAAGTGTCTAAGCAGAATGCTGGGTGTAACAAGAAGAGACCGGTTGAGAAATGAAGACATCAGGAAAACAGTGGGTACACCATCAGTACTAGACTTCATCAAGAAACAACAAATTAAATGGTTCGGCCACGTAAGCAGATTACCATCAGACAGTGCACCTCAAAGAGTAATGCTGCTCCGATACAATCCATTATTTTCTAATTGTCTTTTAGGCCACCATTGAATTACAAAATTCAAAGGTCCACACTCTGTGTATGTGTATGTGCATGTGCGTGTATATATTAGAGGACAAGTAATGACTATTACTTTAGATAGTTGTTACATCAGAAATGTCTCAGTGTTTATCCTTCCTCCCTACCTAACATATTAGCTTCATCTGGTAAACATCTTGGTACAATTAAATGGCTTGTCTCATTTTTTTCCCTACTGAAACTGGTACTGACATTATGATAGGTTGATTCTTCTGCTGACCTGTGCAGATGTAAGAGTGTTATACAAATACTTTAGTATCAGAAGTACATCATCTACACTACACAACTGATTATAATATAAAAACACTTTAAAGTATAAAAAGACAACATTAATTTGTGTGCACATATTAATTAACTCATTCGTACTAACTGCTGCAGTATGTGTCAAGATTGTCTATAAAAAAAAACACTGCACCAAGCATTTTTTCATCTCAAATTACTGCTAAATTTACATCAACGCATTCTGATTAAATTTCAGATTTTTAATTATTGAACTGACATCACAGCACTTTGGGCAGACCGAAAGGTGCTCAGTCTTCCCTATCAGATGTCAAAAAATATGAACATTGATGGTTCCTGTGGCTCTCTGCCCTCTCTCAAGCATCCAGCCCTGCTTGTACAACATGCATTTCACAAATTCCTTAAATCGTTGGATTGATTATTAAACACCGATTTGAGTGTCCTCATCAATCGTTGGATTGATTAAACACCGATTTGAGTGTCCTCATCAATCGTTGGATTGATTAAACACCGATTTGAGTGTCCTCATCAATCGTTGGATTGATTAAACACCGATTTGAGTGTCCTCATCAAACAGTAGGTCACCAAGAGGAGGAAGAATATCCCCCTGACTAAGGATAGAAATATCTGGTGACGACGAATTATAGCCTACACCAACCGGTATGGCCATGATGATGAATTTTACTGTATACATGTCAAACAGCATATAGGATAGCGGGGAAACTTGGGGTAGTCCTGCAAGGATAATGCTAGTTTTTGATGCTCCAGACTAAGAAAGAAAATAGTATTTGGAATACTGTTAAAATACCTGGTACAGATGGATATAATCTCAAGAATGGTGAGGCTAACATTTAACCGCTAGCTGTTCTCAAAAACAGATGACAAGTGTGCAACTATATTCTCAATACTTATTTACATACTGGGTCAGAAAAAATATGATAATTTCATTACCAAGACACCATAGTAACCTTAAATCTCAGAATAAATGTGTATAATCTAGTAAACCTTACTTTAGAAAAACCTCTTCCATTGTAGTAGCTGTAGTACCAAAACTTATAATATGCAGACTGCTTTTGTGTGTCATTAAATGACGAAAGAGACTTGGAAATATTGCACATTCTGTGTCAGGAAGTAAATAAGACACCTCCATGCCAATAATGTACTCTATTTCAGCTTGATGAATATATGATTTTACAGCTGCAGTCAATTCGTTGATATTGCAAAGGGTGCCTATGACAATGACAAGGTGATATCCAGTTCCTGGGTGGAAGCAAACAAAGAAACATATAGCAAGAACAAGTTTATAATATCAGTTGAACAATGAGGAAAGATAATGTGATGAAAAATACAAAGTAGTACCATTTGTGGTTTCATTGCACAAAATTACAGTTGTCTATAAGCAAGTCGCAAAATAATTTTGGTTTTAATACTGGACAAAGGTAGTAAAAGACAAGAGAGATCCTAAACATTTTCATTGATATGTCCAACGAAGATGGACAAATTTCTCTTGAAAGTAACTCTATCTGGGCATACCGCATATATACTATATATTACAGATAAAACTAGTCACATTTGGATGCATAGATGATATATCGTTATGAGAATTTCATATATTGGTACAAGTGACTGGCTTTTCATTTTTCCTTTCTTAGTGAAATGACTTTGTAGTAACTTATTTAACTACTAGAATTATGATTGGCAAAATAAAAATATCGAAATAGGGGAAGACTGCAGTAAAACTTGGTAAATAGTGAAACACGTACAAACAAAGTACTATAGTTTTACAAAATACATAAACAGTGGCGATAAACAGCAACGTTTCGTCCAACAAAGGCCTTTATCAAGCAAACGAACAAACAGGAGTGACAAATTAAAATGAAACACAAATGGACGACCAAATACCAACGTAGCTAAGGAAAATCTGGAATAAAAACGAATAACGAAATAAATGTAACACAAAAACACACATAAAAACTAGAAATAGAAAAGAAACAATGAAACATCTAGTAAATATATAACTTGAATACATGCAACATATACCCATAGAGATTACAAAGCATGGGAAGAGAAAGTACTAAGAAGCATAAGAATGTAATACGTTGAGCCCGCGTGGTCGCAAGGTACCATACAAAGAAATCAACCGATTCTCCAGAGCAAATCGACTACGATCATCGAGGAACATGATCGGATGGCTGTGACCTGGACATCGCAAGCTCCTGAATGGCCAGTATCATTGAAATGGGTAGCTACAGGGGTCACAGAGCATTGGCGTATATCGCGCAAGTGTTGGGCGAATCGGTCACTGAGTCTCCTGCCGGTTTCCCAATATAGGCCTTGTTGCACCGCTTGCAGATAATGGCATAGATAATATTACGGACTCGCACGTGAAACTGTCTTCAACAACGAACGTGGCTTTTGGATAAGACACCGTGCGGGTCTGTATTACATAAGCACAAGTGTTGCAGCGCCGACGGCCACACTGGATGGTGCCAAAATGACTCTGGATGTTAGGCTTGAGGCGACTGTGAACCAACATATCCTTAAGGCTTCTGTCCCGTCTGTACGCCACCAAAGGATAGTGTTGGAAGATTGAACGTGTATCAGGATCAGACTGAAGAATGGAGAGATGACGGAATAAGACTTTCTTCACAAGGGAACTATGAGGGTGGAAAGTTAAGACAAGTTTCACCCTGTCAGAATTGGAAGTTCTATGCTGGTTAGAGAGAGCCTCCTGGCGAGAAATTTGCTGAACGCGCCGCATAGCAGAAGCAAGCACCTTATCCGGGTATAAGCGCTTACGAAAGAAATCCAGCATCTCGTGAGCTCTATCGAGGAAATCGTCGTCCTCGTTACAGAGGCGACGAAGGCGCAAGAGTTGAGAGAATGGTAAAGAATCAAGACAAGCCTGGGAATGGGAAGAGGTATAAAGAAGAAAATTATGTGCATCAGTAGGCTTGTAGTATACTGATGTAGTGATGGTGGATAGGCTGATAGTGATAGTGATGTCAAGAAAGTTGACACAAGAGGTAGAGATGTGAGATGTAAACCGAATAGCCGGTTTGAAGACATTAATGAAATTAATGAAGCGTGACAAATCGGCTTCAGGCATATCGGTAATGCCAATACAATCATCAATGTATCTATGATACACAGACGGAAGAGGGCCATCATAGGAATTCCATACTAGGTGCTCAAGATGACCCATGAATAGACAAGCATAACTGGGTCCCATTTTAGTACCCATGGCGACCCCACTGATCTGCTCAAAGAACTGGTCATTGAACTGAAAGGAGTTGAGAGTTAGAACTAGTTCTGCAAGACGAAGGAGAGCCGAGGTGGAGACAAGTGGGTTAGTTCTCCTGTCGAGAAAGAACTGGAGAGCTTGAAGTCCGTCGGAATGAGGTATGGAGGTGTACAATGAGCACACATCAAGGAGGAAGAGACGGTAAGTCCTGCCAGGCAACAACTCAATAGACGAAAAACAGACAAGGTGTGGTTCGTATCTTTCAAGAATGAAGGTAGTGTGGTGACTATAGGATTGCAGATACTATCAAGAAATTCGGAGATATGTTCCGTAGGACAAGAGCAAGCAGAAACGATGGGCCTACCCGGATTGTTCAGTTTATGAATTTTGGGGAGCATATAAAAGGCGGGTTTTCCTAAACAGCTATCGATGACACAAAGTGATGATGCGCCGGTAGGAAGGTCGTTAGAGGCAATTAAGTTCTTAATTACTGTACGGACTTTACTATTGTTAGATATTGTGACATCAGAAGAACTAGTTTTATAGAATTGGGTGTCAAGTAATTGGTTGCGGCCTTCCTGAAGGTATAGTTCTTTGCTCCATACCACTATTGCACCGCCTTTATCGGCGGGTTTGATAACAATGTCATCACGTCGACGGAGGTGTGATAGAGCACGAAACTCGGACGGAGACATGTTAGAATGCCCTAGGCGTTTGGGGTGGAGCAGTCCAATATCGTGTAAAGTATTCTTGATGTAGAGATCAAGAGCGTTGGAGACACCAGGGTTGGGTGTCCAATCATGTTTGCGAGTAGAATATTTAGCGAACATACTCGTGTCATGACATTGGTCAGTGTCAACCTGGTTCCGAAAATGAAATTTCAGCCGTAAGCCACGGTGGAAACGGTGCACATCTTGAAGAGTAGAGTAGTGGTCAATGGTGGGTCGGAGAGGAACAAACCAGCATAGAACTTCCAATTCTGACAGGGTGAAACTTGTCTTAACTTTCCACCCTCATAGTTCCCTTGTGAAGAAAGTCTTATTCCGTCATCTCTCCATTCTTCAGTCTGATCCTGATACACGTTCAATCTTCCAACACTATCCTTTGGTGGCGTACAGACGGGACAGAAGCCTTAAGGATATGTTAGTTCACATCGCCTCAAGCCTAACATCCAGAGTCATTTTGGCACCATCCAGTGTGGCCGTCGGCGCTGCAACACTTGTGCTTATGTAATACAGACCCGCACGGTGTCTTTTCCAAAAGCCACGTTCGTTGTTGAAGACAGTTTCACGTGCGAGTCCGTAATATTATCTATGCCATTATCTGCAAGCGGTGCAACAAGGCCTATATTGGGAAACCGGCAGGAGACTCAGTGACCGATTCGCCCAACACTTGCGCAATATACGCCAATGCTCTGTGACCCCTGTAGCTACCCATTTCAATGATACTGGCCATTCAGGAGCTTGCGATGTCCAGGTCACAGCCATCCGATCATGTTCCTCTGATGATCGTAGTCGATTTGCTCTGGAGAATCGGTTGATTTCTTTGTATGGTACCTTGCGACCACGCGGGCTCAACGTATTTCATTCTTATGCTTCTTAGTACTTTCTCTTCCCATGCTTTGTAATCTCTATGGGTATATGTTGCATGTATTACATTCTTATGCTTCTTAGTGCTTTCTCTTCCCATGCTTTATAATCTATATGGGTATATGTTGCATGTATTCAAGTTATATATTTACTAGATGTTTCATTGTTTCTTTTCTATTTCTAGTTTTTATGTGTGTTTTTGTGTTACATTTATTTCGTTATTCGTTTTTATTCCAGATTTTCCTTAGATACGTTGGTATTTGGTTGTCCATTTGTGTTTCATTTAATTTGTCACTCCTGTTTGTTCGTTTTTGATAAAGGCCTTGTTGGTCGAAACGTTGCTGTTTATCGTCACTGTTTATGTATTTTGTAAAACTATAGTCTTTGTTTGTACGTGTTTCAAAATAAAAATACAGGTTTTAAAGAGACTGAGTTTAGTATTCATAGATAACCTATATCTAGTTTAGACTTTCTATTGACTTGTTTTAAAATATATACCCAATGAAAAAAAGGAAGGCAACAAATAATGAAATACCTTGCAGTGTAAATATTTGTGAGTTTAAAGTTTCATAACTTTTTAAAATTGATATAATGGATTACATTTGTCTAGCTAATGTTCCAGTATTTCAGCTGGCAATATCTCTTTACTTCTTTTATAATATAATTTATGTCAGAATGGACATCATTAAATTTAAACTGGATTCTTTGGACAGCAACAGAACATAGCTAACAACTTCCTCAATACATATACTGACTGTCATATGAATATCATATATCAATTGTAAGCAAATGCAGAAAGTATATAAAATATCAAAGATCAGCTTTGATTGATTGATTGATTGAGTGATTGGACCATCATCATTGCACTTCAGTGAGTAAACATGTGTGCTCCGATTTCTTTCTTACACAGGAAGATCTCAGCTGCAGTGCACAAACTCCATAGCACTGACGAGGGTCCACGTTGTAGTTTTGAAGATGGTAAAGATACCTTAGTAGAAATTTTATGTTTAATCTATTTTAATTAATTTTGTCTGGGCAGTTGCTTTCCAGCCTGCACTTCTCAATTTTGAACTGCCAAGGGTTCTTTTACAGCTAAAATGTGAACACAGGACCTATCGTTTTATCTTCCATCTAATAGGACTAGGAAACTTAATCTCACCATCACTGAGATCAGGGTTTTGAAAATGATCAATGTCTAATAGTAAATTGACACTTGTCAAGAGAAATTAACTTGCTGTAAATTCTCAGATAAATTGACATCATTGTAAAGTAAATTGACATCAATTGGCATATAGTAAATTGACATCAATTGTCATATAGTAAATTGACATCAATTGTCATAAAGTAAATTGACATCAATTGTCATATAGTAAATTGACATCAATTGGCATATAGTAAATTGACATCAATTGTCATATAGTAAATTGACATCAATTGGCATATAGTAAATTGACATCAATTGTCATATAGTAAATTGACATCAATTGTCATAGTAATTGCATCAATTGTCATATAGTAAATTGACATCAATGCATATAGTAAATTGACATCAATTGTCATAAAGTAAATTGACATCAATTGTCATATAGTAAATTGACATCAATTGTCATATAGTAAATTGACATCAATTGTCATATAGTAAATTGACATCAATTGTCATATAGTAAATTGACATCAATTGTCATATAGTAAATTGACATCAATTGTCATATAGTAAATTGACATCAATTGTCATATAGTAAATTGACATCAATTGTCATATAGTAAATTGACATCAAATTGTCAATATAGTAAATTGACATAAAATTGAAACATTATAGTAAATTGACATAAACATTGCACAGTATAGTAAATTGGGACACTAAACATTGCACAGTATAGTAGAATTGACATCAAAATTGCAACAGTATAGTAAATTGACACAAACATTGCAACAGTATAGTAAATTGACACAAACATTGCAACAGTATAGTAAATTGACACAAACATTGCAACAGTATAGTAAATTGACATAAACATTGCAACAGTATAGTAAATTGACATAAACATTGCAACAGTATAGTAAATTGACACAAACATTGCAACAGTATAGTAAATTGACATAAACATTGCAACAGTATAGTAAATTGACACAAACATTGCAACAGTATAGTAAATTGACACAAACATTGCAACAGTATAGTAAATTGACATAAACATTGCAACAGTATAGTAAATTGACACAAACATTGCAACAGTATAGTAAATTGACACAAACATTGCAACAGTATAGTAAATTGACACAAACATTGCAACAGTATAGTAAATTGACATAAACATTGCAACAGTATAGTAAATTGACAAAACATTGCAACAGTATAGTAAATTGACTAAATTGCAACATATGTAAATTGACAAAACATTGCAACAGTATAGTAAATTGACACAAACTATATGAGTATTGAATACTGACAGTATGAAATTGAACAAATTTCTATATAAATTGATTCAATTTACTATATGACAATTGATGTCAATTTACTATATGACAATTGATGTCAATTTGCTATAGACAATTGATGTCAATTTACTATATGACAATTGATGTCAATTTACTATAAGACAATTGATGTCAATTTACTTTATGACAATTGATGTCAATTTACTATATGACAATTGATGTCAATTTACTTATGACAATTGATGTCAATTACTATGACAATTGATGTCAATTTACTTTATGACAATTGATGTCAATTTACTATATGACAATTGATGTCAATTTACTTTATGACAATTGATGTCAATTACTATATGACAATTGATGTCAATTTATATGACATTGATGTCAATTCTGCAATTGATGTCAATTTACTATATGACAATTGATGTCAATTTACTATATGACAATTGATGTCAATTACTTATGACATTGATGTCAATTCATATGACAATTGATGTCAATTTACTATATGACAATTGATGTCAATTTACTATATGACAATTGATGTCATTATATATGACAATTGATGTCAATTACTATGACAATTGATGTCAATTTACTATATGACAATTGATGTCAATTTACTTTATGACAATTGATGTCAATTTACTATATGACAATTGATGTCAATTTACTATATGACAATTGATGTCAATTTACTATATGACAATTGATGTCAATTTACTATATGACAATTGATGTCAATTTACTATATGACAATTGATGTCAATTTACTTTATGACAATTGATGTCAATATGGAAAAAAATAAAAGATAATACCAATATGGAAAAAAGGGCAACAAAAGAGAATGCAATACATACAGAGGCATATCATTATTAAGTCATGTTGGGAAATTATATGCTAAAATTTTGGAATCTAGAATCAAACCTATAATAGAACCACAGCTGAACATCGCTCAATTTGGGTTCAGAAAAGGAAAGAGTTGCACTGATGCCCTGTTCACACTAAGGCAACTCAGCGAAAACACCATAGAATATGACAAACAGCTCAACTTAGCATTCATAGACCAAGAAAAAGCCTTTGATAGAATAAACAGAAACAAACTATGGACCATACTAAGTGAATATGGAATTCAGGACCAACTATTAGACAATATTAGAGCGCTATACCAAAATGCTCAAGCGTAGTACGAACAAGCGACGGCCTGACAGACGAATTTGAATTATCATCAGGAGTAAGGCAGGGATGTGTGCTTTCGCCTATACTTTTCAATATTTACATAGACAGGATAACGCAAGAAACCAAGACAGATAACAACCTCGATAACAACTACAATTTAATAAACGAACTACTCTTTGCAGATGATCAGAGTATAATTTACAACAACGAAAACAAACTTCAACAACACATAAATGCCCTGCATGCGACATGCGAAAAATATGACATGAAAATTAACACCTCCAAAACAGAAGTCATGACAATAAGCAGGTCAACAGGTCAACTAAATATACACGTGAATAATGTCAAAATACAACAGACTCCAGAATTCAAATATCTCGGAGTATATTCACAGCAGATGGAAAGATGGACAGAGAAATCGAGACTAGATGCCAGAAGGCAAATGCAGTGACATACCAACTGTCACCACTATTAAAACATCCAAGCATTAACATGGCAGTCAAACGACAACTGATAAACTGCATATTTATTCCAACTCTCTGCTATCAGTGCCAAACATGGCCCTGACTAAGACACAAGAAAGAAAGATTACAACATGTGAAATGAGATGTCTACGAAAAGCTGTCAACGTTACAAGGCGAGATAGAGTGAGAAACGAGAATATCAGAAGCATCGTTGGTACTATACCATGCATACAGTACATCGAGAAGCAAAGATTCAAGTGGTTCGGCCATTTAATGAGAATGGAACCACATTTACTACCATCACGTGCCTATAATAATCGACACTCAGGGCGCAGAGCACGAGGCAGGCCAAGAACAAGATGGATAGATAACATCTCAGAGTCCCTGCGAAAGCATGGACTGACAACGTCAAGCGCAACACACCTGGCACAAGATAGGAAACTAACTCTCCCACGACGCTTCACGGCAAATGTGGTTAAGATAAGATAAGATAAGATGTCAATTTACTATATGACAATTGCTGTCAATTTACTATATGACAATTGATGTAAATTTACTATATGACAATTGATGTAAATTTACTATATGACAATTTATGTCAATTTACTATATGACAATTGATGTCAATTTACTATAGTGCTATGGAGTTTGTGCACTGCAGCTGAGATCTTCCTGTGTAAGAAAGAAATCGGAGCACACATGTTTACTCACTGAAGTGCAATGATGATGGTCCAATCACTCAATCAATCAATCAATCAAAGCTGATCTTTGATATTTTATATACTTTCTGCATTTGCTTACAATTGATATATGATATTCATATGACAGTCAGTATATGTATTGAGGAAGTTGTTAGCTATGTTCTGTTGCTGTCCAAAGAATCCAGTTTAAATTTAATGATGTCCATTCTGACATAAATTATATTATAAAAGAAGTAAAGAGATATTGCCAGCTGAAATACTGGAACATTAGCTAGACAAATGTAATCCATTATATCAATTTTAAAAAGTTATGAAACTTTAAACTCACAAATATTTACACTGCAAGGTATTTCCATATTTGTTGCCTTCCTTTTTTTCATTGGGTATATATTTTAAAACAAGTCAATAGAAAGTCTAAACTAGATATAGGTTATCTATGAATACTAAACTCAGTCTCTTTAAAACCTGTATTTTTATTTTGCCAATCATAATTCTAGTAGTTAAATAAGTTACTACAAAGTCATTTCACTAAGAAAGGAAAAAATGAAAAAGCCAGTCACTTGTACCAATATATGAAATTCTCATACCGATATATCATCTATGCATCCAAATGTGACTAGTTTTATCTGTAATATATAGTATATATGCGGTATGCCCAGATAGAGTTACTTTCAAGAGAAATTTGTCCATCTTCGTTGGACATATCATTGAAAATCTTTAGGATCTCTCTTGTCTTTTACTACCTTTGTCCAGTATTAAAACCAAAATTATTTTGCGACTTGCTTATAGACAACTGTAATTTTGTGCAATGAAACCACAAATGGTACTACTTTGTATTTTTCATCACATTATCTTTCCTCATTGTTCAACTGATATTATAAACTTGTTCTTGCTATATGTTTCTTTGTTTGCTTCCACCCAGGAACTGGATATCACCTTGTCATTGTCATAGGCACCCTTTGCAATATCAACGAATTGACTGCAGCTGTAAAATCATATATTCATCAAGCTGAAATAGAGTACATTATTGGCATGGAGGTGTCTTATTTACTTCCTGACACAGAATGTGCAATATTTCCAAGTCTCTTTCGTCATTTAATGACACACAAAAGCAGCCTGCATATTATAAGTTTTGGTACTACAGCTACTACAATGGAAGAGGTTTTTCTAAAGTAAGGTTTACTAGATTATACACATTTATTCTGAGATTTAAGGTTACTATGGTGTCTTGGTAATGAAATTATCATATTTTTTCTGACCCAGTATGTAAATAAGTATTGAGAATATAGTTGCACACTTGTCATCTGTTTTTGAGAACAGCTAGCGGTTAAATGTTAGCCTCACCATTCTTGAGATTATATCCATCTGTACCAGGTATTTTAACAGTATTCCAAATACTATTTTCTTTCTTAGTCTGGAGCATCAAAAACTAGCATTATCCTTGCAGGACTACCCCAAGTTTCCCCGCTATCCTATATGCTGTTTGACATGTATACAGTAAAATTCATCATCATGGCCATACCGGTTGGTGTAGGCTATAATTCGTCGTCACCAGATATTTCTATCCTTAGTCAGGGGGATATTCTTCCTCCTCTTGGTGACCTACTGTTTGATGAGGACACTCAAATCGGTGTTTAATTAATCCAACGATTGATGAGGACACTCAAATCGGTGTTTAATCAATCCAACGATTGATGAGGACACTCAAATCGGTGTTTAATCAATCCAACGATTGATGAGGACACTCAAATCTGTGTTTAATAATCAATCCAACGATTTAAGGAATTTGTGAAATGCATGTTGTACAAGCAGGGCTGGATGCTTGAGAGAGGGCAGAGAGCCACAGGAACCATCAATGTTCATACTTTTTGACATCTGATAGGAAGACTAAGCCCTATCGGTCTGCCCAAAGTGCTGTGATGTCAGTTCAATAATTAAAAATCTGAAATTTAATCAGAATGCGTTGATGTAAATTTAGCAGTAATTTGAGATGAAAAAATGCTTGGTGCAGTGGGTTTTTTTTATAGACAATCTTGACACACACTGCAGCAGTTAGTACGAATGAGTTAATTAATATGTGCACACAAATTAATGTTGTCTTTTTATACTTTAAAGTGTTTTTATATTATAATCAGTTGTGTAGTGTAGATGATGTACTTCTGATACTAAAGTATTTGTATAACACTCTTACATCTGCACAGGTCAGCAGAAGAATCAACCTATCATAATGTCAGTACCAGTTTCAGTAGGGAAAAAAATGAGACAAGCCATTTAATTGTACCAAGATGTTTACCAGATGAAGCTAATATGTTAGGTAGGGAGGAAGGATAAACACTGAGACATTTCTGATGTAACAACTATCTAAAGTAATAGTCATTACTTGTCCTCTAATATATACACGCACATGCACATACACATACACATACACAGAGTGTGGACCTTTGAATTTTGTAATTCAATGGTGGCCTAAAAGACAATTAGTAAATAATGGATACTAAGCAATAGAGATTTTATGTTGTACTTATTCAGTTAATCTTTTCTTCAATGGTGCTGTTGAATTTTACTACCAGAAGAAGAAATGTGAAACAAATCAATTAGCTGTTTTTCTTCTAGGGTGTTTGAATCTAATCTTCATACTTTCATGGACTAACTTAATACTACCAACTCTTGACTCCTCAAATTAGTGAATGTAGTCTGTCTATTCCTATTCCTCACACCTGACAGATGAATCTGTTAAACTTTGGACTGTAGGACTGAATCTTGAGATCATGTTATATATTACTTTCTGACCTAGTCTCTTCTTGTTAGCTGGACAGCATTCCTTAAATATCTAATATCTTTTGTTTGAAGCTAACATCTATTTGTCATGAGCATTGCCATAGGTCAGTACTAGCTTGTAGATACTATGGTTTACAGCCCTCTTTGTCATCTTGCCAATCTTTGTTTTATTCAGAAATCAGTGACTTATGTTTGGAAAATAATTCTTATATCCAATCTATTACAGCTTTATAGTATTAAAACAGTTTGACTTGCTACATAGCCTGTTACTAACTGAAATGGATCTTTCCTCTCTTAAGATACCAGCAGTTTTGGTTTCCAGTTGCTGATAATTACTCCTCTTTTCTCTAGCTTGTTCTTTCAGGTATGTAGACTGTTGGTTGTTGAACTGTCTTCACAGCTTCCTAGCATAACTACAGGTACTCAGACACACCCCCCCTCAACACATGGTTGAAGTGTATGCATGCTGATGATTATAATTGCTTACTGGTTAAGCATGCTCATTCAGTCTATCAGGTGCCCATTCTCTTGCAATGCATCATAGATTGGTTCATTGATAGTACCATAATCCTTGCACATCAATGATTATGATGGAAGATGAGAAAAAAAAGACTAGGAAGTTGAGTTTAGTTGAGTATTAGTTTAGTCATCCGATCATCATGACTGCACATCAAACAAATTTGTCCATAAATGCTCTGACCTCCACCTTGGTATGTCTCTCAGCGTGTGGAAACTAACAACATCAGTTCTATGTTGATTTACTATTCTACTTGTAACTTCCAGTGTAGTGCTCTTTTCTAGCTTTGGTATTTTTGCATTCTGGTTAGAGGTGCAGGTTCATCATGATTACTTGAATCATTTACACAACCTCTCTCCCTTAGGGAATTAAGAATGTCAGCCTGGTCCATTGCTCGCCTGCTTTCTACGGCAGCCATACCTGTCATCAATGTCTATTCTTTTTTTGTATAAGATATGTTCATTGATTTTTACTATTTGGATGTGAAATCAAAACAGACATCTCTACCACTTTCTGCTTCTTCTCCCTATGAGAAGTAACTTCTACCCGTTGTTCAAGTCGAACTGGATGCCTGAGAGGCAGAGTGGAGGTGTGTTTAATCAGCGAGCCACATGAACCATCAGTATGCATACTCTTTGATATCTGTTGGGGAGACTGAGCACCTATGGGTCTGCCCGGAGTACAATGACGTCAGTTTAGTAACCAATAACCAATAAGAAGAAACTTCTAAGTTGATTATGGAGATCAAGTTCTGCCATACCTTGGTTATATGTTTGCACAGGTTTTGGAAGATCTACATTGACCCCCTAACCTATATTCCTTCTTTGAGCTGTTGTCATCATCGGTTGACAATTTATTGACAGAACTGTCATTGAGCGCTTTTGTCATGCCAGAAAGAGGCTACTAAATTCCCTATATGTTTCATTGCATATTCCTATCTTTTTAGTTTCAAATATTTGAATTCTGTGGGCCATCCCTTACGACTAGAGCAAATGGTTGAACAGCAATAGGTTTGTCTGACAATACGATATTCAGCTATTTTACACTGAAGAAATAGTTACAAAAATAAAAATGATGCCATTTGTCAAGGTATGGCTGTCCAATTGTTGTGATAACATATTGCCCTAGGCCGGCCTAGGCCATCTTTTTGTTTGTTTGTCAGATTTTCCTTGATAAACATCAAAGTAATACAGATATCTAGAATAAGGATCAATGGCACACCAACATTTTGTATTCACCAAGGAGAGGTTTTATTTTTTATATATTATTTTAACCATGGTTTTATCAATACTAATATCCGGTTCAGGTCTTAATAACTCAACATAAGTCTTGGTTGGTCTATCCTTCCAAATTTCATCATGTCTATCTTCTTTCTTTTCTTTTGTCCTTCTCTGCTTTTTTGCCGCTAGGCGTAGCAGGTTTAACTGATGATCGGTTTCCGAGATAATGCACGCTCGGTCGCTTGATATGGTGTGGTATTGTGGAATTTTAAGATGTCTGTAACTCCATCAACCCATCTTTTTCTTAGTCTGCCCCTTCCTCTTGATGATTCCATTTTCAGGTTGTACGCTCTTGCAACTGGTGTATTCTGGTGTAAATTGACATCAATTGTCATATAGTAAATTGACATCAATTGTCATATAGTAAATTGACACAAACATTGCAACAGTATAGTAAATTGACATAAACATTGCAACAGTATAGTAAATTGACACAACCATTGCAACAGTATAGTAAATTGACACAAACATTGCAACAGTATAGTAAATTGACATAAACATTGCAACAGTATAGTAAATTGACACAAACATTGCAACAGTATAGTAAATTGACACAAACATTGCAACAGTATAGTAAATTGACATAAACATTGCAACAGTATAGTAAATTGACACAAACATTGCAACAGTATGGTAAATTGACATAAACATTGCAACAGTATAGTAAATTGACACAAACATATGGAAAAACTGACAGAAAAACTTTAAGAAACAAGATTTTTATCTCAACTATTAGGTAACTTGTAATATTGCTATGCATTTTTTACAGATGTAATGCCTTTTCTATTCATTTCTTTATCCGTAGATTTTTATAAAAAGCAAATAGTCCTAATACTACAAATTTTATGACCATTTTTGGGGTGTATGTCAAATGAATCATCAATATAAATGAGACATTGCTACCACAGCATGGTAGTTATAGACAGGAAAGCCAAGATAAACAGTAATATCAGAAAAAAGAAACTAAGCATTGAAACTATTAAATGGAAAGAATTAGAGAATGCAGAAAATGGAATCAATTTCAAAGAAAGAATACAACAAAGTTATGAAAAACTAACAATCAAGACAAAAGGAGTGGAAGAGGAATGGAGTAACTTGAAAGGCACCTTTAAAATGATTGCTCAAGAAATATGTGGCACCAAAAAGAAAGGGAACCCATGGTGTAAAATTTCAGCATGGTGGAACCAAGAAATGAAAGAAATAGTGAATAGCAAAAAGAAAGCCTATACATGCTGGCTAAAAAGCAGAACTGATGCAATCTATAGACAAATCAGAGGCAAAACTCATAGAGCAATAAAAGAGCAAAGAAAAAAGCATGGGAAACGCAAGGGGGCGTTGGTGGGTTCAGAAGCATTGGGGGGTTTGTTTCTTGATTTTGCTATTGAATAATCATTAAAAATTTGAATTCTGCATTTTAATTCATCTTATGCCTATCTTATACGATCCATTTTTACATCAAATTTCTATTTCATGCATATAATCATTTGAAAATAGACCATATATGACAGAAATATATATCAATTTTCTATATCAAAGAAAAATAGAGCATGTATAGAGCAGATGTGAGGGGGCGTTGGCAAACAGTTATAATGGGGAGAGGGGCGTTACAAAGTTTATGTCGTGAAAAGTGGGCGGTGGACGGAAAAAGTTTGGGAATCTATGGTCTAGACAAACAAGATGTATCACAGTTATTAGATCTGTAGGGAGCTAGTTGTCACATTGTCAGGTTGTACTTGTCGTTTAATATAGAAATAAGAAAGAGAATCTCAGTGTTGTATGTAGGTGAACATTGACCCCTGACCCCTTATGTGTTTTAAGACCTACATTTTCCTCTCCCAGCGCCTGTTGTGTATTAAGAACCTTTAAAAAGTATTTTGTCTAGTGTGTTGTGTTGTTTGTAAATCTTTGTGCTTGTTTAGAATAACCGAAACAATGGTATGTTTTGTAAGTCCCTTAGTGCCTGTTTTAGAATAATCCCCGAAACAATGGTATGTTTTGTAAGTCCCTTAGTGCTTGTTTTAGTATAATCCACGAAACAATGGTATGTTTTGTAAGTCCCTTAGTGCCTGTTTTAGTATAATCCACGAAACAATGGTATGTTTTGTAAGTCCCTTAGTGCTTGTTTTAGTATAATCCACGAAACAATGGTATGTTTTGTAAGTCCCTTAGTGCTTGTTTTAGTATAATCCCCGAAACAATGGTATGTTTTGTAAGTCCCTTAGTGCTTGTTTTAGTATAATCCACGAAACAATGGTATGTTTTGTAAGTCGCTTAGTGCTTGTTTTAGAATAATCCCCGAAACAATGGTATGTTTTGTAAGTCCCTTAGTGCATGTTTTAGTATAATCCCCGAAACAATGGTATGTTTTGCTACATAAGGATACCCTTCTATCCCCTCGTATTCTAATTTAAAAGTCCAGGGTTCTCTTCTCGTATAACGCTATCTCCCTACATTTCTGACATTTAGGGAGGAGGGGTAGTTGTATGTCTATGGTCGGGGCAAGTTTCGGCTGGGAACCACTGGGAGTAAACTCTCTGAAATCCGGAAACTAGATTTGGTCTAATAACTTCAGCTAACTACCCTTAAATAATGACTAAATAATGACTAAATAACGACTAAATAATGACTAAATAAAGACTGTCTGTATCCACCTCACATAACTGAAAATCAGACCTATCTACAAATTTATCGAGGAAATCATAATACAATTCTAACACACGCAATTTAGCTTATTGATAAACACTGTAACAAATTTATCGAGGAATTGGTTATTAGTTACTAAACTGAGTCATTGCACTCCGGGCAGACCCATAGGTGCTCAGTCTCCCTAACAGATATCGAAGAGTATGCATACTGATGGTTCCTGTGGCTCGCTGATTAAACACACCTCTCACTCTGCCTCTCAGGCATCCAGTTCGACTTGAACAACGGGTAACTCCAAACTGCTTAAATCGCTTGATCGATTCAACATCGATTTTAGTGTCCTCATCCAACAGAGAGTCGAGAAGAGACCGAAGAATATCCCCTTATCCATCTTCAACTCCCCCAACAATCGATGCTGTTGATGCAAGCCTGGCCGCTCTCTCATTACCGTAATCAAGGTACGTCTTGAGCTCGTCAAGAGCTTGTTCTTGATTGCATGCTCACGCATGAACTCAACTATATCATCTCTACTAACCTCTATGTTCTTAAATATGGGAGTAATTTCTGAAAAATAGCCATTCAATGACCCTGAGACGTGGAGATTGCATTCTACTAACCCAAAAAACATACCGTCTAATACGACATCTAGATTTTGTTTTTATAGGACAAGGTTTATTTTCCCCAGGATGCTTTTGGCCGCGAGATTTCTCCGCGCAGAAATGCCTTGATTGAGGTGAGGGATCAGCTTTCATTAAGGCCTGCAATTCGCACTCCCACATTACAATTATATGGACTTCGACTTCATTAACTAAATAATCGTGGACCTCGCGTGTTTCATTACCGTAATCAAGGTACGTCTTGAGCTCGTCAAGAGCTTGTTCTTGATTGCATGCTCACGCATGAACTCAACTATATCATCTCTACTAACCTCTATGTTCTTAAATATGGGAGTAATTTCTGAAAAATAGCCATTCAATGACCCTGAGACGTGGAGATTGCATTCTACTAACCCAAAAAACATACCGTCTAATACGACATCTAGATTTTGTTTTTATAGGACAAGGTTTATTTTCCCCAGGATGCTTTTGGCCGCGAGAATTCTCCGCGCAGAAATGCCTTGATTGAGGTGAGGGATCAGCTTTCATTAAGGCCTGCAATTCGCACTCCCACATTACAATTATATGGACTTCGACTTCATTAACTAAATAATCGTGGACCTCGCGTGTTCCCCAGCAAATTCTATCAGGGATTTCTTATTGATGGGATTAATATCGCGAGCAGCTGTAAGTGGACAGTCTGAGGGTCCACGCAATATTTCTAGCTCCTATACCCATTAAATTGTGTTTCAAAATGTATGTTCTTTTTATATGAAAACCAAGTTAAATATTCCCTACATTGTTGTGTGTAATAATTAATTGTGCATGGTTTAAAGCTATCCTCTTTATTTCCAATTATAGAAAAATCTGAAGGCATATTTTGCATTAATGCCCACACAGATATAAAGCGTTAGCGTCATAACCCTTAATCCCCTGGACAACTTTAGAGTTATTTCCCCTACTAAATTTCCTATCTTTTTGGTGGTGTCTATGAAATATAATTGTAGGAACCCTTAGGATATTATTTCTAATTGTGATATGTAAATCGTATTCCCGTTTGAAGCATACAGAAAAAGCTACATCTTTGGCAAGGGTTTTGAAAAGATATATTAAGGTTACCCCAGGCACCGATATGGCATCTTTAAAAATATCTACCCACAAATCGGCATAAAAACTAACTTGTCGTTCTAAAGCTACTAAAAAGGGCACTACGTCTTTATTATTATACCAAATATAGAAATCTTGTAATGTGGGCATCTTGTTAGCTACCCAAACCCCCTGACAGTGTTCGTATTCAGAGTCTGAAATGTTAGTGTGTTAGTGTTATTAAGAGAGGAGAAGAAAGCACTGTGTGAAGATATGATAGGTTTGTATTGAAATAAAAATGGGTTGGAGAGTGATTTGTTGACAAAAACGCTTCTGTGCGTTTTGTGTCGCATTTCAATGAGCTGGACACTTTTTCATTAATCCACTTGATGTGCACGTTGTGTTTCGAGTCTAGCCCAATGATGGTATGTGCATTAGAGTGATTTGTATTGAAATCTATGTGCTGAGCATGCTTTGGTGTAATTAATTGAGGTTGGGAGTTGCTGTTTTGCCAGAAAATGCTTTTAAGCTTCTTTTGCTGAAATGGAGCCTTTTTTTGTACGTTTCGCATTTCAATATATTTGACCATTACGGGTCAGGCCCGATGATTGCGTGTGCTATAGAGTGATTTGTATTGAAATCAATGAGCTGATCATACTTTGGTGTTATTAAAAGCAGTTGGGCATTGTATATTGCCAGAATATGCTTTTGAGCTTCTTTTTCCTAAAACGGAGCGTTTTTTAAGTTTTACTTTTCAGTATGTTTGGTCATTATTCTATGTCAAGTGGATTTATATGTATTAATGGAATTAGTTTGATGTAAATAAGTGCATCTGAGAGGTTTGTGTTGAAATGAAATGGGTTTTAGTTTGATGTTTTAACATTAAGCGTCTGTACTGTTTATGTCACATTTCAGTGTTATAGATATGATTTAAGACCGCCGTAAAGCTATGAAGAAGTAGCGAAACACGTCAAAACAAAGTAATGTAGTTTTACAAAATACACAAACAATAACAATACACATCAACGTTTCGACCAAAAAGCTTTTATCAGGCAAAGAAATTCTTCACCTCTCGCACAACACACAAGTTCCTAACGGCACTAAAATGAAAATATGTGACTAAAAACGAATAACAAAATCAATGCAAACAACTAGACATGGAAATAAGAAGATAAAAAATATAAATCAAATATATAAATATATATGCACAGCCAACACGTAGAGAAAAAAACACAGATAAACATAGATACAACCAGCAGATACAAGACCCATGTAACCTGTCTGATCTGTATAAAAAAACACAGATAAACATGGATACAAGCAACAGATACAAGACCCATGTAACCTGTCTGATCTGTATAAAAAAACACAGATAAACATGGATACAAGCAACAGATACAAGACCCATGTAACCTGTCTGATCTGTATAAAAAAACACAGATAAACATAGATACAACCAGCAGATACAAGACCCATGTAACCTGTCTGATCTGTATAAAAAAACACAGATAAACATGGATACAACCAACAGATACAAGACCCATGTAACCTGTCTGATCTGTATAAAAAACACAGATAAACATGGATACAACCAGCAGATACAAGACCCATGTAACCTGTCTGATCTGTATAAAAAACACAGATAAACATGGATACAACCAACAGATACAAGACCCATGTAACCTGTCTGATCTGTATAAAAAACACAGATAAACATAGATACAACCAGCAGATACAAGACCCATGTAACCTGTCTGATCTGTATAAAAAAACACAGATAAACATAGATACAACCAGCAGATACAAGACCCATGTAACCTGTCTGATCTGTATTGACGCAGGAAAAGACTGCTGTATAATCTGTATCAGAGGCGAGAAACAAAAGAATAGGGATGGTAATTTTTGCCGAACCAAAATCAAAAGTCGCGTTCATCGCACAAAGAAATTGATCTCCATGTTCTCTTATGTTCAGTCTGTCTAGTGTTTCACCTTTCCGTTAAACAGAAAATGTACCCATGTGCGACGTGGTCTATTTATCGGTGGAAATCATACAAATCACAAATAAAGATTAAGTTGGTTGAAAAGAACGAACGCAAAGAACAAAGAAGACCAACAAACAAACAGAAGCACGCAAAAATAGGCAAAGTAACACAAAAAAAACGCACGCGACTAAAATAGAATAAAATAGCGCAGCACAAACAACACAAAACTCGCGGACTGCACAACTAAATAAATTTGTTTTATTTTGTTCAAATATTTTAAAACAAGTTCACTTGTTGTCTTATCTAGAGAATATCACATCTGCTGAACTTCGGACAAAGAAGTTGCATTTTTTTTTACAATTTACCGGGAGATCGTGATAATTATATCCACTTTTTTTCCATTGTCTGCTGGGAAATTAATTTTTACAGTCTAGTTTCGTATAGATATGTTTAATCTTTGTGGGAATTTGTGCAGATTTCTTATCTGACCTGTCAATAGTAAATTTTTTTATATTGGTTGTATAACTACTATATCTGCCCTGGTACATATAAACTTCATCTTTCGTAAGTCGTTTGCTATTTTCTGCACGCCCTGAAGACAAACATGTTATCTTCTACTTTGCTAATGTTCATCTGCTTGCTGGTGGTAACAGATGTATGTGCAAAAAAGGACAAAATACGTAAAGATGTTAAGTACCAGAAGAAAAATATATTAACACAGCATAATTTGGCCACAGAAAGAAGGTAGGTTAGCAATATTAATTTACGTGAACATAAAATGCTTAGTTGTTTAGTAGCTATAATAATGTTAACTCATAGTACATAGGGAGAGGTTGGAGCTTGCAATCCCATGTTAGATCTAAATAGATGATCTGTATACCGATTAAATATATACAAATAAGAGAAGTTTATTATGAAACAATAAACAGGCATTTTTGTATATCATGTAATTGTTGGCCTAAACGGTCATTAAGCATTTTGCCAGGTTCGCCTATATATGCCTTGTCACAACGCTTACAAGTTATGACGTAGATTATATTGCGGGACTCGCATGTAAAGTCATCCTCAATAACAAAAGTGACTTTAGGAAAAGATACAGTACAGGTCCGTATCACATAAACATATGTATGGCATCGCCGACGGCCACACCGGACGGTACCAAAACGACCATGGACATTGGAGTTAATTGGTTTTAATTAAGATATCCTTAAGATTTCTGTCCCGTCTGTAAGCCACCAGAGGATAATTTTGGAAGACTGAACGTGTTTCAGGATCCGATTTTGAAATAGAAAGATAACGAAACATAACATTTTCATCAGTGAACTATGTGGGTGGAAAGTCAAGATAAGTTTCACCCTGTCAGAGTTGGAAGTCCTATGCAAACACCTTCTCCGGGTATATGCGGCTGCGGAAGAAATCAATCATCTCGCAAGCTTTATCAAGAAAATCATCGTCCTCGATGCACAAGCAACAAAAGCGCAAGAGTTGGGAGAATGGCAGAGAATCCCGCTCAGTAGTCTTATAATATACTGATGTTGTGATGGTGGATTGGTTTATGATGATGGTGATGTCAAGAAAGTTGACACAAGAAGTGGAGGGGTCAAAGGTAAATCGAATAGAAGGGTTGAAATCGTAGATGAAATTTATGAAACGGGACAAATCGGCTTCGGACATATCAGTAATGCCAATGGGGTCAAAGGCGCAAGGAAGAGGCGCGCCAGGATTAGAAAGATCGCAAGTAGAGATGCAAAGGTAGTCATGCTTGATGGGATCCGCCCACAACACAGACGAGCGAACTCCCAGAGTGACTATTAGTGCTCGCCTCTGCCGGACGATGGGAAAAGCTAGAACGACACATGTGGAGCCTCGTGTGGTGGAACTCGGAGCACACGCATTCTCTCTCTTGATGCAATTCTCTTGAGCCGATGAGAATGCCTGGGTGATAAGTTGGGCCACGCATTGGTCCACATGGGTCAAAAGTTCGAATCAAAACCATCGAAGAGACGATGACCCGCGTGTGGCGAAATTCGGAACCCAAGAATGCTCTCTTTAGAGTCGATGAGTACCATAGAGCCGATGAGTACGCTGGGAGTCGAGTTGAGTTGCACGTGGGCATCATGGGGCGAAACTCGGTTTTTGCCCCCTCGAAGTCGGAGTCGGACAGCTCACTGGGAATTTGACGGAAATGGTGAGGCAGGCACAAGGGCAGATCAAGTACGCACAGTGGTAAAGCCATAGTGGACCCTATCGAGGGGCAGGCCGGCATGGCAAGAGTCGTCCCACCCACATGAGTAGAACTGGAAAGCCCAGCAGAGGCAAAACCAGTGCAAGCACGGCAGCCGCAAGCGCGGTAGCGGCAAGCAGGGTGTGCGTCCCACCCAAATGTACAGAATAACTGGAAAGCCCAGCAGAGGTAAAGCCAGTGCGCGTTTCCGCTCGCAGGGAACTACTGCTGCCTTGTAGTTTTGATTGGGCACAATCAAAGGCTAGCGGAGCAAACCGTAAACAAACCTGAACGGGCGGCAAACCAAGGTGTTCATTAAAATGACCGGTTTTGCTGGGCAGATGGGTTCATAAGCCCGGGAGGGCAGGCCGTCTAAGGGTTGATGCCCTGAAAGAAAATAGCAACCCAATGCCTTGTGGGTTACGACTGGGGACAGTCAAAGGCTAGCGGAGAGCGAACCGCACACAATAGCTGGTTGAAATTGAACACCCCACCCAAGCATAAGCAACTGTGCTCAAATAGGTGCTGAAGGTTGGTGCACGTACATTAAGTTCTGATGTGTGGCTGTTTATATATCACAATAGAATGATAGAACTCTCACAAATAACCAATATATATGTTGCTAACAGTGAACTTTTTTTGTATTACAGAGCTGTATGCACAGTTGGTCAATTCAGCTGTCCTGAAAAATGTATACCACAGTACTATGTGTGCGATACAATAAATGATTGTGCTAATGGCTTTGATGAACAGAACTGCACCCTTAATTGTAGTACGACAAACCAGTTCAAATGCACAGTATGTTGTATGCTACAATGTTGATAATAGTTATGTTTTGAATTTGTGGTGTATGATTTACGTAGCATCAGTTGCTGGTACAGTTACATGGAGCATTAGTTACTGGTGCGGTCACACTTGGGCATTAGTTACTGATTGCAGTTACACTTGGAGCATTGGTGCTGGTGCAGTTACATGGGCATTAGTTGCTATGGTACAGTTTACACTTCCACAGCGCCCATCGAATTACTAGATACAGTTACATGCAACACATCAGTTACACAGGCCACAGTTACATGGGCGGCCAGTTACTGGTTGCAGTTACATGGAGCATTGTTAGTTACTGGTGCAGTTACATGGGTATTAGTTACTGGTACCCAGTTGAACGTCGTTACTGGTACAGTTACATAGAGCATTGGTGCTGGTAGTTACATGGAGTATCGTTACTGGTACGGTTACATGGGTATCAGTTACTGGTACCGTTACATGGGTATCAGTTACTGGGCGCAGTTACATGGAGTATCGATTATGGTTGCAGTTACATTGGTATTAGTTACTGGTACAGTTGCATTGAGTATCAGTTACTGGTGCTGTACAAGTAGCCTCACCAGTCACACAGAAGGCATTATCTTTTCTTCATTTTTTTTCTCAGTGTTTATTTCTAAAACCTTAATTTGATCGTTCTTATTGTGATATAACTGATGCTTTGACATGAACGACTGTACATCACATCCCGGTTCTTGATTTTCTTGTGTGACATCATACAGGTGTAGGGCAGGGCTCATAGCCCACAACTAGAAATGTTTTAGTCTGTCTCTGGACAATCAATCCCCTCACGCACCAACCCTTTGTGTATTCATTGCTCTTTAACGATCATTCATTACTCGTATATTTGGTTTTATGATCTTCGCCTAAAATGTAATACATAACTTCATCTTCAGAACGCATACATATGACTGCTAGGATCAACCAGATAACTATCGCTGACGCGGCTACACCAATGGCAAGGTAGGAGACAGCGATGCTGTGCAGGCGGATATGTCCTCGGTTAGGGTGAAAGTTAAGCGCGAGTGCATGACCGAGCACTCGCCCTACGTTTATCGACAAGACACTCGCCAGACGGGAATGACACTGAATTTCTACCTGCCGGCGATTCTCTTTGCGAGAGCCGGTAGCCTTTTAACGAGACCCTGCGTTTAATTCAGACTCAACTACATACCATCACGACTATGCGCGGGCTGAACAAGACCTCCACAGTCTAATAGCAGACGCTACGCCCGACCCTTACCGCTGAGACCTTACGCTTCGTGTGAAAAAGCGGAAAGAGCTACTTTCCCAGGAGATGAATACTATGCACCAAGTTGCGACACTGAAGAAGTCCACCACCCTCCTTTGCTCTCACTCGTTCGTTTTTTCCAGGAACGGGGGCACGCAGCTGAAACATACACCCAGATACGCAACACATTACATAATAAAGGCTCTCTGTGACGTAGAGGTTACGTGCTTGTCTCTCATGCTAAAGGTACACGCATAATGTGCAACAATCCCGATTAAAAACTAAGCTTGTGTTCAGCATAAAATCCCTATACTATATAATGTGCCATTAACTATTAACTACTTACGTTGTTATTTTATTTTTTTATGGGAATGGACACTGCGTCCCCATCTCTCTCGTTCCATTGTGATCATTTTGGCGACTGCAGGGGACAACAGCAGTAAGGACTGGTTGTCTACAGCCTTATGCTCATCTACGGTTTACGGTAGTATTTAGGTAATGTGCTTGCTATGTGATTATTGATTAATGGTTGCTGACATTGCGTCTGGCACTCTGGTCAAACAAATTCTCAGCCACCTCCACATATTTCGTGTGGGTATGCATATGATGGTTTCGGGCTCGCTTGTTAAACACAGTTCTCTCCTGTCCCTCAAGTATCCAGTTCTAAGCCTGATTCTCTCCTGTCCCTCAAGTATCCAGCTCTAAACACAGTTCTCTCCTGTCCCTCAGTATCCAGTTCTAAACAGAGTTCTCTCCCTGTCCCTCAGTATCAGTTCTAAACACAGTTCTCTCCCTGTCCTCAGTGTCAGCTCAGCAATTCTCTCTTCATCCCTCAGTATCCCAGCTCACAAACACAGTTTCTCTCCCTGTCCCTCAAGTATCAGCTCTAAGCTTACAGTTCTCTCCCTGTCCTCAAGTGTCCAGTTCTAAACACAGTTCTCTCCTTGTCCCTCAGTATCAGCTCTAAGCACAGTTTCTCTCCCTGTCCTCAAGTGTCCCAGCTCCTATTTGGTTCTCTCCCTGTCTGCCTCAAGTATCAGCTCTAAGCAGTTCTCTCTCTGTCCCTCAAGTGTCCAGCTCTAAGCACAGTTCTCTCCCTGTCCCTCAGTATCCCGGCTCTAAACACAGTTCTCTCCCTGTCCCTCAAGTGTCCAGTTCAGCACAGTTCTCTCCTTGTCCCTCAGGTATCAGCTCTGGCCACAGTTCCTCTCCTGTCCCTCAAGTGTCCAGCTCTATTTTCAGTTCTCTCCCTGTCCTCAAGTATCCAGCTCTAAACACGAGTTCTCTCTCTGTCCCTCAAGTACCATCAGCTCTAAACACAGTTCTCTCCCTGTCCCTCAGTATCCCAGCTCTAAACACAGTTTCTCTCCCTGTCCCTCAAGTATCCAGCTCTAAACACAGTTCTACTCCTATGTCCCCTCAAGTGTCAGCTCTAAACAGTTCTCTCCCTGTCCCTCAAGTATCCAGCTCTAAAAACGGTTCTCTCCTTGTCCCTCAAGTATCAGCTCTAAACTAAGTTCTCGTGTCATCAAGTGTCAGCCTCTAAACACAGTTCTCTCCCTGTCCCTCAAGTATCAGCTCTAAGACCAGTTTCTCCTGTCCCTCAAGTATTCAGCTCTAAACACAGTTCTCTCCCTGTCCCTCAAGTATCAGCCTCTAAACACAGTTCTCTCTGTCCCTCAAGTATCAACTCTAAACACAGTTCTATCCTAACCCTCAAGTATCCAGCTCTAAACACAGTTCTCTCCACATGTCCCTCAAGTATCAGTTCTAAACACAAGTTCTCTCCCTGTCCCTCAAGTATCCAGTTCTAAACACAGTTTTCTCCTTGTCCCTCAAGTATCCAGCTTTAAACACAGTTCTCTCCCTGTCCCTCAAGTATCCAGTTCTAAATAAAGTTCTCTCCTGTCCCTCAAGTATCCTTTAATCACAGTTCTCTCTATAGTCCTCCGTGTCCAGCCTCTAGAAACACAGTTTCTCTCCACCTGTCCCTCAAGTATCCAGCTCTAAACACAGTTCTCTCTCTGTCCCTCAAGTATCCAGCTCTAAACACAGTTCTCTCCTGTCCCTCAAGTATCAGCTCTGACACAGTTCTCTCATGTCCCTCAAGTATCAGCTCTAAACACAGTTCTCTTACCATCCCTCAGTATCAGCTCTACACCTTCAGTTCTCTCTAATCTCAAGTATCCCAGCCTCTAAATAGTTCTCTCCTTTCATCCCTCATTCTCCCAGCTCTAAGCACAGAGTTCTCTCCCTGTCCCTCAAGTCCAGCTCTAAACACAGTTCTCTCCCTGTCTCAAATTATCAGGCTCTAAAGACAGTTTTCTCCCTGTCCTCAAGTATCCAGCTCTAAACAGTTCTCTCCTGTCCTCAAGTATCAGCTCTAAACACAGTTCTCTCCTGTCCCTCCATTATCCCAGCTCTAGCCACAGTTCTCTCCCTGTCCCTCAAGTATCCAGCTCTAAACACAGTTCTCTCCCTGTCCCTCAAGTATCCAGTTCGCCTGGTTCCTCTCCCTAACCCTCAAGTATCCAGTTAAACAGTTTCTCCTTCAGCCTCAAGTATCCAGCTTTGTTCAGTTTCTCTCCCTGTCCCTCAAGTGTCAGTTCTAAACAAGTTCTCTCCCTGTCCCTCAAGTGTCGACTCCTAAACTTTTTGGTTCTTCTTTGTCCACTCAGGTGTCCCAACTCCTAAACACAGTTCTCTCCCACCTATCCCCTCAAATATCAAGCAACCCAGTTCTCTCCCTGTCCTCAAGTGTCAGTTCTAAACACAGTTCTCTCCTTGTCACTCAAGTATCCAACTCTAAACACAGTTCTCTCCCTGTCCTCAAGTATCCAATAAACACAGTTTCTCTCCCTGTCCCTCAAGTATCAGCTCGACACAGTTCTCTCTCTGTCCCTCAGGCATCAGCTCAACCACGGTTCTCTCCCTGTCCACCAGGTATCCAGCTCTAAACACAGTTCTCCTCTATCCCCTCAAAGTCCTTCTAGCGCCTAGTTTCTCTCCTGACCCTCAGAGTATCAGTTCTAAACACAGTTCTCTCCTGTCCCTCAGGTATCCAGTTCTACAAACACAGTTTCTCCTTGTTCCTCAAGTATCCAGCTCTAAACACAGTTCTCTCCCCTGTCCCTCAAGTGTCAGCTCTAAACACAGTTCTCTCTGTCCCACTCAAGTATCCCGCTCAAACACCAGTTCTCTCCCTGTCCTCAAGTATCCAGCTCTAAGCTTTGGTTCTCTCCCTGTCCTCAAGTATCAGCTCTAAGACAGTTTCTCCCTGTCCCTCAAGTATCCAGCTCTAAACACAGTTCTCTCCCTGTCCCTCAAGTATCCAGCTCTAAACACGGTTCTCTCCTGTCCTCAAGTATCCAGCTCTAAACACGGTTCTCTCCCACGCTCCCTCAAGTGTCAGCTCCTAACAGTTCTCTCCACCCACAGTATCCAGTTCTAAACACAGTTCTCTCCCTGTCCCTCAAATTATCCAGTTCTAAACACAGTTCTCTCACTGTCCTCAAGTATCAGCTCTAAACAAGTTCTCTCCTGTCCCTCATTTATCCAGCTCTAAGCCACAGTTCTCTCTGTCCCTCAAGTATCAGCTCTAAACACAGTTCTCTCCTGGCCCTCAAGTATCAGCTCTAAACAAAGTTCTCTCCCTGTCCCTCAAGTATCCAGTTCTAAACACAGTTCTCTCGTGTCCCACTCAAGTATCCAGCTCTAAACACAGTTCTCTCGATGTCCTCAAGTATCAGCTCTAAACACAGTTCTCTCCCTGTCCCTCAAGTATCCAGTTCTAAACACAGTTCTCTCCTGTCCCTCAAGTATCCAATTTACAAACACAGTTCTCATTTGTCCCTCAGGTTTCAGCTCTAAACACAGTTCTCTCCACATACTCCATTATTCAGCTCTAAGCACAGTTCTCTCCTGTCCTCAAGTACTTGGCTCTAAAGCACAGTTCCTCCCTGTCCTCAAGTATCAGCTCAAACACAGTTCTCTCCCTGTCCCTCAAGTATTCAGCTCTAAACACAGTTCTCTCCCTGTCCCTCAAGTATCCAGTTCTAAACACAGTTCTCTCTCTGCCTCAAGTGTCAGTTCTAAACACAGTTCTCTCCTTGTCCCTCAGTGTCCGGTTCTGACACCCAGTTCGCTCTCCTTGTCCCTCCGTATCAATTCTCTAACATAGTTCACTCTCCCCTGTCCTCAAGTATCCCAGCTCACTAAACACAGTTCTCTCTATCATAAAGTGTCAGTTCTAATACAGTTCTCTCCCTGTCCACCTCAAAATGCTCAAGCTCTAAAGCGCAGTTTCTCACCCTGTCCTCAAAGTATCCAATTCTAAACACAGTTTCTCCCTGTCCTCAAGTATCCCAGATTCTATACAGTTCTCTCTGTCCCTCAAGTATCCCAGCTCTTATTACAGTTTCTCTCTCTGTCACTCAAGTATCGGTTTACAAACACAGTTTCTTTCTCCTTTGATACACTCAAGTGTCAGTTCTCAAATACAGTTCTCACCTGTCACTCAGTATCCCGGTTCTAACCTGGTTCTCTCTCCCATACCACATAAAGTGTCAGCTCTAAACACAGTTTCTCTCTCTATCCCTCAAAGTTATCAGCATCCCCCTAAACACAGATTATCTCGCATCCTTCAAGTATCAGTTCGCCCAGTTCTCTCCTTGTCCCTCCATTATCAGCTCAACACAGTTCTCTCCTGTCCCTCAAGTATCCAATTTCTAAACTTACATTTACTCTCTGTCCCTCAGAAGAGTGTCTAAGCTCTAAACACAGTTCTCTCTCTGTCCTCAGTATCCAGTTCCACTTACAGTTTCTCTCTCTGTCCCTCAAGTATCTGATTCTAAACACGGTTCTCTCCTTGTCCATCTAAGTGTCCAGTTCTAAACAGTTTCTCTCCTTGTCCCTCAAAGTGTCCAGTTCTCAAACACAGTTTGCTCTCCCTGTCCTCAGCATTATCAGCTCTAAACACAGGTTCTCTCCACCTGTCCCTCAGTGTCCAAATTTAAAACTTACAGTTCTCTCCTATCTCAGTAATCAGCTCTCTAAACACGGATTTATATCACCCTGTCCTCGGTGTCCGGTTTAAAACACCGGTTCTCTCCTGTCCTCAAGTATCAGTTCTAAACACAGTTTACTCTCTCTGTCCCTCAAGTATCAGCTCTAAGCAGTTCTCTCTCTGTCCCTCAAGTATCCAGTTCTAAACACAGTTCTCTCCTTGTCCCTCAAGTATCCAGTTTAAGCACAGATCTCTCCCTGTGTCCATAGTATCCAGTTCTCTTTATTTGTAGGATCTAACATCTAATCCTCTGAGTTCTTTTTCCATGTGTTTGCCGTGACTCGCAAGTGGAGCAAAAAATAGCACCACTGCCACCTATAAGGCATGTCGTAGAGCCTTGGTGAAACCTAGTCAAACTACTAATATTCTGGAAACTTATCAGAAATCGGATGTGATGTCCTACTTGCGACACCTTGCTGGTATAATAGCCACAATCCGCTGCAGAACGGACCATATACGCATCACAAGAGTGCTTTGTGAGTGATTGATATGGGCGATTCAGATGGGAACAAGTAGAAAAGCTCTGTGATTGAACTTCTTTTAGTGTCCTCATTCAGCAGTCCTACATGAGACAAGAACATCATCTTATCCGTCTAAAGCCATCAGCGCAATCGATGCTTTCCGGTGGGATTGCCGCGCGCTCCTCTCGTAGTTTCTGTAATAGGACAGTAGATCCACGTGAGTCTCCTGAAGATTATACATCTCTCTAGACGGCATCACTCATACTACAATTTACCATTCTCGATCTTCCGAAGCATTTGCCACCGAGGTCAGAAACAACAACGACCCCAGTACGGTACAGAGATAATTGGGGGCAGCAGTGACCTCAACATCCATACTCGCTAAGTGGTTGTCCATGTGAGCTCCATTTCGCTCTCTATCAATCCTCTACATCTACAGCTATCAGACCTCTATTGTTCTCATACAGTAGCACTTGCCATCCCGATATAAACAACAGCATCATCATCATTTTGCATTATGCTTCTATCAGCTACTCAGTTGCAGTTCCAGCCTTCATTGTTTCCACCAGTCCTCCATTCTCTTTACAGTGGCTGATAACGTTGAGATGATTGGCTATGCACAACATCTGTGGAATCCATTCTTCCTCTTTTGGGATCGTAATTGGGGTCACCTGATCTCTCAGTCTGAGTCATTCTTTGCTTTGGTTTTTGATTGCACTTGTGGGAATGTAGTGACAAGAAGGCCAGAAACATATATCTCATCTTTACAATGTAGTATCCTTGTGCAGCAATGGTCTATACATAGTAACTATTCTAAGTAAGTTCCGGAAGTAGTTCTGTTGTGAATTTGATATCAGGAGGATGCCAAGTCCATAATCTGCGGACCGCCAACCAGTTGCTGGAAACATAAGGACAAGTAGTCTCTGCTTTCAATTGTGTGGCTACCGCAATAGCCAGAGCTGCGGTCACGCTCAGCGCTATAACCGATACACCTTCAGCATGATGTTTGAACAGTGGGCGATAAATCGTTGAGTGTAGATAGCGCAGCCTGTAACGACGCTCGTGGGTATGTCCATCAAGGTGACTCCCAATGTGCTCCAGCCTTGGCTGAGTTATGTAAAGGCACCTGCTTGCACGCCTTTCAGGATTGACCTGAACAGAGATTCTTTACACCCACAGGAGATGTATACTGTTTTTAGATCATCTTTAATCATTTCTGAATGTCTTCCATTTCTAGATGTTTTTAATCATTTCTTATCTATCTCATCCAGTCCTATATATTAAATGTCACCTGCAAGGTCAATGTCAGTCAATCAGGTTGGCTGTATTTTGGCTACATTTATTGTGTTTATGTGACATTTGCCTTGTTTATATTGACATTTGTGTACTTATGTTGACATTTGCTGTGTTTATGTTGACATTTACTGTGTTTATATTTGACATTTATATTGTTTATGTTGAATATTCTGGTGAGACCAGTATTGTGTCTTGGGGCATATAAGTTAAGGGTCTGTTGTCCATATTCTGAACATGGTGCATAATCCCTCTCATCCGGCAATGACTGAATCTCTAAGTACCTGTGAGATAGATCCACATATTAGTAATCTTGAAGTATCATGACCAACCGGATTGTCCACATATTAGCAGTACAGGAAATTATCTTTGACCAGCCAAAGTTAATCACATGTGCCAATGCAGGTACATCAGGTTATTCCCATGTGTAATATGCAGTATCTCGCTTGGTTGAAAACCTAATAAACATCATGAAGTAATGCGCCAGCTTTATAGTCACAAATTCTGTTGGCCGGTAGCTGCCCGACGTGTCAGGGAGGATGTGCTCTGTCTCAGTGTTGTTACCTTTGTGGTCACTATCTTCTCAGTAATTTATAGTATCACGTTGGTAGGTGGTATGCGGCAGATGAATGATGGAATCTTTCCATATTTAAAGGCATGGTCATAATAGCTTCTAAACTAATCATCAGAATACAACAGCGACCATTATGCTATTTAATCCATCATATTCACATTAATACCTATCTCGATAAATGTTTGATGTCATTGAATAACACCAACCAGCCTTGGAATGATATGACAACAGCTTTTGTGTGCATTCACTTATATCCTGCTTTGTTATTAAAATCAGTTTTCTCCCAGATTGTCGCCTCCTGAAGACATTCCCACAATATCTAAAGTCATCCTTGTCACCAGCATTGTCTGATCTACGCTTGCCAGAGAACCTATCCCCTTCTCTGCATCTATTTGTCGACATCGGACCTCAATGGTCACGTAAATTGAAGATTTACTGGTATTTCTCCTGTTATTCTGCGATGGAAACTGCCAGGGTAGTTCAGTGAATTACCATAGACCTGTGTTATCAGCCTCCTAAATCCCTCTTTGAGTCCCTAACCAATTCTTTGAAATCAATAGTGGCTTTGTGTCGGATAGCAGACTTTTCATCCTCTTCCTATCATATCAACAGATCATATTTTCCAGGTTCTCTGCTATGACCTTGTAGCGAGTCTCTTTCATAATGCCTTCCAACCATTTTGGCTACCAAGTGGTTTGCAGGAGGAGTCCTGTGAGTCTTGCCATACCTGATAGTGTTTTTTTATTTCACTGTAATTTCAGCGCCCTCATGAGAATCATGTATCAGACAGTTATGGAGATCATGTTTCACATAGATAGCCTGTCTCGTTCTCCACCTGGTTCTACTCTGGGGTGGGTGTTTCAAAGGCTGAACATGGATGATTGTATTCTGCAAATTTATTTCTTGAATCGTGAAAATATCCCAGGAATCATAAACCAGCTCTGCCTGGTGGTGCTCGTTTAAAATTACACTTCGGCAATTCCAATAGCCGATTCGTGGATGCTTGAGGGCAAGTCGATCAGTTTTCCTTCTAAACCGTGTCTGACCAGTCACGCCTCACCCTCCACTTCTCCTTCTCTCCTCTACCCTGTCATCTATATGCATAGTTTCTTGATTGATCTTCTGGAGAACCAGACGGCAGTGCACAAAAACTCCATTCGCAATTGATCATGGAAATATTCTATCTTCTAAAATCTTCTATCAAACCTATAAACCTGTTTCAGTTTGAAATATCTTCAGTGCACTCCGGACATGTCCATAGGTGCTCGATCTCCCTTCACAATAATTCCAACAGCGTCCAGCGACTGGCCATACCAGTTCGATTTTGATTGATAGACCTACTCATATACACTTTTATACTGTTCTTTTCTTGCTACCTCCAGTCTTTGACTGGCTCCTGCATATGATAGTTGACGTGGATTGGTTTAAATGAAATCTTCTTTGCGGCCACCTCTACTGAGGTGTTCAAAATATCCAACTAACTTGGTCGCTCAAAAACAACAACAGTATATCTAGTTAATATGTGTACATTTAAAAAATCTAAAACAATGTGTGCTTATTGTGTTCGTTTTTCTTTTATTAAATCAAATTAATTGTCAGAATAATTAGTGACACTATTCCCAACGACGATAGTAGGTTAAACATGACTCTAGCTGTTACAAGCTGAGAACAAAAACAGACATTAATATGAAGTAACACTTCAAATAGAACATAGAACAATTTGACGATTTCAGGCGCATCATAAGCTTCAGAGTTCAGGACTCAACCAGTTTGGTTGTTGGAACTTCACGGGATTTGTAGATTGTAAAGTTCTGTCAACAATAGATTAGTTTATGCTGCATATTGTTCTTTACACTTCATAGTTAGTTATTTCATAGACAAATTTCAGTTAAACACACTTTCTTTGGTTGCAGCCATCTTAGATTGTAGTAGAACATTTTATGCTATTAGTTATTAACATTTAATTGTTTCGTATGTGTAGTCGTATATATATATATATATATATATATATATGTTTGTATATTTAATAAGTATATGTGTTAGCTGTGTGTGGGTGTGAGTCTAGACTACCGAAGAAAGGTGACCATGCATGATGCACACATGCAGAGACATTTACTCTACTCTAGTATCTGTCGGTCATTCGCGGGATCATCATGCACTCCCAGATCATTATCTATCGAAATTCTGTTTAACAGATCATCATACACTCCCAGATCGATATCTGTCGAAGTCATTAGCAAGGTCATCATACACTCCCAGATCGATAGACCCAAATTTAGAAGAAAAAATCAAGTATCAGAGAAATAGTCATGGTATGGATCTTGTTGCATAAATTGCCTATAAAACAAGTATTGAAATTATCTAGAAAGTAACTAAATTTCTTCCGATTTCAAACTTTAGACTAACATACATAAAGCTTAACACAATATAAATCAGTCAACTTCTAAATTATCAACTCAAAATAGGAAACTACTATAAAACATGTGTATGCCAAATTCATATATAGATTGATTACAATTCAGACTAGTACACTCATGAAGTAAAATAAAGGTAACTGACATTATAATACCAATATTCCTGCACGAGCATATATAGCCTCAGATTGTACGGCCTGTCACATTACTATCAACATATTGGAAAAAACCAAACAGACTATATAAAATACAACCTTGCAGTGAACTAAGTAAACCTCCAAGCGATTATTGAAAATAAGATACATTTCAATGATTTTTTGAAAACAGTAAGCTTACACTTGGAACAAAGAGATGGGGAACATGTATGTTTATATTTAGATAAGAATGCGTAGCAACAGCTATTAAAAGTGAAGGTATACGAGATCTCAAGACGGATACACACCTTAACAATATCGTAACAATTTGAAATCTTTTCAGTTGAAGAAAACAAAGTCCAGCATATCCGTGAAACTGTATTTAAATACTTTAGCATAAAATCTTTAACCTTTGAAAAACAATCAAGCAGCCAATGCAAATCTCTCATCAAGCCCTAATACAAAGAAAATTTCAAGTGCACTAAGTAAAATCAATAAAATTGCATAAGCAATTTTAATCAAAAGAATACATTGTCTCTAGAAACAGATGTTAGATTAGATGATTTTTTGCACTCAGATACTGTCCAAAACGCATGCGAGCTACAATGCAGTAGGCAAAATGAGGACACACAAGGGCGACATGACGGAGGGCGGTGAGACGACGAGCGTAGTACAATGTGGTCGGTCTTTGGGAAGGTGTGAATAATCATTGCCTATCAATTGGAATGAGAGATTCACTGGTAGAATCCTCATTTCTTGAGGCACAACCAGTTACTATCGTCACATCTAGCATATTAGACAGTAGGTAGTTCCTTGTAGCCCTGATTACATTGTAGGAATTGGGCAGCAAGGTGCAGCAAAATTGTGGGGTCTTAAGTTTTAGTCTTTGAGGATCAGGTTGTTAGATTCAAGGAAATCCTATTGAGATTCCTGTATGAAAGGTGATGAAAGACACAATTGCGACAGGTATTTAAAATGAGTACAGCAAAATAGTAGCATAACAGGAGTTCTTAGCATAATTTCTTCTTTCTATTGTCTGTTCCTTAACTCTCTAAAAATATATGTCAGATTGTGCTAAAAAAGAGATATTTAAAATAAATGTTAAAAATAAGAAATGCGTTTTGACTACAATCCTAGATAGCTACAGAACAACATTAAGTGAGTTGCTGTTTTTGTTGGACATGTCTTTGTACACTATGTAAGTAAGTCTGTCTTTCTTAGCTTTTTGTTGTCTCTAGACTATGTACAAAAAGAACACTGCTGGGTGTCTGTTTGAAATATTTTACTCATCATCGACTTGTCTGACATGTGGGATCATGCTGTTAATTTAAGTCTCTTCTTAATATCTGTAATCAAAACTCAGTTTCCATATTGTGACGTTACAGTACGGAGAACACATTAACTCAGTTTCCTGTTTGAAACAAAAGACTAGCTGTCCTCTCCTCTCGTTGTATTGTCTTACTGACAGAATAGATTTTCTATTCCAGAAATACCCTTTTACGTGTATTGTTTTATTACAAATGTGTATCATTCTTGGATGCCATGGATGGTTCATTAACCAGCCATTATTTTTGATTCATTCTATTAGTAAGTGTATTTGAAATAAGTTCTTCTTGTCCCAGTAAACCCCATTTGCTTACTGTGTCATTTGTACACATTGCCCTAAACCAAATAACCATGTATTTGGTGTTATAGATCTTTCAGTAGGACCCTGGCGCGAACAATTGTATAGTTTCAGTAGGACCTAGCATGAACTTAATTGACTGCAGTCTATCCAGGAGAGATTTGCATGAATAATTGTTATAGTCTTTCAGAGTAGGACCTAACACTTTTGAACAATTGTTATAGTCTTTTGGTAGGACCTAGCATGAACAATTGTTTATTGTTTTTCAGTAAGGACCCTAGCATGAACAGTTGTTATAGTTTTTAGTAGGACCTAGCATGAACAATTGTTATAGTTTTACTCAGTGGGACCTAGCATGAACAGTGTTATAGTCTTAAGTAGGACCTAGCATGAACAATTGTTATAGTCTTTTTCCAGGACCTAGCATGAACAATTGTTATTGTCTATCCAGTAGGATAGCATGAACAATTGTTATAGTCTTTCTCCAAGTAGACATAGCATGAACCAAATGTTATAGTCTTTCAGGAGATAGCATAGAACAATTGTTATTGTCTATCCAGTAGGACCGCATGAACAGTTGTTACATAAAATCTGCTCCAGTAGGACCTGGCATGAACAATTATTTATAGTCTTTCCCAGTGAGACTGGCATGAGACAGGCAGATGACAGTAGGGTTGTTGTACTTTTGCGCATGAAGTTAAAATGAATGTGTGTCCACATACCAACACAGACTGATTAATAGGCAGATTGGAGACAAGTTATTCTGCGTAGAACAGGACTACAATCGCTCCACAGCCACATGTATACTAAAAAATTCAAGATTTGGTGATTCAACCATGCCTGTATGGTGGAAGCTCATCGGGCTGCCAGGCATACTTCAAGACTGCCCAGGCCGCAAGTACGCAGGCAAACTCACTTGTCTGTGAAACAAATCTCGACAGAAAAACTACACGGACCTCTGTGTGAGCTACAAAAGACAGTGAACTGTATACAAGCAACGACATTGAATATATAGACTATATGTTCAGCGAACAGAAGGATACAGAACATCGTGTGGAATATATGACAATATTTTTCAACAAACAAAGAAAGGAAGGATGCAAAGACGATATTGAATATATAGACTATATTTTCAACGAACAGAAAGAAGAGGAAGGATGCAGGAACATCATTGAATATATAGACAATATTTCCAACCAAACAGAGAAGGAAGAGCCAAAGAAAATAGTATTGTAATTGTTTGTTTTTACTTACTTTATGCATCAATAAAAGCGACCTCAATGGAGCCTGACAGTTGGGAAGCTTGCAATAATTAGGCCTACTCTTTGTGACTGCTGGTTTTCTTTGCAAAAGAAAATATGTATGCTTAATTAAGAAATGTCAGCGCTCCAGACCAGAGTATAATTATATCGCCCATACAATTCTGATATATTGTTCATATCTATCATAAACTATGATTATATCCAGCACCAATACTTGTAGAAGAAAATATACAAATCAAAAAACATTCACTTTTTGATAATGAAAAAACATATTTCTACTGATTCTACTTTCAAATAAAAAAAAAACATATTTCTTAAATTTTCACTTTCAAATTTAAAAAAACATTTCTGCAGTTTCACTTTTTCAAATTTAAAAATGAAAACAATATGTTCATTTGTGATTCGGGACAAATGTTAACACCAGAAATCCCCATTTTGCTATATATAACTCACCTAAATCTATCAAGATGTTTCGTATTGGGATGAATTGCTGATGCATGTCCTTCACAGGGAAGTCTGTTTGCGTTGATATGTTGGTATTCTAACTTCCCATTCTAACTTGTTCGCAGTAATCCCACTTTGGATATTGCTGGTATGATCTATTAAAACAATAGTACAGTACTTGATACTCAGTATCAGTCAACCTTTACACACCAGTTGGAGATGTAAAAATGATATTTTCCATGCTCTGCGATCTGGACTATGTCATCACTATTCAGAATACGCATATATCTCAGACAGCGATTCGTTATATTTGGATTTACAGCCTAGTACTTTCAGATGTTTCATCTGGTGCCATTCACCACATAGGGCATATTTAATATATTTTTAGGTGAGAGAGTGAGTATATTTGTAGCTTAACCATTTACATTTTTTATCCCTTTCATTATGACTTCACCTTAAGTGTCGTGAGCATATTTCTAATCTTCTTTGTAACCCAGTGTAACAGTTTTGTGTGAATAGACCTTGGATCTACTCGTGATAACAATCAATCATTCTGGGAACAACTCAGATGAGCAAACTTCTCAGCTCTCAAATAGCTGGCAAAACATTTTCAGGTTTCTGTATAAATGCAAGTGTACCGGGTTCTATCAGGTAAAACAATTTTCAATTATTTCAATACATAGAAGCGCTTTGACAGTGTACGTTTTGGATGTAATGCCATATAAAAAACCAGTATTAGCTACATCAATGGAAGTGCGTTTTGATGTTCTGTCCTAAAGTGATCCTTTTTCGGCTAGTTGACAAAATTCAAAAAATAACTCTAATTTCAATTTCTGCATCACAAAGAGCACATGTATTTAGGTAATTTTCGTTTAGAAAAATAATTAATATCAGATTATTTTGTTTCTCTTGCAGTTGAGTCCTAGATAGTTCTTTTATAAACAAGACGTAATTTCCTGTTCCACGTAATTTGTGGATTTGGAGTCTAGAATTTGATATGTATCACGATTTCTTCCTGCCATTTATTTGACGTAGTTGCATGGAACAACTTGTGTAGAAATAGACTTCCCGTTTTTGCTTGTCTACTATACATTTGCCCATGTCTCACTAACATTACCATCATGGTAACAACTATGCTCAGAAACGTTTAGCTTGTGGATCAGTATCCTTGCCCACCCTACCACATTAACACTCAGTATTCAGTACCAAATACAACAGACTCCAGAATTCCAAATATCTCGGGTATATTTACAGCAGATGGAAGATGGACAGAAATTGAAACTAGATGCCCGAAGGCAAGCATGGTGAGCACTCAACTGTCACCACTATTAAAAACAATCAGCATTAACATGGCGGTCAAACTGACAACGCATGCTTGTTCCAACTCTGCTATCAGTGTATAAACACTAAATCTGAGCTGAACTACAAGAAGAAAGTTACAACATGTGAAATGGGACGTCAAACTTAACGTTACCAAGGCGGATAGAATGAAACGAAGATATCAGAGCATCGTTGGTGCTATACCATTCACATGCAATTGTCGAGAAACAAAATCAAATTGGTTCGGCCATCTAGTAGGCTGGACCATTTACTACCCAATGCGTGCCTACAATAGTGGGTAGCCTCAGGACTTGGAGGCACGAGGCAGGCCAAGAGCAGTGGATAGATAACATCTCCAGAGTCCATTGAAACGTTGGACAACATCCAGCCTAACACCACCTATCACAAGATAATCTAACTCTCCCACAACACTTCAGGGCAAATGTAGTTAAGATAAAGATAAGATAAGATTAGAGATACCTTTTTGACTTTGGGCAACCTAATTGCATTGGTAATAATAGATATAAGATATCCTGTTTTGTGTCTCAGGAAAAGCTAAAAGCGGACAAATTGTTTTCTTATTCCAGAGTCTTTTTATCTTCATCGCACTTTTTATGACGACGATAAGCAAAATTCTGTAATAAGTAAAAATATTCATTCAAAATGTAGATTGCAAACAGTATTCATCTTTGTAAGTAACCAAAATACCATTGTTTATAATCTATATGAATATCAGGAACTTTTCAGTGATAATTACATTTAAGCAATATGATATATTGCTACATAATTGCTAATTCTGAAGTCGTGGTATCATAAGCTGCAATGCAGCAAAATAGTTCTAAATTTATTGTGAAGTACGCCGTTTTCAATATGTGATGAGACTTCTGCATGTTCATTTAGTGAATTATTATACAATAGTGTAACAAATACGACAACATGTTGCTAAATATGTAATTATTCTATATTTATTGCTCAATTGTCAGTTTGAATTGTCTCATTACCTTGATACTAACATGCAAATTGTCATTCCAGAACTGAAGTTGTTAGCAGATTAAAAGTTCCAGTAAGGTTTGTACTTTGGGCTGAAGATGTAATCAGGCCATTTTATGAATATACACAAAATCGTCATGAGTTGAGAGATTTTGGGGTTGTGTGGCGTATGTTAACATGTTTACAGCTGAATCGCAATTGTTGCTGCTGGGTGCAGCAGTGGTGATTAAATTTTGAGTAACGCGTTTAACAAGTAATCAAGTGACATTTTATCATTAAAGAGATTCACTGTTTCAATGTCAAACCGCGTAGATTTTGTCTTTACCACCAGTGAACCAATTGGCGCAATGATTGTGGAATCCGAAGTGACGAGACCAGTTGTACTTACGATTCAATCACTTCCAATTGCCCGGCTGGAAGCTGTATTTCCAGCTTATATGCGTTGACGCCATGGTTGCGGTGACATGTCAGACAAACAAATTGTCCTGAGATGCACCCGGAGCGTATGTTGATTGCTGACGTTTGAGGACTGTGTGCGTATAGATACAACACCCAGTATGTGATAACTTTGCCGACGGACACCGGTTTGCAGAAAATGTACAATAATACATGAATTACGTAAAGCTAGACTAAAATCAGATACCTAATAATAAATGTGTCTACCATAGAAGACACAATTATGACAGTGTTAAAATAGGAATTATTTTTAACCAAAATGTGTAGCTAACTAAGGTCTATATAATTACTAATACTTTCTATTGTGTGTTTAATACTTCTCTAAATATGTCAGTTATGCTAGAGATATTTGAAATAAATGTTAAAAATAAGAAATGGTGCAAACTACAATCACAGATAAAAATAGAAATGGGTACAAACACAATCACAGATAATACAAACAACATTAAGTAGAGTTTATTTCAACTTACTATTGGACAATATCTTACAAATGCCACTGTGTAATTAAATTCTGTCTTTTTCTTAGCCTTTGACTGTCTCTAGACTATATGCAAAAGAACACTGCACAGGTGTCTGTTTGAAAATATTTCCCTCTTCATTTGTCCTGACATGTGGGATCGTGTTAATTTAGATATAACCAGCAATATCTCTTAAATCAGTGAACATGGCATGGCAATAGGAGAACTACATAAGTGTGAGCTACGGATCTGACCAGAACGGAACCTGGTGCAACGTAATGTTTCCAAGCGGAGCAATAATCCCTTCAGAAGATGCATAGATTCACTTTAACATTAAAGAATTGATTCCAGTCTGTATAAAGTAAAAATGTTTAGAGAAGTCTGCTGTGTGATATACGTTGTTCATGTCAGTAACAACATTTAATTTCACTTCCTGCTCACACAATTTAAAGTGATTTTTAAATATATGTGAAAAAGCAGGTTTAACTACATTATTCACCTTTCATTGACCGAGTAAGCCTAGACAGTGAATTTTAAAAACTATGTTTCCGTCAGGTGAACATATCTCCTTACAAAATAATTTTATTAATGTCATATCAGTTTTAAACAAAAAGCTTGGATACTTTTAGTGAGAACAAAATAATTATCAACACTGATTTGTGTGTGTGTTTCACAACAAGCAATTCATCAGTTTATGTACAAATATATCGTTAATACAAAAAGCCCTACTATTTCAGCAGATTAAAACAAACTAAAATGCACAGTACAAGCATTATGGCGTGTTTGGCCGCGGTCGAATGAACTGAATACACAAGTTGCAGGCGTACAGCCTGAAAATGGAATCATCAAGAGGAAGGGGCAGACCAGAAAAGATGGGTTGATGGAGTTGAACATCACCAAACTCACAATACCACCATATCAAGCGACCGGTATTGCATTATGTCGAAACCGATCATCCCAGTTAAACCTGCTAAGCCTAGCGGCAAAAAAGCAGTGAAGGACAAAAGAAAGAAGAGAAGAAAGAATGTGTGTTTGTTTAGAACCTTGGGTTCCCAAAGTGGTGATATCGCCCTCACTTTACGCCCCAGTGGGCATTTGATCCAGTGGTCGATAGTGGGTTCAGAAGCATTTTGAGAAGAAGAGGAATGGAGTTATTCAATAATTTGCGATTGAATAATCATTAAAATTGAATACTGCATTTAATTCATATTATACCTATCTTACAGTCCATTTTTTTTCTTTTACTTTCTAACTTTGTTTATATAATCATCTGAAAATTGACTATGTATAAGGATAAAAATATTTAATCAATTTTCTATGTCAAAATGATAATAATTTATGTTTATATATATATATATGGCAGTGAGGGCATTGTAAGCTATTATAATGAGGAGAGGAATTACAAAACTTATGTCACATAAAATTGGGCGGTGGGCTGAAAACGTTTGGGAATCTATGGTTTAAACTAAAATCTATGATTTAGAAACTAAAATCTATGATTTAGAAACTAAAATCTGTGGTTTAAAAACTAAAATCTATGATTTAGAAACTAAAATCTATGATTTGAAACTAGAATATATGATTTAGAAACACTAAAATCTATGATTTAGAAACTAAAATCTATGATTTAGAAACTAAAATCTGTGATTTAGAGTAGCTAAAATCTATGATTTAGAAACTAAAATCTATGATTTGGAAACTAAAATCTATGATTTAGAGCTAAAATCTATGATTTAGAAACTAAATCTATGATTTAGAAACTAAGTCTTATGAGTTTAAGAACTAAAATCTATGATTTAGAAACTAAAAATCTATAGTTTGAAAACCTAAAATCCTATGATTTAAACTAAAATCTATGATTTGAAACTAAAATCTGCTCAATTAGAAACTAAAATCTATAGTTTAGAAACTAAAATCTATGATTTAGAAACTAAAATCTATGATTTAAACTTCAAAATCTATAGTTGAAACTAAATCATAACAGTTTAGAAACTAAAATCTATGATTTAGAAAACTAAAATCTATGATTTAGAAACTTCAATCTATGATTTATAAACTAAAATCTATGATTTAGAAACTAAAATCTATGATTTAGAAACTAAAATCTATGATTTCAAACTTCAAAATCTATGATTTGAAACTAAAATCTATGATTTAAAAACTAAAATCATGATTTAAGAAACTAAATCTATGATTTAGAAACTAAAATCTATAGTTCAGGCATATAAATCCTATGATTGAAACTAAAATATAGTTTAAAAACTAAAATCTATGATTTAGAAACTAAAATCTATGATTTGAAACTAAATCTATAATGATTTAGAAACTAAAAAATCTATGATTTAGAAAAACTAAAATCTATTTAGAAACTAAAATCTCAGTTAGAAACTGAAATCTATGATTTGAAACTAAAATCTATAGTTAGAAACTAAATCTATAGTTTAGAAATAAAATCTATGATTTAGAAACTTTAAAATCTATGATTTGAAACTAAAATCTATGATTTAGAAACTAAAAATATGATTTAGACAAAATCTATGATTTAAACTAAAATCTATAATTTAGAAACTGAATCTGATTTAAACCTAAAATCTATGATTTGTGAAGACCTAAAATCTATAGTTTAAGAGGAACTTAAATCTATGATTTAGGAAACATAAAATCTACAGTTTATATAAACAAAATCTATGATTTTAGAAACTAAAATCTATAGTTTAGAAACTAAAATCTATGATTTTGAAACTAAAATCTGCTATGATTTTAGAAACCCAAAATCTATGATTTCGAAACTAAATCAACAATAGCTGCCTCAAATACAACATGAAGATCAGCTTATTCCAAAAGAACCAAGTCGCATTATAAAGCCCAGAACATCAGAATATCAACTCATTCAAATCAAATAGCAGCGCTAAAGGCAGGTGAGAGGGAATTCCAAGTACAGCTGGAACTATCTTACATCTGATAGTAGACTGGACAGAGAGATCCCGAAACTTCTAAAATCCAACAAATAACTCCATTTATACTAACTTACCCCAATCTTGGAAACACAGCAATTCCAGTAGAGGCTAAAAGACAGATTATAGTACACAGTCACATACCAACTGCTGTACTACCAGGAGCCAAACATGGGCTGAAACAAAAGAACAAAAGGAAAATTACAAGCAGGCCGGGAAGCTTGAGGAAGCAGTAAATGAAGTGAGAGGGACCACCATATAAAGAAAAGGCAAAGAAGTAGAAGAACAGTCAGGAACAACACCTGCTGTGGAGTTTATTTAAAAATAAGACTCAAATGGTTTGGCCCTTGATCAGAATGAACCCGAGCCACCAGTTGCAAAGGCGTACTGACTAGCAATGATCATCAAGAGAAGAAGGGCAGACCAAGAAAAAAGATAGGTTGATGGAGTTACAGACATCTTAAAACTCCCACAATGCCACAACATCAAGCGACCGGGCGTGCATTATCTCGAAACCGATCATCAATTAATCCTATCGTACTATATCAATAAATCAAATCAGGACAGACGAAAAGAAAGAGGCTACGTCGATGATTTGCGACAAAATCTATAATTTAGAAACTAAAATCTATGATTTAGAAACTAAAATCTATGATTTAGAAACTAAAATCTATGATTTAGAAACTAAAATCTATGATTTAGAAACTAAAATCTATGATTTAGAAACTAAAATCTATGATTTAGAAACTAAAATCTATGATTTAGAAACTAAAATCTATGATTTAGTAACTAAAATCAATGTGTTATTAGAAATCTATAGTCAACTAGATGTACAGTGTACCAAACATGCCATCACCTTGGGTTAAATGTTGTAAATGTATGTATATTTTAAGGCAGTAAATGAACCTATATCATATCAATCTAAAGTACAGTGTATATCCTCAAAGACATTGAAGGCATGCATGCTGACATTTTATGTTTCTAGCTGTTTGAACATGCTCCTCATTGACCATACCAATTCCATCAATGGTAGTATTGATGCAACATGAATGCAGTGTCCTCGTTCGTAAAGGAGTGGCTAAACAGCTGCAGTATGTCCAACGTTATCCATAACTATACTTCTACCTTTGTAGGACTCTTTGTATTAAATCTGTCTTCCAAATCTCTTTGTCCTGATCCATCCTAAATGCACATGACAGTACAGGTGAAATCATGTAATGCACTAAGAAAGTTGTACGCATCTATATGTCATGCTCTTAAGAAAGGTCAAGCAGGTAACGGTCCATATGTCTAGGTGAGAACACTGCTGCAGCCTCAGCTACAGACCAGAATCTGCAAAACAGGAGGTTCCATGCTGATACTGGGATTGGCAGACTCTCTTCGTAAATCTGAGTAAAAGATTTGTTCACAAAATTGAATCATGCCAATATCGTCCATATGTAAGCTTGTAGACAATCTGGGATGTATAAACATAGACAATCTGTAGGTTACAGATGAGCTGTACATGTCTATCTCGAGTCAATCACTTTAATAAATCACAACAGAGTCCTACTTAAAACAGAATAGGAGAATACACTCATTGTAAAGATGAGATATATATGACATACTGTCACAAAGTTTCAGAGTATATAGTAATGACCCACAAACCGAACATGTGGGTAAAATAAATCTAACAACACTGTGGTTTTACAAAGTGTACATAATTTATAACCTCTTTGAGTGATAATAAAATGCTGGAAATATACTAGTTTATAACTAATTTTAAAATAAAATAATTACTTATGTTCCCTTGCTGTATACTATTTTTAAATACAGCAGCAACGTTTTACAAAATAATATTAATTTATAACCCCAGGTATTGTGACAGAATTTAGAAGCAATTTCAACCTTAATTTAAACAGGATAATTCTTAGTATTTTCTTGTCTCCCTTTGTAGATCTCCTCTTTAATGTAGTGAAATGAACAAAAAAATACACCAAAACAATTCTAAAAATAATTATAATTTATGACTCGTGTGTTCTGAAAATGAAAGAAATGACCCTTAATTTCATACTAATTTGTAGGATAAGTCTTATTCTACTCTTGCCAAGGCAATTCTTATTCTACTCTTGTTAATGTACTAAAAAGAAAGAAGAAAATCCTTGAACAGATTTTCAACAATAATTATAGTATTATTTATGTATTATAAACAAAACTTTCTTTTCTAATTTCAACAAATTTAAATAGGATAATTCTTATTATTATCTTGTCTCTAAAAGAGTTATCTTACAGTATGTACTAAAATATTATAAAATAAAAGCAAAAATAAACAAATAAATTGTGAAAAGAGCAAATTACACAATTTGGAAAACTATTACTAAACAAGATAATTCTTATTGCTTTCTTGTGCTCCTTTGCGTTCTCTTTTGCTGCCAGAAGAATGTTGAAAAACAGGATAATTAAAAACGCGGAAAGGAAGGCAGAATCAATCTAATGTTCTCTAGTTCATGCTGATTCTTGGCCGCAGCCTGTATTTCATAAGTATGTTGAGTATGTCATTGTCAATGCACATAAAGGTTGCGGCAGGAGTTATGGCCGCTGCTAATATCACCAACGACTGCTTGCTCATCCTGTATCAGACGCTGTCGCCTCCACCACGTGAATATACGAGCCATCCTCACTGTTAGTAAAGCGCAAATTGAAAGACTGGAGAGAATACAGAATGAAGCTATAGTATCATCTCAGTTGTACACCCTGCGTGCGATATAGTTTCTCCTGAACACCCGACCATGAGTATAGACTCAAGATCAGCTAGGCACGTCATACCTCAAAATAAAGGGTAAAAAGGATCACCCATTGCACGACACTCAGCACCGATTGAGTGGAAATCAATTAAAGCAGAGACAGGAATCCATTAGGTTGACCGATACTACAGACACTATTCGAAAAAACTAATTATACGAACACTAAATAATGATTATACGAAGAGAATGGATACCGATACCGTATTATACCAGACACTTTTCCACCATCAAAAGTTTGCGAAGGTTAATCGTGGCGTTGGATGCAGACGTCAAGGCTATCATTGACTGCAATAAGTTGACGTTGTGATTTACGGATGGATGTTGATTCGTCACGAAAGTCACGCGTTCTTCTCTGCAAACTCATATCGTATCAATGAATCCCAATCAAGCCAGTAGTACATTTCGTATGACAGCAACAGTACTGACCAGTGGCTCGTCATTGGGGCCAGTGAGGTGGGCCCCACCAAAATGTGTGACGTTTATTTATTATTGAATAAGTTAAAATATACCTAACTTAGTGTGGCTCGTAGTCATTTTTTTTTGTGAGGCCAGACTTCTAATTTAATGGAACAATCATAGTTTTTGGGTATTACCTGTACTTATCCATTCCGGAAAGATTTTCCCTTTCGATTATTTTGAGAACTGACCCCACTGGCCCTAATGACCCGAGCCGCCCCTGCCTAACCCCAAACCATGATTTTCCTGAAAATGTGAATCTGGCCCCACCAACGGATCACTGACATGATAGCGGAGTGCTGGCGGTTGATTGGTGCTGTGGCTGGAATCACAACACTACCTCATGCATGCATTCTAGATGATTCTCATGGAAGTATGATCCGCAAGGTGGGAGGCTGGTTCCGATGGACTGAATCACTACAAGCGTCAGCAATTTTGCGGAATCACTTATCTTTGTTCCCGGGCACATGGGTGTCATTGGCAGTGAGAGAGCAGGCAGCTGGCTGTCTCTACCACACCATATCGAACTGCCAGCCAATGGATAGAGCTGATATTTTGAACATCTATCCTTTCTAAATCTAAACAGGTACAGGGTTTGAAGATTAGATATGAAGAACAGTATAACAGGTATTTGGTAGGCTCATCAATCAAAATTAATTTAATTTGCGGTCAGTCGCTGGACGCTGTTGGAAATATTGCAAAGGAGATCGAAGCACCTATGGACATGTCCGGGTGCAGTAGAATATTCAAATTGAAACAGAACATGAAGGAAGCGTGTAATTACTTTTTCTTTCACTTTGAGTCTCAGTATGAAGTAGGAGTTTCATGTATGAGCCTTTATAACACCTATAGTCTCTTGAGTTCCTTGTCTATGACATCTTATTTTTCTGGATGTCTTTTGGGCACAGGTCACAGCTTATCAGTTCCAGGCCACATGGTGTAATCCCATGTGACAAATCTAAGAGGTTTATTTTCTTGTTTTCTGATGCTCGGTTTACATCCACTTATTTCTGAGTCAATCCCTTTGTCCCATAAGACAGGCCCAGATGAGACGCCGTCAGCACCTTTTCTGACAAAGGGCTGCCCTAGTTTTGACGGACGGTAGATGGCCAGTGCAGCTAAATAGCTCAGATCGTGAGAAACAACCCCGTAGCGCCCTCACCTTGACAATTTAGGAGGAACTTGTAACCATGACTGTTAATTTCCTTGTTGTGTCTAATTCAGACTATGATCACTATAAACCTATAAATGTTGCAGTGGTATGGGCAATGTGCCTTGTCCATTTTCTAAACTCTCTTTCTACACTATTGAATTCAAAGAATGAGGTCTATGTGTTTAAAATTTCCTGAAGCTCTCTTTCTACACTACTAATTCATCAAAGTCCATGCGTTTGGAATCCTTCAGAATTTGCCAGAAGATGGAATACACCATAACCTTCATCTGCTGTAAGTTCCTCTCTCAGTTTTGTGGTCAGATTTGTTCTCAAGCCTTACACGCATAGCCGTGCACAGCAACAAGGCATTTTGGATTGTCTATCATGGTTTACTCCTAAGTTACAATCCCCTTGTGTAGTTACGTTACAATGCTCGTTTATTTTCAGCCTCCCTGCTGTGTATAAAAATTCCCATTTACTGTCTCTTTTTGTCTTTACCATAGACACCAATTATCATCAAATAGCTTGTTCTGATCAAAGCTTTGTAACACTAACAGTCCTTTGGAATTAGGCCCAAATGTCCCGAGTTAGATCCTGAATCCATCTTCTCCGTGGTCTTCCTCTTCTCATCTTTGCAGTTGCCTCCTTTTATAATAGTCTTCTCCAACCCTTCTTGTCTCTTTCTAGGCCTTACAATACTTACATTTTCACATTATTATTTGTAGCATCATCCCGTTTTCTTTGATTTTGAGTTCTTTGATATATGTATTTGTTCTCTACTCTGTCAATGATATACGGAGGACTATTCTGTTACAGCTATATAAAAAGAGGAAAATCTCGGATGGGTCGGGCCGAGGACTGTATTAAACAGGTGTGTACACTTGAGGACATTGATCCCGGTGAAGAATGGATACCAGTGCCAACAGGAATCAATACATCATACATCCCAAACTCAACAATCACAAGCTTTTAAATTTTGTGGCAGTATTTCTGTGGCAATTAATTGCTTGTTTGTTGTTTCTATAATATAATTGTTCCTCCTTTCCTCGTTGTCTTTGTTCTGGAAATGTGTTGTTATCACTGTTAAGTTGTATGGTAGTATCATATAATGATAGGATGTCTGTGTTTTTATGCGGAAGATATGTCTTTCAATGCGGTATTTGGTGGATTCGTTGATTGGTTTGGTGGGTTCGTTGATGCAGTTATTTTCTAAGTGTTAGCATTCCCCTCCCTCCCAGCGTTGTCTCCAGCTCTAAATACCAGCAGTTTCCTCCAGATATTTGATTTGTGTACTTCTCTCTCAGACCTCCGGTGATGATTCTGAGGCCTGTGTTCTGTATGTTGTCCTGTAGATTTTTCTATGCTGCAGTTGAGTATGCTCCTGTGCCATACTCCCGTTTTTGCACTTACTTACTTATTCCTCTTGCTCCTAGTGAAGCATAAGGCATCAACAGTTGTTAGCCACTTTTCTTACGGTCTTCGAGGATAGTCGAGCACTATTCCGTTCCTCAAGAAGACTTCGTCTCCAGGTCTGTGTAGGGCGTCCTTTATTTAGTTTTTCTTGCGGGTTCCACTCAAGTCCTTGTCTAGCGACACTCGACTGTGTCCTTCCGTAGGTATGGCCCACCCATCGTCATTTTATCCTCATAACATGGGTCAGATTTTGAAAAAGTCTGAATTTTATTTTATTTTATTGGTGACTCCCCTTTTTTGAGTCATACAGGCCATCGGAGCTGAATATTCTTTTTATTCGGAGGGGGTGGATTTCAGATGACTTTCCCCCAACGTTTTCTACCCTTTCAATCAATATTGTAGTATTTGTTCTTCCTTATGATTTAATCGACCGCCCGTTATGCCTTTTCCCGAAACCCCCAAGCGCTTAGAAAATAACAAATGCAAAACCCAACTTTTAAAACTGTTCCCTTTTTGATTTTTTTTCCGTTGAAAAAAGTATCTTTTGTCGCTTGATCCGTTTTATTACACTCCTTTTTTATGGGGATCCAATGGGGTTTTTTTGCAACCATACCAGGGACCACGGTTGCTTATATAATTTTATGTTGACCTGCGGTGTAGATATGGTGATAAGAGTTTACGAAGCAGTATTTGAGTATTTCTAATATTTTGTATCAGGTCGGGGTTTTTTTTATTTTAAAATGACGACTCAGTATCACTTTAAAGGGGATAAAGACTTAAAAGCTCTTCTTAAAGACCCGAACGTAAATCCCCCTACCATTGAACTAAAATTTTTTTCAAATAAATTTAGAATGTTTGTAAAACAATTAACAATGTAAATGGGTCGTCTACTTAATTACTGAATAATATGAAGACTACTTAATATTTTTTTTATTATAAAAATCCAAGAAAAATTGTGTCATTATTTTTAAATATATATATGAAATATATTTATATATATAATATATATAATATTTTATATTAATTATATTATAATACAATTTAATATATACTATGATAAATATAATATAATAAATAATGATACATAAGTCAAAAAGTATTGAAGTATATGATGGGCTGTCTATATGACAAGTAGTAGGCATATGCCTGATTCTGATATGGTAGAACACTATGATAACAGGGTTATTTTAAATTAATTTAATTACTGTTTTTAGATCCTATAGTACTTGACTTTAATACTTGTTTTTTATTCATTTATTTATACTTAAAGTGTAATATTACAAATACTTGTAACTTTTTTTTGGGGCCCTGAATAATTTCTTTTTTGTCATCCTGACCCCAAATTACTTGTTCAATCACTGCTGTTTAATTTCTGTCGTTCCAAAGTTTCTTTTAATGTTTCCCAAGGGATTTTTTTCTTAAACCATTTCCCTTTTAAACCATTTCCCTTTCCCACTTCAATCCCCAAAGCTTTGATCATGTCTTCTCAGAGATGCAAAACATACCCCTATTTCCCTTTTTATAACAGTTGTTACTAGTGGTTGACCAGACACTTTTTTATTCTTTGCGATTATTTTTAATGATTATGGGGCCCTCCCGTTCGAGGTTATTTGATGAAGTCGACAATTGTCGCAGCTATCTCTGGTGCCATGTAGTTTTAATATAGTTTTGGGGTTGTGGGCCAGCATTCCTTTCAAAGGAGAAAAAAGGGCAGTTTTCGGGACATGTTCTGTGGTTTGTTCAGGGCGCCACGGGGGCCGAGGGAATGGGAAAATGTAGCCTGTGTGGGGTTTGTTCAGTCTGTTATGTCCTATCCAGTCGGAAGATGTTAGTCTGCCTTGTCTGTCAGGGGTTGTAGCTTTGGGATAGTTTGGGTTTTTTTCAAGCCCATGACCCTCCATATTATCCTTATCGTGGTTGAGGGTTTGGGGCCTTTGGGATCCCAGGCTGTCGGCGGGAGTCTAACTCCTGGCAGGTCTAACCCGCAACAGACGAAGGTAAAAGGCCAGACCAAAAAGGGGGAGCGGGAGGGGTCTCATAAGGTGACGGGCAGAACCCCCCGGCGAGGGGAAATGCTCGGGCTGAAACCCAACCCACCCCCCAGCTATGGGAAAATAGCACTTGTCCTCTTTTTTGAGGAGGACATCCTTTTTTTGTCTGTCTTCACTTATGACACTTTCTTAAGCATGGGTTAAACACAGTGCCCAGGAGCACACCTGCATAAAGTCTGGGTTTGGGCCCCACAGAAGGTAAGTCATCTAGAGAACGACTCCAAAAAACCCCGGGAAGAGATCTCGTCAGCGGGGGATTAACTGTCGAAAAAACCCTCAAAAAAAAGATGTCCTCAGAAACGGAATTTTCAGCCATTATTCGGGGAGGAATGAACATACGAACAACTCAAATAGCCATCCCAAAATTTTTAAAGTGGTCCACCACCTGGGAAACAGCCAGGTGGTGGGGGGAGACCCCACTGAAGGGGTCCCCCCCTTAGCTACTGGTGGCCCTGTTGACTTGAAAAGCCAGGAGGACAGGGTTTCTACTCGCAAGGACAAACTTTATTTTCCCCAATTATGCAATGGAATGCAGAAGGGGTAACCAACAAAACGAGAGCTAGAAAATGTTCGAGCAAAAAAGTTACTCTGTGTATCCAAGAGACCACCTTAATCCGGGAAATAGATTCAGATTAGAAAAGGTTTTTATAGAAACCGTGATTAAGGTTTTGAAACCTGTCAGGATAGAGAAAATAGAATATGGGTGGAGTAGTAACCTAGTTCGAATTCCATACCGGCAGTTGAACTTCACAGGCCCAATCAGATGAGCACAGAATTCATAGCTTTTCAACTCCTTATCAACAACACTAAGATGACACTATACAATATATCCTCACCACCCTCCATTCAAACTGAGCTGGAAGCTATCAAATTTCAAGATGACAACTTGCTTATAGTAGGAGACTTAACAGCCACTCACCGTGGGGCATGACACGCTAGATCCTCGAGGAAAAAAGCATTGAAGAATGGCTGATCACCAAAGTCTCCCATTCTCAACCACCCAGATGATCCTCACACATTTTTTTTTACGACGGTGGCGCAAAAAAGCACCCCAGATCGGGCTTTGCTACAGACGCATTAAAGGATAACCGAAAGGAAAGTCTGCGCCCAGATTGGAGGTAGTGCCATAGCCCGGGAAACCCTAAATAACATTAACAAGGAGGAACTTACAAACTCCCCCTATTTGGGAATTAAAAAAAGGCAGATAAGTTTTCCCAAAACAGCAGACAAGCATGTAAATAAATTAATCAATCGGGAAAAGTGGACAGAGATGCACGTTCATTCAAAAAGCCATTTTAGATGCTGAAAAAAGGCTATACCCAGGGGGAGGAAAAAAAACTACAAGCCATTTTGGGACCCCAGAGATGGAAGTTCTCCATAGCCCCTTTTGCAGTGCCAGAAATACAATGGAACTCGCACCAACGGCCCAAATGTAATGCAACAAATAAGCAAGGGCCCTTTATGTTAGAAAAAAAACCAGCAGTGTAAAAAATCCGGGGAAAAAAAAGACAGCTCTTTGAACAGGGAAAAAAGATACTCAAAAGTTGGGGAGACTTACAAAAGCCCTGAACGATGACAACCCATCTAGGGGGGAAAACAGTTCTCCAGCAAGGGAACAACGTCTAAAGGGAAAAGGGAGCAGCCACCCTGATGGCCAATGTTACAAGAAAGAAAGCTCATGCTCAATAAGTCGGGAGAAGGAAAAGTCAGAAGTGAGATAAATGCTACATTAAAAGAAACAAGTGAACCCATGAGGAGACATCCACTGCTGGGCTGCAGAGAGCACTAAAAAAGCTCAACGTAAAAGGCCCCGGGACCAGATGGAGATAAAGACATGCTAAACAAAAAGGCCAAAAAGTTTTCTACCCCCAGTTTTTTAACAAAGGGAGACAGGGGGAGTCCCAGACATCGGGAAAATGCCACAATCCCCCCAATTTTCAAAAGGGGAAAAGAAAAAGGATCCACAGAGCTAAACCTATAAGTTTGCTAAGTTGCACTGCAAAACTGCTGGAGAGAGGATAACCACTAGACTCCAGTGGTTGTTAGAACCCAACCAAAACGGGATCCCCCCAGACAGGCTACAGGCAGCATAAAGCAGTGATGACCAAGTGGCATCCCTCCACAGGACATAAAAAATGGCTTTCAAGAAAAAAAAAAACCCCTCACAGTGTTTTTTTCGAATGTCAAAGGGCCCTTTTACAAAGTCTGGAAAGATGGTTTGCTACTCAAGCTCTTAGCAGTGGAACGGGTAGAATGTACTATTGGAAAAAAAGATTTTCCCCCAAAGACAAGCATCTGAAAAATTTGGATAGGCCAGTCCCAGATTCAAATTAAGAGTAAGTCCCACAGGAGCGTACTGCCCCCATTACTTTTCCTGGTATTATTAAGCCCACTTTCGCCCAGACATGTTCCCCTCTGTCCATGCTGATGATCAAAATTTTGGTACACCCCCGATTTCGGGGTCCTCCCATCTTTAAACCCCGGGGCCTGAACAGCGTCATAATGTGGGAAAGAATGGGGTCGAAATAAACCGGACAAAACATAGAACGCTTTTCATTGTCAAAAAAGGAAGAAACCCAGACTGAAATTTAACGATGATATCGTTCCCGTTCCCATACTCCAACCTTTTTGGGAGTTAACTAAATCGTCTGACAGGAAAATCACATAATGGAAACAAACAGAAAGGCGGAAAAAAAAAGTGTGATGGGAAGCTGGTGAACTACCTGGGACTGATATTCGAATCCTGAGTCGGGTTTCCCTGGTGCAAGACCACCCTGAATATGCATCATCGACAGGGATATCAGCAGCCCATTCAAAAAAATCGATACTAGAAAAAAAAAACAGGTGTCTGCGTACTTTTTTAGCCGAAACCACCAATTGTAGAAAGGGAAAAAGGACCCAACATCCAGCCCTTAAGAAGAAGGGAGAAAAGTGATTCACAGACTGAAAGGATAAAAAGAATGCCTCCCATCCACTGCATGAAAATGGGGTAGAACAAAGAAAGACTAAAGGCACAAGTCTAAACCACAAAGAAAAAGAAATAGGAAAGTCCGGGAACTACAAATCATAATTCCATACCTGAAGAATTGTTTTTGATCCGGGAACCAGACTCATCCACTAAATTTCCCAACCTCCACCCCAAAATTATTAAGCGATCCCGAGCCTAATCTAGTGAAAAAGTTACAATGGAACTCCCATTACATGTTTCCAGAAGACAGCTGGATAAAAATTTTAACAGAGGGATCCAATGGAAACCATGAATGGTGGGCAGGAGTGTAATTAGGCACCCAGATGCTCCCACTGTTTTCTGGGCTCCTACTGGAAGAATATGTTCCAACACAAAGCAGAACATTAGCCTTCTGATGGCAGCACATCAATGAATAGCTGCAAGCAGCTGCAGGAAAGATGGTATTTCAAAAAGGGGGGAAAGTTGATGCAAAAATTGGATTTTTACATCCTTTTTAAAACGAACGTGACGGGAAATTTAAAAGGATATATTGTCCACCTGTACAAGGGGAAAAAAAAACCGCCAGGCCGGAAAACCCACAGGATCTCCCCCCTGTCAATCGCTGGCAAAATACGGGCCCGAGTCCCCCCAATCATTAATCAATCACCTGGAACAGGACTTACTCCCGAGACCCAATGGGCTTCAGGCGGGCGGGGAACGAAATGATATTTCTGCTGCCAACTACAGGAGAAATGAAAGAGCAGCACTGTCCCTATATGGTCTTTGTCGATCTGACAAAGGTTTTCGACAGGTTAACGGGGAGGGTCAGAATCATGGAAAAATTTGGGATCCCCAAAGGAAATTTCATAAAGTCGCCCAAACAGTTTCACGAGGGCATGATGGCACTTTACTTGACAAAGGGGGAGCTGTCAAGCCTTCCATGTCACCAACGGCGTCAAACAGGCGTGTCTGGCCCAACACCTTCAGCATGATGTTTGCTGCCATGCTCACGGATGTCTTTTGGGAAGGCGACAACAGGGGTAAAGATTAGATAAGAAAAGGTAACCTATTCAATCTTGGGAGGTTAAAATCCTCCACCAAGGTAAAAGAATAACATCTCAAACCTGTTGTTTGCTGATGACTGTCCCCTCCCCCCAAACTGGGAAGAAATGAAACTTACATGGACAAGTTCTAAGGGCCTGTATGGTTTTCCTCCCCTTTCCCCCAAAAAAACAGAGGTCATGTTCCGCCCCCCCCTAGAGAACAGTAAATCCAGTCATAAACATTAAACACCAGCGTCTCCAGTCAACGGACAACTTTGTTTTTTCGGGCCCCTATCCAGATCGGCAAACATAGATTCTGAGGTCCACAGGTTTCCCAAAGCCAGGGCGTTCGGAAGGTTACTGTCATGGGGGGCAAGGGGAAAACATGCCCAAAAGCTGGGTTTATCAGGCCATGGGCAAAACGCTGCTGGCGGAACATGGACAGTGTATATAAACGCAAAAAAATTTAAAACCATTTCACAAGCTTTTCCCAAATAAAAAAATAAACTGGCAGGACAAAATTCCAAAAAAGGAAGTCCTCAAAAGGGAAAAAGACCCCACGTCCCCCCTGTTGCAGAAGGCCCAACTGAGATGGGTCGGCACGTTGCTCAATGCCTGAAAACGCATCCCAAAACGTTAGTAGGCGATTTGAAGGGGGCAGAGTTTAGCTTGGACAAAAAAATTAAAGACATTTAAAAAGTGTCTGAAATGCTTGATATGACAAGAGGGCGGGGAACCCTTCCCAAGACCCAAATGTGGCGCTGTAACAAAAAAAAGAGGCCAAAGGGAAATCATCGTATTGGAGTCACAGAGAAAACAGCAGCGCAAAAGACGACACACAACACGCACATGTCCTGAATGATGCCCCACCGGGTGGGGGGGGATTCTGTTCAGGTTTGGGACTCCAGTCATCCGAAAAACCGGGGTGAACAGTACACGTCTAAATTTTTGAAATATCTTGGAGGGAGGCAACATTTCTACAGATTTGTCATATAAACACTGGGGGAAAACCCACTGACAGCACAGTAAAAAAACTAAAAAAGAAATTTGCTCAGTTTTCAAAAAAGGCAAAATTCATTGCAGGGATTCCATCTCACTGTGGCATTGCGGGAAATGAGAGTCCCGATGTCTTAGCTAAGGAGGCATGCCAAAAGAAAAACCAAACCCTTTTGTCTTTTCAAGAGGTAAAAACCCCTCATACAGAGAAAATTGCAGTAAACGGGAAGAAAAACACTGGATATGATTAGGGAAAAAGACTTAAAAGACCAAGCAAAACAGACCAGCTTATATTTCGACTACGACGGACACTGCAGACTCAAAAAACCCTTTAAACAGATGGGAATGTCAAACAGCTTTTGCCAGGCAGCAGGCAGAACAGACCCCAAAATATCCTGCAAGACTGCCCCTTTTCTTGTGAGCTGAGAAGCAACATGTGGTCCAATCGCCCTAAAAACTAAGCTTGGGGAAACCTGACAGACCTGAATTCTGCCCAGTTTGTTCCACAGAAATTGGCATGCCCAGAGATCGCTGAAGAAGAAAAAAAAGCCCATGATAGCTCTTTTTTCTTTTTTTTACTTCAAATGCTCCGTATCGACTACTTGTTAACCACTCTTTGGATTTGTATGTGACTGAGCCAGAGCAATTTAATTGCCAAGGACTACAAGACACCCAATTTCGGATGTTTTTTTTTTACTAGGTAGTTTCCCCTGGTCCTACATCAGTCGCCCCCCGCATCCTTGTAGGTCCAGTGGTACTATTCTTTGCTTCCCTTAAAAAGGCACCACACTGGTGACTTTTTTATTTATTTGTTTTTTGAAAGTAGATGATTTAATTTTCCCAATGTTCACATTGTCTACATGTTCACATTTTCACGTTAAATTTTCTACATTTAAATTTCTATGTTCACATTGTCCATGTTCCATTTTCTACATGTTCACATTGTCTACATGTTCACATTTTCTACATGTTCACATTGTCTACATGTTCACATTTCTACATGTTCACATTTCTACATGTTCACATTTTCTAATGTTAAATTTCTACATGTTCACATTTTCTACATGTTCACATTTTCTACATGTTCACATTGTCTACATGTTCACATTGTCTACATGTTCACATTTTCTACATGTTCACATTGTCTACATGTTCACTTTTTCTACATGTTAAATTTTTCTACATTTTTCACATTGTCTACTGTTCACTTTTTTACATGTTCACTTTGTCACATTTTCACATTTTCCAATGTTAACTTTCTGCCCCTTTTTGCTAGATTTCTGCCTTCTCATTCCGGCACCCCAAAGTGTGAAGGTCCCCAATGGAGTGTCTTGACAGAAATCTTGCTGAGCCCCTTTTCCCAGGTTGGGAGTTTACTCTAGGGGTTTTTTAAAGAGCAGATAGTGCATTTAAAAAAAACAATTTTCAGTCAGGTTGGTATTGTTGACTGTTCCCTGTAATGTGTTGACTTCTGCTGAGTTTGAAAAAATTTAAAGGGGAATTTTACCCTGTCTCAGTGGTTGTTGGGATATTTTTAAAAGACACCAGCCCTCTATTCTTAATTGCATCTGTCGCAGATCCATCTGTAAGCTTTAATCCAAGATTGTTTGGGGTATTTTTCTTGGACTCACATTGGCTGTTCTCTCTGCAAGTCATGGTTTTTTCTATAGGGGAGTGCCACCCCAGTAGTTTTTGCATTTCCAGATAGGTGTCAATTTATGGCTCCAGGATGATACTGAGTGTTTGTTTTGGGAACACTATCAAATGTCTGCAGGTGGAGTTGGCTTAGCCCATGTTTGAGCCAAACTCTAGGTGGGATCTTTTTGTTTTTTCTAAACATTCTTTGTGTGTGTTCATTAGCTCCCGTTGTACTTGCCAGTTTTCTAAGTAGTCCAATTTTCTTCTGGCCCTTTCCCTTTTGTGATTTTATATGTTTTTCCAGACACATTTTAATTTTATCACATCTTCTTTCATCCTACATCTTTTTTTCATCTCATCATCTTCTTTCATCTCATGTCATCTTCTTTCATATCTTATCATCTTCTTTCATCTCATATCATCTTCTTTCATCTCATATCTTCTTTCATCTCATGTCATCTTCTTTCATCTCATGTCAACTTCTTTCATCTCATATCATCTTCTTTCATCCCATATCATCTTCTTTCATCCCATATCATCTTCTTTCATCTCATATCATCTTCTTTTTATCTCTATCATCTTCTTTCACTTTGTCATTTTTTTTCATCTCATATCATCTTCTTTCTCATGTCATCTTCTTTCATCTCAAACATCTTCTTTTATCTCATAATCTTCTTTCATTCATATCATCTTCTTTTATCTCAAACATCTTCTTTTCATCTCATATCATCTTCTTTTCATCTCATCTCTTTTCATCTCATATCATCTTCTTTTATCTATTATCATCTTCTTTCATCTCTTTTCATCTTCTTTTTATCTATATCATCTTCTTTTATCTCATATCATTTTTTTTCATCTCATTTCATCTTCTTTTTTATCCTATCATCTTCTTTTATCCCCTATCATCTTCTTTCATCTCATATCTTCTTTTATCTCATGTCATCTTCTTTTTATATCAAACATCTTTTTTCATCTCATATCATCTTCTTTCATCTCATATCATCTTCTTTCATCTCATGCCATCTTATTTCATCTCATATCATCTTCTTTCATCTCATATCATCTTCTTTCATCTCATGTCATCTTCTTTCAGCTCATATCATCTTCTTTCATCCCATATCTCTTTTTCATCTCATGTCATCTTCTTTAATCTCATGTCATCTTCTTTTTATCTCATATCATCTTCTTTCATCTCTATCTCTTCTTTCATCTCATATCATCTTCTTTTATCTCATATCATCTTCTTTCATCTCATATCATCTTTTTCATCTCAAACATCTTCTTTTCATCTCAAACATCTTCTTTCATCTATTATCATCTTCTTTCATCTCTTTTTCATCTTCTTTTTATCTCATATCATCTTCTTTCATCTCATATCATCTTTTTCATCTCATATCATCTTTTTTCATCTATATCATCTTCTTTCATTTTATCATTTTTTTCATCCCATATCATCTTATTTCATCTCATGTCATTTTTTTTCATCTCATATCATCTTCTTTCATCTCATATCATCTTCTTTCATCTCAAACATCTTCTTTCATCTCATGTCATTTTTTTCATTCCTATCACTTCTTTCATCTCTATCATTCCCTTTTATCTCATATCATCTTTTTTCTCAAACATCTTTTTTTTCATCTCTATCATCTTCTTTTTATCTCAAAAATCTTCTTTCATTCATGTCATCTTCTTTCATCTCATATCATTTTTTTCATCCATATCATCTTCTTTCATCTCATATCATCTTCTTTTTATCTCATATCATCTTCTTTATCTCATATCATCTTCTTTTCATCTCTATCATCTTCTTTCATCTCATATCATCTTTTTCACTCAAACATCTTTCATCTCATATATTTTTTTCATCTCATATCATCTTTTTTCATCTCATGTCATCTTCTTTTTTTTCATATCATCTTCTTTCATCCAATCATCTTCTTTTTTATCTTATATCATCTTCTTTCATCTCATATCTTTTTTCATCTCAAACATCTTCTTTTATCCCATATTATGTTAATGATTTTTTGCAGACATTTATTTTCAAATCCTCCGATAAGCCTCTGATAACCCTACGGCCAGCGGGCTCTGGAAAAAAAAATTTTGAAATAAGACCCAACCGCCATGACCCACATTCCAGTATTATTTGTAAAGACGAATTTTTTAAAACAAACAACATCTAAATCAAGGTTATATTATGTAACAAGTTAAGTTAACAATAAAATATCAGTATTATTAATATTTGTCATCAATAATAACCATAGACTCATAAATTAGTAAAAATTTCAAAAAAAGCTTGCAGTGTTCTATCAAACATATAGTGAAACATTTAAAAACAAAGTACAGTTGTACAAAATACAAAAAAAATGACAACACAGCAACATGTCGACCAAAAAAGGGCCCTTTTTCAACAAACAATACAAAAAAGTAAGATTGTCCAAAAAACTACATGTAGACTGTGTCAAAAATATTACAAAAGTTAAAAAAAGGGAAAGAAAATAATGACTAAAAAAGAATAACGAAATAAAACAGAAAAAAACTAAATGGAAAAAAAAGAGAAACAATGTTCCAGAACAAAACCCCACCGTGGGTAGAAAACGGCCGAAAAAAGTAGTGGTTTAAATTGTCGTACAATCCCGAACATTGGCAAAAGGGTGACACTTGCGAGCAATTTTTCCCAAAATTTGTAGGATGACATCCAAACACCATGGCTCAGCCCCAAAAAATTTATAGTTTGTGTGAAAACCCATTTTTTAATGGTGAGAATGTTTGTTTTCTGGAACATAGCGAAAGGGCTCAAGGGGACAACCCTTTGGCAAAGATCATTAAACCCAAAATGGGGAAAAATCATTAAAGAGCAATGAATACAAAGGGAAGGAAAGTGTTGGGGACTGACTGTCACGAGACAATTCAAAAATTTAAGGCAAATTTTAAGGACTGACGTCAGGGGACAGACTAAACATTTACTGTAGGCTAAAATTTGGAAGGACTGACTGTCAGCAAGACAGACTCGATACATTTCCTGTAGGCTAAAATTTAAGGACTGACTGTCAGGGGACAGACTCGAAACATTTCCAGGGTAAAATTTGGGAAGGGCTGACTGTCAGCAGACAGACTCGAAACATTTCCCGTAGGCTAAAATTTGAAGGACTGACGTCCCGACAGACTCGAAACATTTCCCCTAGGGTAAAAATTTTGGGAAAGGGCTGACTGTGGGACAAGCTCAAACATTTCCCGTAGGCTAAAATTTGGGAAAGGGCTGATTTTGGGGACAAGACTAAACATTTCCCGTGGCTAAAATTTGGGAAGGACTGACTGTTAGCAGGCAGACTCGAAACATTTCCCGTAGGCTAAAATTTAAATGACTGTTAGCGAGGCAGACTTGAAACATTTCCGTAGGCAAAATTTGGAAGGGCTGACGTTAGGAGGCGACTGAAAAAAATTTCCCGTAGGCCAAAAGGAAGGACTGATTTAAGGGAGACTTGAAAAAAATTTGAGGCTAAAATTTGGAAGGACTGACTGTTAGGAGGCAGACTCGAAACATTTCCAGGCTAAAATTTGGGAAAGGGCTGACTGTTAGCGAGGGAGACTTTAAACATTTCCTGTAGGCTAAAATTTAAAGGGCTGACTTTAAAAGGCAAATTTAAAATTTTGAGGGAAAATTTGAAGGACTGACTGTCAGGGACAAGACTGAAACATTTCCCGTAGGCTAAAATTTGGGAAAGGTGACTGAGCAAGACAGACTCGAAACATTTCCGAGGGTAAAATTTGGGTGGTCATACACTTGTATGCTATCCAGATGTAGGGGCCCAAGCGGGGGAATTCAGGGATTTTAAAAACATGCTGTTATGTTACAATTTAAAACATGGAACAGGGACCCATGCGTCCATCCTTTTCTGCAGCACCATCCCAAAATCCACCTCCCACTAACCTGGGGAAATTGATTAGTATTCTTCCCTCTGCTTAAAAATGAACCATTTGGGTTCGACTTGATCAATTCTGACAAAATTTCCGTTTTGAGATTTGTCATTTATTAAAAACCCATGAAACCTTTTTGGGGATGTCAACAACTGGGGGAATGTTGCCGACAGATCAGCCTGGGCACACCCTTCTGCAGGGTTTCCCCGGCCTGTGAGGCAGGTAGAACAGCAGGGAACAAAAAAAATCAAAAAAAAAGGCAGTAAAATTTCCCGGAAGTATACCTTTCCCACACTGTGAACATTTAAGCCTTTTCGGGGTCATAGTTCTTGCCCCACAGAAAACATAATTTAACCATTCCCTTGGGTGAAAATTTGTGTGTCATCATCACCGTGATGGATGAGCATATCTATAAATGAGTGGTACTGATTGATGGATTCCTTTTTCCCTACTTTCATCTTGAGTCAGGCTTTTTTGCAAGAAAGTCACAAGTTTTGCCCTGCACCTGGTTGTCAGGCAAGTCATTGTCTTGAGATGTTCCCATTCCGTCGATCCCCGACTCAACCCTTTTAAGCATGTTCATTGATTCTAATATGAAATCTTGGCAGTTGCTGCCCGAGAAAGACCTGGAGGCAGCGGGGATTTAATAGTCATTCTCGATGTTTGTCTTGAAAGTCATCCCAATGGGCTCCTTTTTGTTGTGAATAAGCAAAATGATTTGGGTTTTGCATCATATCGAAAAATAATGATATCCCCGGGTGGGGGTGCTGATCCAGGGCTTTTTCCCCCATCAGTACCCGGGGCCCCTTCCCACAGCAAGACAATGTAACGACAACCCGGTATAATCAATCAAATAGGGGGAAAACTGCAGTAAAATTGGAATAGTGAAAACGTACAAACAAAGTACATAGTTTACAAAAACAGAAAAAGTGAGATAAACAGCAATTTGACCAACAAGGCCTTTACAACAAAAGAAAAAAGGAGGAAATGGGGAAAAATTTTAAGATAAAAAAGGGTTGCGATGTCCAGGTCCAGCCATCCGATCATGTTTCTGATGATCGTAGGATTTGCTCTGGGAATCGGTTGATTTCTTTTATGGGCCTTTCGACCACGCGGGTCGTATTCATTCTTTCTTCTTTGTACTTTTCTTATGCTTTTAATTCAGGGGATATGTTGTATTTTAAATTTTTATGTTTTATTTTCTTCCCATGTTTATAATCTATATGGTATTTTGATATTCAAGTTATATATTTATGATGTTTTATTGTTTCTTTTCTATTTTTGTTTTAGTGTGTTTTTGTGTTAAATTTTTTTGTTATTTTTTTTTATTCCCGATTTTCCCCAAAAACGTTGGTATTTGGTCGTCCATTTGTGTTTCATTTTAATTGTACCCTATTTGCTTTGTTGATAAAAGGGCCCTTTTTGGTCGAAACGTTGCTGTTTATCGTCACGTTTCTGTTTTTTAAAACATAGATTTTTTTTGAGGCACAAATAATCATATCCCCGATAAGTCATCCTTTTCCCCCCCATGGTTCAGCTTCGAGACAGACCTCTGTTTAAAATCCTCTGTAATAACATCCCCTTCTGACCATCCAATAACTTTCTTCAAACGCTTGCCCTGTTTTCATTTATGGATTTTTCAGAGGGTAATTTGTGTCTTCAGATGCTCTTAGTGAGCATTTAAAGGCAATTTGCATCTGATATCTATGTTCAACCGGGCAAATTAAATTACCACACAGTGTCTCGTGTGTAATTGAGTCTACCTCATTGTCTCATTTATCGTAGCAGTTAAGCCGGACATAATACATTCGCCAGCCACATGTAGTGTCTTTGTGTAAAAGAGTCTACGCCCATTGTCTCATTGTGCATCTGATAGTTTTGTTGGGGGACATAAATTTCCCAGCCACATCGTGTCTCATGTAATTGGATACGCCCATTGTCTCATTTTGTACCCTATCCAACACCAGGATGTTCTGTCAGTGGGGCAAAAAATTGTCCCCCCTTCTCGACAAGTCCCTGGGGAAAAAAGGGGAAACAGGTGTTGTTCAATATCATTCCCCCATAACTTTGAGGACTTAACCCCTTTTATGGCCTTTAAACGTATCAATTTCTCTTAAATGACATGCTTCTGTCAAGTTATTCAGAGATATTTGAGTTTCATTTCTGTCAATGTATTTGTTACACATGCTGACATCTGAACTTTCACATGCTGGCAACTGGGGAGGGGTTTTCACTATTTAGTGTTAAGAGAAACCCTTTTAGAGAAACCTTTTCGGGCCATTCACTTTGAACTGCGCCAATCCCAATCTTGTACAGTTCACACTGTAATGCAGAAGACATCTCATTTATGTCCATTCAATACACTAGAATATTATCAGCATATGACATTTTCTAAATCCCAAAACTGCGCTGGTGACCCCAACAGGTTTTAAGTTGATCGAGAATGGTAAACCCCCCAAGGTACCTGTTGTGGTCGTGAAATGAACCACAATGCATTTATCACATGCGTTCAAAAACTCAATAAAATCCACTTGACCAGGTTTCCCCATTAATAAAGCATAAGTAAGTTGAAAAGCGCATTGTTATGTGATTAATCCTTCCCGATCAATGGCAGCCACTGCTGTTTCTATTCCCTTTTTTTCCTTTCTCTCTCTCGATCGTTCTTTTTGGCCATTTTTATCATTCTTATTGGGATATATAAAAGCCTTTTCCCCAATGTATTTTTTTCGTCCCTCTTCATACCCTTTGGGCTCTTTTCTTATCCTTCGGCGATGTGTCCCGGTTTCAGCCCGTTTACTCGGTTTGCCTCTGTTCTGTAGCCATCTATGTTTTTTTCGGGGGGGATAGCCCCACCACGTCCAACCTCCTCAGTCGCCTCTTACGACATGCATGGCAGGTAACAGTTGTTCTATTCTTTACCCCCAATTTTTTAATCACTCAGGTATCCCCTTTAAACCTTTTGCAAAAAATGAAACATTGCACCATGTGTCATTTCCGGGGGTAGCTGGGAAAATGAAGGAAAGACCATTTCTCCCCATTATATCGAAACTTACGGGGATCAATTTGTACACTTTGAGGGAGGTTTCAAAGGGTTCATTTCTATATCCATTTTTATTGGGGTCTTTTCCAGGCAAAAAAGGGTAAGGCACCCAAAAAATTACATGCAGCTAACAACAGATGATCCCAGATTTTTATACCCACTTCGTGTTCCCAAATCAAAAAATGGGAATTTAAAAGGGAGTCAAAAATAACAATTTAAATGCGTTGCCTGCAAAAATTACCAACACAAGAAAACAGAATCACCCAAAATCAGCATAAGAAAAAAAGTTGGCCAAAAGGGTGAATTACATAGATAAACAAAGAATGAAGTGGTTTGACCACTTAATAAGAATGCATCCAAACCCACAGTATACGAGTCTTCTACAACAGAAAATCGGGAAAGAAAGGGAAAGGAAGACCCTGGAAAGATGGTTAGATGGCGTAGCAGAATCCTGTGAAAGAGAAAGATAACAATCACAAAGCCACCAGAACAGGCAAGTCAAAAAAAGAAAACACGACATGGGCAACAACCCGGAAGCATTAAGACAAAAGAAGAAAAAAAGACAAGGGGGGACCGGACAGCAGAAGCCAACCTTTAGGGAAAGCCCGAATATTTATTGGGAAATTTATAATTCAGCAAGATTCTTCCTCTGAACATTTTTTTATGACTATACCAACCATCAGACCCAGATGCTGTTCAGAGCATTTTTCAAAGATTTTAAATCATCAACAGTGATTATTCAATAATTGTCATAAAGTTATACTTCCCATATTTTGTAATATCTTTTATTTTTTCACTCATCCCTTCTTTTTCTTTTTTTGTCTGGAGTTATGCAGAACTGCCTCAATTCTCCCCTTTTGTCTGTCTTCAAAATTACCCTATTGTCCATAGTCAGATCAGACATTGAAAATGGTCTCCCACCGCCATTCATGTTGCATTGCCATCACCCGGATTTTCGAGTGATTGTTTGCGTTCAATTTCAATACATAATTACTCCCATATGCTGTGCTTGGTTTCTCTTGCAATTTGCTTGAAATATATAGCTTGGCTGTTCTTCATTTCTGACAAGGCTCTTCATGATCTTCGAGATTGGGCAATTTTCTGGTTTTTTCACCACTGGTTTCAACCTTTTTTCCCGCCCAAACATCTGCCTTTATTCCCCCATGATGGTTTTTGAATGGCAGGGCTCCATTTTAATGGGGCATTGCACCTTTTTGCCCGCCTGATAACATAGGCTGGTCTGGGAAAGCCACACGATTTTTTGCTTCATCCTATCTAATTTTTAAAAAGTATTGCAATAGATGATCAATGCCATGATGTTTGGAAATTCCAGTAAAAATGCACAAAAGTCGAAAACAGGCCAGATCCAGCACTGTCTTGGCCCCCTTTTTTGTCAGATATTGGTGGGTTTCCATCAATTAAGTCTGTCTCGTTTATTAAAACAAAGTTTGCTTTAATATCATGAATAGAAGAGTTCGGGATCAAACATGCTCTGATATAGTCTCTAAGAATGTTTACTTGGAAATTTAATGAATCCTCCCCAAATACCAAAAAAAATCGGGAAAATCTTCAAGTGAAAACCCCCAAATTTCCCAAAGTCTTTCAAATTTCATTCTAAGCTATGTTACATTATGTTCAGTGTTGATATCCTCAACAGTAATATATTCTATATCGTCAGCTATGACAATCTGTATCTCATGCATGTTGTGTAATATCTGTTGTATCCTTTTTTTGCTCGTCTCTGTCTAGAATAGAAAGTTATACAGAAATGTAGAATGGTTGTGTCATATTCTTATTGAGCTAATCAAAATATTTAAGTTTCCTGTATCTATTTTTAGCAGAATGAATGACTGAAAAATACCCTTAGCCTATTTTATATAAATATCATGTTTTCTTTTACTTTTGCAGCAAATGATCCACTTAAAGTTAAGAAAGAAGATATATTTGACCTACCCAAACTCAATTATGGATCTGCCTTCCTTGGTCCTAACCTCTGGGACAGATCACAAGACAGCACAGATTTTAATCTTGAATGCATGGACCTAGATGAGTTTCTGTCAGAAAATGACATCCCTATTAATAGTGAGGATATGATTAACGATGTGCCAGTAGGAACAGATGAATCTTCATGTGGCATAAATGGTATGATAATATTACTTGTGTTTTAGTTTAGTTTAGTCGTCAGATCATCATCACTGTACATCAAACCAATTAGTCCATAAGTGCTCCGATCTCCCCCTCAGTATGTCTCTCAGAGTGTGACAACTAATGACCCCGGTTCTGTGTTGATTTACTAGTCTTCTTTAACTACCAGCATAGTGCTCTCATCTAGCTACACCACACTTGACTTGGAATTCTTGCAGTCTTGCTAGTGTTGTAGATTCTTACTCACTATTACTTGAATCATGTACACCACCTCTCTCCCTTAGTAAATTTATAATATCAGCCTGGTCCATTGCTCACCCACTTTTTACAGCAGCCATAACTGCAAGCCTATTGGCACAATCATTTCTCCTACACCTGCATGCCCTAACACAAAATAAACTGATTTTGTCAGCTTAGGACCTCCCAGCGACTCCATCCATTGTATCCAGCCATCCTGTTTCTCTCATCCTGAGCATACTCATTGAGTCACTGATGTCTGTAATCCCAGTCAGACCATCGCCTTAGTTACTGCCATGATTTCCTTAGTGAGACTGCCTGTAGTCAAAGCAAAACCACCACTGTCTTCCTTCACAACATTCCCTCCAACTTGAGTAGTGAAAGCCCACGGGCTCCACACATGTCGGATCACCGAACCATTTGTATTAATGATTACAGCATTCTCAGATGAGTTCTCAGAAATTAATGTCTGAACTTCTGCCTCCACAACAAGTGGGTTGTCTTGTCTGCACTCTTTATCAAGTTTGATACATACAGAAAATGATGTATTGATTCCTGTTAGCATTGATATCTATTCTTCACTGTGTTCAAAGTCTTCAAGTGAACACACCTGTTGAATACAGTCACTCGCCTGACCTCTCCAAGATTTTCCTCTTTTTAACATATTTCCTTTTGTCTCTTTATTTCCATGTGCAGAGGATGTTGTGTGTCAGCACTGACGCGAAGTTATGCCCATGCAAAGCTCGTCCGTGTTCTATCTTCTATAGTAGGATAATCAAGAAGGTTTTGCATCGCCTTGCACAACATGTCTTTAGTATTACTTGTGTATTACTGCATGTGCAATTGTTTATTAATTGGCAACACATGGTTTCAACATCATCCGAGGAGACTATGAACATGGAGGAGCCCAAATATTACCATGTACAATCAAATTGATTATATAATGATAAACAAACGATTTAGAAATGGATTGATATCTGTGAAAACAAGACCAGACTAGATTGTGACAGTGACCATGCAATACTGGTGGGGAAATTAGAATAAAATTAAAGAAGATAAGAGGGGCACAGAAACAACAAAACAAACTCAACTATACTCAAGTCTGACACAAAAGTGAAAGACTCATTTAAACACATTATACAAAACACGCTATAGAAAAAATAGAAACAATAGAAGAGCAATGGCAGATGCTTAAAGAATCAATCCAACAAACATCAAAGGAACCAACCCCAATAACATGTCAACGGATCAAAAAGACATGAATGACATGAATTAATGAAAAATAGAAGTCTCTGTGGCTAAGTGGTTAAGCCCTTTGCCTTGCGAGTTGAAGGTCATGGGTTTGAATCCAGACCGCAGCCTTCTGTTCACAAGTGCAGTTTTTCCAGAGACCCCTAGGATTGTTGTCGGAGCTACGGAGTTCGTGTTTTGTGCAATACTCTCAGCAGGTGGCGTGCCATTTCTGCGGAGAGGGACTGAGCCATATGGGGTAAACCCGGTGCAATGAAGTCAATCCTTCGGCTTTAAAACCCTTTTAGAAGCAACAGGCAAATTAGGTGTAGGCGTTTAAAAAATAATTAATTAATGACATCAACAACACCAGATATATATATATATATACCCAAAGATTTCTACAATAAATTTTTATAGCACTACCAAAGAAAGTAGGAATGATAGAATGCGAAGAACACCGTACAATCAGCCTCATGAGTCACATAATAAAATTTCTTTTCAGCTTTATCATGAGAAGGATAAGAAACAAAGGCCAGAATTTAAGGAAGAACAATGTGGCTTTGTTGAACGCAGGGGAACAAACAACACAATATGTACAATAAGAACAATAATGAAGTATAAGTCCAACTTCATTTCTATACAAGAGAAGTTGAACTTATACCTATGTCTCATAGACTACTCAAAAGCTTTTGATAAAGTAAAACATGGAGAAATAATTAGAATGTTAGAAAGTATAAATATTGATGGGTAAGATCTTATACTGATCAAGAATATATACTGGCAACAAAGCGCAGCTGTAAGACTAGAGATCAGGGTGGAATCTTATCAGGAGATACAATTAGGAGTAGACCAAGGATGCGTACTCTCACATGACCTGTTCAACCTATACAGTGAAAACATCATGGCATATATAGAAGAAAAGGCAGGAATAACAGTTGGCGGACAAAACATGAACAATCTAAGATACGCTGATGACACAATTCTCATAGCTACAAATGAACAAGATCTACAAGACTTGATAGACATCAGAGTGAGAGAAAGTGAAAAGAATGGATTAATCATGAATATAAAGAAAACAGAGGTAATGGTTATCTCTAAGAAACAGGAAACACCAATATGTAATATCGACATAAATAACGCAACTCTAAAACAAGTTCATGGATTAAAATATCTAGGAACGTTCCTATCATCAGATGGAAGATGTACAACAGAGATTAGGAGTAGAATAGCTCAAACAGAAATCAAGCTTTATGAAAATGAAGAACACACTATGCGTGAACTCACTACCAATGACATTGCGAAAACGAATACTCCAGTGCTATATTGATGCAATACTTATAGGCAGCGAATCATGGACAATAAATAAACAATCAATAAGATCACTGAAAGCCACAGAAATGTGGTTTTACAGAAGAATGCTAAAAATTCCATGGACAGCAAAGAAAACAAATGTGGAGGTTTTAAATCAGGCCTGCACACAAATAAACCTTATCAAAAGAATAAGAATCAGACATTCAAGGTTCCTCAGGCATATAATGCGAATTGGAGGTTTAGAACATTTTGTGACAAAAAGGTAAAATTCAGGGAAGGAGTGATTGGGAAAGACAGAGGGAGAAGATGCTGGATGGTCTGATATCTTGGTTCAACAAAAGATTGACATCAGAACTGATTACCTGCACGAAGGAGAGAGAGTTGTGAAGAGACATGATCATCTCTCTCTCTCTCTCGAGAGAGAGAGAGAGAGAGATCACTGCCCAACCGATGTACCAGGTCTCCCCATAAATTCCATTCATGTGGAAATCTGATTCATGCAGCCTTAGCATTGGTGTGTTTTACATCACATCTTCAGCACCATTTGGAGCTCTGGTGCTTATCCTTCAGCGATGTGTCCGGTTTCAGCCATCGTTTACTCAGTTCCTCTCCGTTCTAGCAATCTAGTGTTTTTTACGGTGTGAGGTAGCAAGCCCCACACTCAACCTCCTTAGTCGCCTCTTATGACATGCATGGCAGGTAAAAGCGGTTGTATTCTTTACACTTCAATTTGGCCCATGGTAACCAATCAGGCGGCATGATCATCTATGCTGGCAGGCATGTCATTTGATTGATTGATTGATTTTAATAACAGAACAGTTCATCTGTTTCGTTTAGGTAGCAATTTTCACTACACAGGATATACTAAAGATGAAATTATGCTATGAATTCTCAAAGCAACATTGGCTTTTAAAAGTCTAAATAAAATACAGAACATCAAGTGACATAATTTGTAACTAAATTACAAATTTTCATTTCCAATGTTAGTATCAGTCCTAACATTTCCTAGCAAAGTTGAAATGACTAAAGATATAGAAAGCAAGTTGAATGCATTTGAAAATAGATTGCAAAAAAGTGAATATCAAATGGGACAAATTCAGGAGAGGTGATTAAATCAGAGAAATGTCTGGTCAGCCACTAGTGACAACCGTTATAAGAAAGAGAAGATGGAGATATGTTGGACACACTCTGAGAAGAGATGGTCAAATAATCACAGAGCAGGCATTAAATTTGGAGGCAAAGGGTTCACGAAAGAAAAGAGGACCTTGGAAAACCCTGAAACAAACTTTACTGAGAGAGGCAAGAAATATCAGACTTAATTCTATAGAAGTGATTGAACAAGTTATTCAGGATTGAGTACGGAGAAATTACTTGCAGGCCCTAAGTAACGTATAACGCTACAAGAAGAATATATGTATATATATTTGATTTCATCCACTTTCACTAAATCACCTTTGTCTATTTCCTGGTTCTGACATTTGTCTGCAATGGTTTCTCTGGCAGCGTTTTGCCCTACCACGTCTTTCTGCTTACTCTGATCTAGATAGTGAGCAAACAGAGTCTTACCCTTGTTTTCATCTGTCCTCTGCCAATTAAGATCTACGCTCTGGAAGTCAGGAACACACATATTCTTCATTGTACCATTCATACTTTGATGCAATTGCCAGAACAGATTCAATGAGTTGCTATTGTTCACTTGTTCACAGAACTCTGCCCACTTCTTGCTTTCAATCATATTTTACAAGTGCTTTGAAACATCCTGTTTTATTACTCATATCTAGTTTCAACTGCAGGATGTGACCAGGCTAGGTGGTTCCATTTTCTTGGCATTTTGCCACTTCCTGACAGCAAACTGTTTATATAACCACGCCTTCTCCACCTCTTCATCCCACAAGGGTGGTTGTTCCCAGAATTTCTTTTTGTTAATGTAATTGCTACATAGACAAAGATGGATATATAGAAGAGCAATGATTGAAAATTAAATGTTACAGATATAATAATAAACTAATTAATCAGCCTGTTAAGACCTGAGAAAACAAAAGCAGTCTAAGTTTAAATAATATATTTTTAAGCAGGACATAATATGACTGATGTATTACTGTATAAGAAAGAAGAACAATGTATATCACACAGACTAGGGGTGCTTTTGATGTCTTAAACAATGATTATACAAAGAGAGTAGTCAGCAGCAAAGAGAATAGTCAGCAGCAGCTATGGTTATAGGCATTCTAACAAACCTCATACAAACAGGGCAATGGGCATCACCTTGGACAAAATCAGTGATTATTGTCATAGAAAAAAATATGAAATCTCTAATAATACCAAAATTGTTGTACCATTTGTCTTATGAGCTACTCAAACAGGGATACTGAATAGGCTAACCAATGAGAAAAATACTATTAACTCCAGTGTCCAACCCAATGCCAGTGACGCCATGCCAGTTTTCTCCCAGTCCACACAACTTATCTTATCTATGCCATTATCTGTAAGCGGTGTAACAAGGCTTATATCGGCGAAACAGACAAGATGCTCAGTGACCGATTCCAACACTTGCGCGACTGACGCCAATGCTCCGTGACCCCTGTAGCCACCCATTTCAATGATACTGGCCATTTAGGAGCTTACGATGTCCAAGTACAGCCATCACGATCTGTTCCCCGGATGATGCTCGATTTTCTCTGGAGAATCGTTGATTTCTTTGTATGGTACCTTTCGCCACGTGGCTCAACTATTTCATGCCTCAGAACCTGAGAGGTTCTATGGATGACTGCTTCAGAACCTGAGGGGTTCTATTGATGACCTGAAGTAATTCAGTTCATTGAAGCTGCTACTGCTGTGACCTGATGGCAGACAGAAGAATGATGATGAAGTAGAAGACTACCAACCTTCTTCTTATGCTCATCATCATCATGTATGCCCTGTGCTGTAATCAGAGTTTTTGCCACACCCAGTGTAGGTACATCCAAAACTACTCCTAGATGACAGGCTAGACCAAAACCTGAAATTAGATGTAACAACAAAACACACAGTCAGGCTTCAACCCTATTAAAACCAGACTGGAAACAGCAAAGACAGACTGGACATCATGAAGAAAAACTTAAACTCACAATGTTAAACTCATGTGGGGTCAAACTGAATCCTACATTGCCATACTATTTACTCCAAAAGCCAAACTAAATCTCACATAACCAGTTTATTTTAAATGCCACTATTCTTTACAATATCTACAAATGCAGAGACAAAGCAAGAAAAACCAATTTTAAAAACAAAATTTTCCACACCCCTATTCAAGCTTGCCTTCCTAAATCACGGGTAGACGTTCATAAAAAAACCAGACCTAGTGCAGTCTACTATCCCCCTAGGTGAGCCAGAGTTCTGTTCGCGTTGGATCTCAGGCCAAAGTTTCCTGGACTACACAAATGGGAGGTGCAAATTGGCTTGTGGTTAAACAAATAAACAGATACAGGTATTAAGAGCTTCGAAAAACAAATAGACAAACACGGACTCGAACCACTTACCTGTCTTACGACACAATCGCCTAGCCTATCAATACGAGCGTCCTTACGTACACAACCAATGACTCATCCATGTTTCATCCATGTGTACGTAAGGACGCTCATTGCTAGGCTAGGCGATTGGTGTCGTAAGGACTAGGGTAAGTGGTTCGAGTCCGTGTTTGTCTATTTGTTTTTTCTGAAGCTCTTAATACCTGTATCTGTTTATTTGTTGATCATATTCGTTACTTCCGTTGCTTCCTCTGGGGTTCTTGTAAGAAAACTCCTTGTGCTCATCTTGTGTGTTAAACAGATTCATCAAAAGGCTTTTAATTTTCACCTCACGCCCTCCCTAAGAGAGACTAGGCAAACCAACTCTGCTGTATACAGAGTCAGATACAGAACATACCTTGCAGACCTTCTCATCATTTTACTATATTAATGATTTTCAGAATTTTCAGATCTCAGTATTTTGTTTCAGTTTGCACTTACTGAGAGCTGTAGTAGCGTAGTTGTTAGTAAACTTGCTTCTTAAGCGCATGGTCCAGGTTCATATCCACAGTGCGCATGGACTATTTTTCAGAAAGTAACGGCTCTCAGGTCAACTCAGCCTCAAATGGGTACCAGAAAAAGCATGAGGATGTAAAGATGGCCAACCACATCCCCATTTGTGTGCAGACGGTCAATAAAAACTACAAGCATAACACCACATTACCCAATATACCTCAATGTATGAAAAAAGGGTTCCTTTACATACTTTTGTATTTATTCTATTTTTCAAAATAGTTGATCTCTCTTACAAACATCACATTAAACAAACAATTTAAATTTGCTAATTTTTAGGGAAAAATCACAACAAATATTTATTTCTGAATCACCTCAAAGATGATATGAAAACAGGATATTCAAATTCATTCATCCATCCATCCATCTATCATCTGTCTGTCCGTCTGTCTGTCTGTCCGTCTGTCTGTCTGTCCGTCTGTCTGTCCGTCTGTCTATCCATCTATCTATCTATCCATCTATCTATCTATCCATCCATCCATCCATCCATCTAATCTAATCTATCTATCTATCTATCTATCTGTTGGAGGGAATGACTATGCAAGGGGCATACAGCCATGTCCCCCGGGCAGAGAGCCTCATACTAGACAAGTAGATAGGATAGTTATAGTCCGTTTACAAATGTTTGCCCTCAGTCAAGTTCAATTTTCTCAAAAAAGTATCTGTTGTATTGATTTGAAATTTTGCATACAGTCTTATATTTACGATGACCAAAGGAATATGTCGTTGACAGGTCGAAATGCAGCTCAGATTTTGCATATCGGCGAATTTCTTTGATGTTTTGCGAAAACTTTAGCAAAGCTATGCAAAAGAACTAATTTTACAATGATACACTTCATATAGGTTAAGGATGTCATCAAAGGCGGATCCCTATTCATATAGTGATGGGTGCCATGTATATAATTAACATAGACATATAATTAGCATAGACATATAGAAGAATTATAAAATAGAAAATGACTGGAGTATGACAATAATATATTTCTAACCTTATTCTGTGTCGGATGAGTCCAGTAGATTGATGACTGTTCTAGGTTGAATTAAATGCAAACAATCCTTTCTCCAATATTCATCTTCTTCTTTCAAGACATGGTCCTCACATTTTATCCAGTAAGCTTTATCAACATTTGATAGCGCAGCGTGGTTTAGCATCTTGACGTCAGACAATTTGAATGTAGTATTTTCAGCTGCCACTTGTCCTTTAATTTTAGCCCACACAAGTTTTATTTGGTTTAAATGTGAATGGTACCGTGGAAGTCTCAAACACCTATGACCATGCTCCTCTATCAACTTGTCAATTTGAAATTTCTTTGACTTTTGTGTCTGCTTTACAAGGGACAACAATTCTGGTTTGAAGTAAGTTTCATTGAACGGAATATTTTCTCTGATGAGCCACATCTTTATTGCGTCTTTTGTGCTCGATGTCGTAGGTATTTTGTCTTCTTATGATATAACATTGTGATATGATGCATTGTCCATTATGAGACAAGATGGTCTATCTAAAGATGGAAGAACTGTTTTCTCGAGCCAATTTCTAAATATTTGGCCATTCATCTCTGCGTGATAATCCCTATTGTCTGTAGACTTTGAAACGAAAACAAGTTCAGCATTCTGCAATAACCCATTATGTCTACTACCACCGTGGGCTATGACTAAACGTTGTCCTTTACTACTTGGTACATATCGCTTTATCCTTCCATCTACTGACTGCCATTCCTTTGCATTGGCGTGATGTGCATTGATCCATGTTTCATCCAAATACACAATATCATAACTTTCTCTGCGCATGTCTCTTACTTCACGTAGGTACTTGCTTCTCATGACTACTAAATGGGCTGCTCGCAAATAATATTTCTTCCACTCGTATACTTTCTAAAGGTGAAGCCTAATGTCCTTATAACTTTCCACAACGTACATTTAGATAACTCAATGTCATTGTTCTTCCTTAAACAAGTCTGCAGCTTTCTTACAGTCACTGTTTCTGACGAACATTTTCACAATTGCTCGTCGTATAACCTCCTTGTCAAAGCTATCTACAATTGACTTTCTACCGGCTATTTGCTTATTGTTTTGAGGGTTTATTCTTGATTCATGCATCCATCGACGAAATGACCGTTTACACAGTTCCAAATGCACTGTTCTCTTTTCGGGGTTTAAAATAGATTGATAGTCTTCCACGATCAGCTTCTCGACTAAAATATAAGTACAGCTTCATTGCAATGCTTTGAAGTGTGCAGAATTTCACTTTCAATCCCATTCTGTAATATAGCAAGAATCAGCCAACGTTTCTGGTAAATGGTTTCTGGTAAACTCACCCACTGCCTGTATTGGTATAGACTTTACCTCTGAGCATATCCGTTCAAGTGTGACACCAGCTTCTAAACGGCAAAAACCGGTACGACTGAGAAAATATGTTGTTGACCACAGAAGTTTGGGTGTGAAGCTGTAAAATCTTTAAAAATGTGTCCTTTTACACTGACAATAGTTTTATATACCCCATATAAACAAACATGGAAATAAGCTGTACAATCTACAAGACAAACATTTTTTGTTTGGTCATTCATATTTCAAGTTTATATGCAAAATTTCATCATCGTAATTGAAATGGTAGCAGAGTTATAGATTTTTAAACAGGGGCAAACATTTGTAAACGCACGATAGTAGAAATGAGGTAGGTAGAGACTGTAGATTTTGCACACCACAGCTGCACACAACGAGCGTAGTAGCAGCACTAGAAAAAGACTAGTTTGACGTAGATTAGTTAGCACTGCTTAGCGACGTAGTGACAACAAACAGGAGACCGATAAAAACATTACACCAGTATGGACGTGTTTGTAAACAATTGGTGTCGGAGGTAAACAAAAAGTTGAGCCTTCCCATTAACGGGATTCGTGGACCAGAAGGGACCTGTAGAAGTGAGTCAAAGTAATTTTTGTTATACTATCTACATTTGTTCTATTTTTTACGTAGAGAGGCAACTCTGTCATTGACCTTCCTACTTCAGGTTACAGTTCTTTGGACGTTACATACAATCTAGGACTCGACGTTTGTCCTTTTGTCCTTCCTACAGGGAAGGCGGCCGGCGTATTTACCCACCGGTCAAGTTATTTTATTTGATTCTTCATTCAACGGACTCTGCGGTTGTCCTTTTGTCCTTCCTACAGGGAATGGTGACCGGCTTGCTTACCCACCGGTCAAGTTCTTTTATTTGATTCTTCATTCAACGGACTCTGCGGTTGTCCTTTTGTCCTTCCTACAGGGAATGGTGACCGGCTTGCTTACCCACCGGTCAAGTTCTTTTATTTGATTCTTCATTCAACGGACTCTACGTTTGTCCTTTTTTCCTCCTAAAGGAGGGTGACCGGCGTGACTTCCGACCGGTCAAATTGCCTTTACTCGACTCTTCAATCAACGGACTCCTGGATACCTTTGTCCTTAATGCAAGGTTGGTGACCGACGCGCACCAGCTCATCGGTTGGATTATTTTTATTCTAGAATTTATACTGCCTATTTGTGACAATTGGTCAGACTAGACGGCTATCGAACATTTCTGCGGACATATACAACTGCGGACTCACGACCTTCTTACAGCCAGGGTTTTGGGAGAACAGCGCTAACAGGGAGACCAAACAGTTCAAGGTAGTTACTATTTGCATTTTGATATATTTGATAACTGATATATATTTGTTTTCTTTGAAGTGTGATTTTCCTCTACATATGTTATGGCGTACCGCAACACCAGGGGGCATAGGTTTGGTGAGGACAATGGCCTCCCAGTGGAAGGGGTGCCATCCTCCGGCACGGGATCCAAAGGATGAGCCCGTGACACTACCCGTGTCCAGCCATAATTCTGAAAGTCACAATAGAGATCAGGCGTCCATACCGCAGCCATTTTTTTACCAGCTTCACCCCATCACGACTACACAACGCCAGTCCGCCCCACATTCGTCCCGAATTGTGGCCAGACCCCGTACTGACCATACGACGCTTTGGGGACAAATTGGGCCATCTGTGGAGGAGTTTACAAAGATGTTCGCAGATATTGGCGGCACTACCAACTCGACGAGGATGATAAGTAGGATTCCATACTGAGAATGTCAGGTGACATCAAGTGTGAGGTTAGGATTCATATGCTATCCGACAAAAACCCCGGGACACGCTGCTAGGCAAACTTCTCAGAGAGTACGGAGACAATCGGTCGGCTCATGACCTCCTGTCATTGTTTTATGCGACCACCAATGGTCGGGGAACCCTGTCGGGAATTCTCCCATCGCCTATCAGTTATTTTTAAAATTACTACGGCCTAGCAAAATGAGGTTTATTGCAAATGGAACAGAGCATCCTGTGGATCATTTTGTTAAAACTTTAACGGATCGATTGAGTTCCAAACTGCTCATGGAAAATACCCTACAAAACCCTCTATGTCCTTCCTCGAGACCAGAGACGCCGCCTTAAGTGGAGAGGGATCCTATTCCCGCGACATCCCCCAGTACGATTTCAGTATGCAACGCTGCTAGACGACCTGGAATCCAAGGTAGCAGAATGCCACCTGAGACACACTGCCGAATCCCTGTCAGAACCTTCCCACTACCACTCAGTCGGATCAGAACAGTTTTTGTTGCACGAGGCGAAATAAAAGGGGGCATGTAGGGGTGATTATAGTTGTTCCCCTTTCCACGGCCAACACCCAGGATGGCGCGCACGATCCTGGATTCCCAGTGCCATGGCCCATACAAAACAAACCCTTGATAGAGATGAGTCGGGAGAAGGGCAGAATCTCCCTCCAATTAGTCCTTGTGTATCAATAGACGAGTACCATGAGGGACAGTTATACGTATGATTCAGTCTGTTGTGAGGCGCCTAATGTTCTTCAAATTCGTCCCTATCTAACAGAAATCAGATGCCACGAAAATCCAGGATAAGATTGTAATGTGTTGGGCCCATTGAGTCGAATGAGTAACAGAATTTCCCGCAAATTTTGGAGGGCAAATGCCAGGAGAAGCAAAGCAAGGATTGATAGTATCATCGTTGATAGGTCAGGTGATGTGTAAATTTTTACTAAATTTTCCATGTGTAAGGAGAAAAGTCACAGGAGACGCAAAATTATGAAATGATTAACTGATTCAGTACCAGGTTTTTCACTCTGGGCGGAATTATTTTTTAGCTTCAAAATATTGCACACATACTTTAGTTAAATTAAAATATTGTTTCTAAATATGATTTAAAGTTGAACTTATTATATATAAAATTAAAGATAAATGATTGTACTTTCAAAAAATATTTATTGTATGCGAAAATATAATGTTGTGTTGACTGTGCATGACAAATATTAGCATGTAATAAAAAATTAATTGAAATTGTGAGAGAAAAAATCCAACTTACCAAGGGCCTTGAGGAACAATATGGTGAATAAGTCAGTGTAACTGCTCTCTTTATATAAGTAATCCATTTATGAATACACAAAAAATTTAAAAAAATATTGATGGAATATATGGTTTACTAACTGTTCTCAAATTAGCAACACGACCATCTTTGAAGAAATTTCCATTAAAAATTGTCAAATTGAAGATTTCACATACTAAACATTCATGTCTCATAATATATAATCACATACAGTGGGAAAATTTTAGCAATATTTACAGGGAAAAAAGAACTAAAGTATAGAATAATAGTCCTAACATAGCAACTATATAACTTTTCCAAGTAGACTGTTAGGTTCTGTCTGAATCCTTCTTCTTTGTTTCAATCCCACTGAAACCTGACTGGGGCAACGCCCTCGCAGCTGGTTGGGAAACACTACTAGTATTATTTAAATTATTAATAACGATTATTTAAATCACAAACTTCTGTGTCATCAGAAGCTTCACTATCTCACTATCAGTATCTACATCTTCATGCAACCAATCTCGCGCTTCTGCAGCTGTAAAAGCAGAACGAGCTGATAACAAACCATTTCTAGACTCTGAATTGTTAGACATTATTTTTAATCACAGGGTAACTTGAAAACGAAAATTAAACTTGGTTTCACTTGATTCTAGTCAAAACCACGATGTGTGATTTGGTATCGTTAGTACTTCCTCTCTACTTAGTTTCCGTCGATATAAAACTACAAAACGGAGTGAAATTAATAAAACTCAACGCAATAGTAGCCGCTTTAAAAGACGCTTGGGAACGGAGATAAGAAATATGTGCACTACAGTGTTCCATGGGACCGAATCAGTTAAATCATTTCTTTGCGAGACGGGCGAAGAGCAAGATATCGGACAAATTAATCCATGTGTAACTGAGGATAGGGACCACGAAAAGAAAGATTGCGACATGAATAAATCAGTTGTTTGTAGTTTGGTGAGGAACAGAAGGTGGAAAAAAAATAGTCAATTGTCTGCTTCTGAAAAGTCCCTCCACGGCAGCGAACAACATTTAGAACATTTAAGCTATGTTGGTTTTAATCAATCAGAATTCAAACATGAGGGAATTCATATACTTCAACCTCATGGAACACAAAGAGTAGACTCAAAGAGCACGAAAGCAACTCGTGAGAGTTCTAAGATTACTCAAACAAGGTTTCAGAAAACAAACACTAATAAAGCTAATGTGAATCGGCGAGGAAGTAATAGAAGTAACAAAACGATACGTGTTTTTTCAAAAAATTTCAAACGCTTTGATTGGCTCAGATAGTAAGGGGTGTATAGTTAAACGCAAGTGTGCTGACCGTAGCAGTCAGTCTGCAAGAGTGAGGAGAAAAGCAAGATGGCCTAAGTCCATATTTGGAGGAGACACAGAAGAGAATTTAAAACGGGAGTAGGTTCAAGGTTTGCCTATACAAAAGCCAAATGAATTGCCGGTGTATCGATCCAGTGACACGTCAACGAAAACACAGGTACTTGAAGTCACTATGATGGAGCACAACCAGGAAAAAATAAATAATCCGGGATCCAGTGAGTGTGCCTATGCTCATATATTACAAGTGATTGTCTTCCAGTAGCAATGGTAAAGGAGTAGTGAAAATAAACGTAAATCACTACGTATATGTTTAAGAATGTTTGGGACAGACGCTAAATCTCTGAACACATATTATGAGCAAAATATTAATGGCAACGTAAAATGTGATTTTCAAATCTGGACAAATTCAGAGCCAGTGCAATTTGGTTCTGATGTGCAAAAGCGTGTGCAACTTGACCAAAAGTTTCTTAGTCGGATGGACAATGCGTTGTTCCTTAGGAAGGATTGCGTCGATTCCACGGCCAGGGCTGTGCAATGGAATACTTTGGTGGTGATTGGGTTCTTTATGCTGTTTATTAGCGCTGGTGCTCTGAGTTTACATCAGCATTGTTTCCAAGGGTTGATTCCTTCAATCTACGGGCTAAGGTTTAATCATGGCTTTCTCTATTTAATGATTGAGGTCTACGTAGGGGCTGGTATCTATATTACATATCCCAACAATCACACCGAAACAAAGTACACGCCTAACTGGAAATTTTGTTCAAACTACACCGCAGAGGCTCAAGCACTAATACAGGCCGCAATCATGATCAATAATTCCAACTCTGACTGCCAACAAGTAGTTTTTTCACAGACGCACTATCTGTTTTGCAAGCCCTACAGAGTAACCATCCATCCCTGAGAAAAGAGCTCAGCAAGATCTCTACCAACAAAAGAGTTACACTTCAGTGGGTACCATCACATTGGTGAGTGCCAGGTAACGAGAAGGCGGACAAACTTGCTAAAAAGGGAGCAGAATGTGAACAAATAGATAATGAAATCACATACTTTGAAAAAAAGCTATCATGGACATTAGAAAAGAACCTAAGCCATCCAACGATGACTACCATACACTTGACAGACAAGGACAGACTATCATCTTTCGACTCAGGATAGACTGAACAAAACACCTACAAGGCCGGATTGTCCCCAACCCCTCTGTGCCCCTGTGGCTCCGCTGAACAAACCACAGAACATGTCTTGCAAGACTGCCCCCTGTATGTCCTCCCAAGAAAGGAATGCTGGCCCTGCAACACAACACTACATTCAAAACTACATGGCACTAGAGATGAGCTCCAGACAACAGTCGATTACATCATAAGAACGCATCTAACGGTATAATCATCAAAACTACATGGCACTAGAGATGAGCTCCAGACAACAGTCGACTACATCATAAGAACACGTCTAACGATATAATCATCAAAACTACATGGCACTAGAGATGAGCTCCAGACAACAGTCGACTTCATCATAAGAACGCATCTAACGGTATAATCATCAAAACTACATGGCACTAGAGATGAGCTCCAGACAACAGTCGACTTCATCATCAGAACGCATCTAACGGTATAATCATCAAAACTACATGGCACTAGAGATGAGCTCCAGACAACAGTCGACTTCATCATAAGAACACGTCTAACGGTATAATCATCAAAATAACGATCGCAAAGAAGAAGAAGAAGGTCTACGTTATCCTTGACAAAATACTTCGGGTAGACGTAGGGGATGGTACACAGGATACCATTGACATTTCTCCCAGGGATGGTCCCGTGGGAAAGGTATTCGATCATAATGAGGGCAGCCATGGATTATGCGATTTGTACAAAACCACAGGAGTTTTAGAAACAACAGACCTTGGTTTTTGTTTGGGTCCTTGGGAAGAAGAAAAGTTTGTAATAGGTCTGTCAAGGCTAATGTTGAACCAAGTAAAGAAAATATTTGGTTGAGTCCTTGGAGATTGAAGGATGGATTGTATTACCTTATTTATTGAGGTTATCTGATGTTGAGCCAAATAAATAATTCATTTGGGAATTCGTTGCATTCCTTGGAGGTCTTAGGTTGGATGGTAATATTTCATTAATGGTGGTTATATAATTTGGAATCAAATATTGGCTATTGATTGATTTTGTTTGGGATTTTGGGTGAGATAATGAATACTTCATTGAGGTTATATATATTATTGAACCAAATATGTTAATAATTGGAAGTGTTTGATTTTGTTTGGGATTGTTGGGTGGTTGATGTTTACCTAATTGAGGTTACATGATGTTGAACCAAATATGTACAATTTTGAGTTTTATTTAATTCCTTTGGGGATGTTGGGTGGATTTTAATACCTCGTTGAGGTTACATGATGTTGAACCAAATATGTACAATATTTGGGGTTTTATTTAATTCCTTTGGGGATGTTGGGTGGATTTTAATACCTCGTTGAGGTTACATGATGTTGAACCAAATATGTAAAATAGTTGCTGTTTATCGTCACTGTTTATGTATTTTGTAAAACTGTAGTACTTTGTTTTTACGTTTACCTGTAAAAATAGTTCCCGGTTTTATTTATTTCCTTGGATTGTTGGATTTTAATACTCGTTGAGGTTACAAATGCTGAACCAAATATAAATATTTGGAGTGTTATTAATTTCCCTTTTAGGTTGTTGGTAGATTTTAATACCTTCTAGAGGTTAATGGATGTTAACATCAATATTGTATTAAATATTGTGTTTGAAATTTGAATTCCATGATGATTTCCATTAATAACTTTTGTTTTGGTCAACATTTTCAGAAAGGGACTTAAAAATAAGACATGGACTCGACCATACATGTAGATACCTCATCACCCCAGACTCACCCCCTATGAGGATAGGATGTTAAAAATAGCTACCTTACATTTCCGACTGCTGAAAATACACGATCTAGAGCAACAGACGAGTTGATGGGTCGCATTTAATTAAGACTAAGTCCCATTTAATTGTGGTGACCAAGTCATTTAAATGTGTAGTGACTAAGTACTTTAATTAATTGTGTACTAAGTCGCATTTAATTATGTGTGACTAAGTCCCATTTAATTATGTATGACTAGTCGATTTATATGGGGACTAAGTCACATTTATTTTGGTGACTGTCCATTTAATTAAAGTGTGGACTAAATCGCATTTAATTAGTGTGGTGACTGAGTCACATTTAATTATTTTGTGACTAGTCGCATTTAATTATGTGTGGTGACTGTCCCATTTAATTCATACAACTTTTGTCGTTGCCTCTCATCACCTAAGGTGATGGTGTTTGGGGAAACATGATCCAGTGGGAGTCATGAACCATTTTTGGGCATAGAGGAGTTGATGAGTGGCATTTAATTTTTGTGATTACTGAGTTCCCTTTAATTCATTCAACCATCTCATGACTTCAGGCTAGACCGTAACAAGAGCCTGGCCCAGGACCATCCGTGGAGATGGTTTTTTGCCGGGACGTCAGAACTGGAATGGGGGTGTTGGAGGGGAAAGGCTTGCAAGGGCATCAGCCATGTCCCCGGGCAGAGACCTCCTACTAGACAAGTAGATGGATCGATATAGTTCGTTTCCCAAAATTCGTGATCATCTTTAACACCGATATAAAATCATTCACTTGACAGAATTCTTGATTTTTATATTTTTTGATAGGAATAGTGACGACTTCCAAAAGTATTTTTGCCCACCCAAAACTTTATTTATGTAAGATTTCAATATGTTATTACTAATTTAACAGCGATGTTGATTTGGTATGATTTTAGAATGTTAACGGTACGAAAGTGAAGTATTGACGTCAAGATGCCAATGTGCGCTCCACGTGCAATTCAGCAGTAGTTAAAATCGGAATCCCGTGAAATTAATCATTTCACACTGTATATGAAAGATTGTCATTGGCGTGTCACAAACCATTTATTTGCATTACTTGAAGCGGAAGGTACTATTTTATTATCAGTATTAGAAATGAGTTTGAAGTGTAAATTCACTACCATGCAGAAGGTGACTGCACAACTGTATAGCTACTTCTGCAGAGAAGCCAGACGTGGTGGTTTATATCACAACTTACAAGACCCGAAGAGGAGAACACAACATGCTCTTGGTATAAGTAGAATGTCATTTTGCCGTTGGATAGAACAGGACTGTAGTAATGAACGTAAGGAACACAGAAAAGGCCGGAAACGGAAAACTGACAATTTCGATAAATATGTTATTGTGAGAGAAATTCATAAAATGTTTAAGGCCAATGATGTGGTTACACTACGTAAATTGAAATCACGTCTGCGAATTCAATGTGAAATTGATATATCTAAAACCGCCTTATGGAGAGTTGTTAGGTGCAGCGGTTTCACTTTTCGGAAATCTAGTACAGGTCGGAATATAGTTTGTGAGAAAACGCATCTGATAGCTGCACGATGAAAATATCTGCGGAGATACGGAAGCGTAGGACGGAAGGTTACGATATTGTATATCTGGACGAATCGTGGGTAAATGCTCTCCGTACGTTTGATAAAGAATGGAACCACTAGAAGGAACTAAGAAAAGGGAAATTCCAAGCAGCAAGGGGCAACGCATTGTGATAGGTCATGCAGGCAGCAAAGCAAATGGTCTTGTCAGTGGCGCAGAACTTCTTTTCCAAGCACTGTCTACAGATGGTAGGGACTACCACACTGAAATGAACGGACTTATTTTCAGGTATTGGTTAGCGAACACACTTCTGCCTGCTCTGGATAGGCCGTCGTGTATTGTAATGGACAATGCCTCCTATCATAATGTAGTGGCGCATGCAGACAAAATTCCCACCTCATCAAGCACAAAACAAGACATCATGGCGTGGCTTGCAAAATAAAATATATCGTTTTGTTGCAACAATTTCAAAACTGAGTTGTTGCAACTGGTGAGACAGACTAAGAAGTCAAAGATTTTATAATCGATAAAGTCATTGCTGAGCACGGCCACACTTCTCTTCGATTACCACCTTACCGTTCACATCTCAATCCCATTGAACTTGTGTGGGCTGCAGTCAAAGGTCAAGTTGCAGCAGTAAACAAGACTTTCAAACTTCGTGATGTAAAAGTCCTAACACGTGATGCCCTCGCAAAAATAGATATAGAATACTGGAACAAATGTGAAGAGCATGTGCTCCGAGAAGAAGAGGCATATTGGCAACGAGATGGTTTGCATTTTCTCCAGCCCGCAGCAGTAGTCAATCTCTTCTACTCTTCAGACTCCGAATCTAATAGCTAACATCCCATTTGCTTTCACCTTCACCAATCGCCTCACAATACCAGGGACTGGCAACAACTACCAAAGGTACGTCAATTTGATCGCCAAAGATAATATCAACATAAAAAACACTCAGGAATAAAAAGCTAACCATGTCACATTGCTTTTTATAATATGTAATAGGGTTATGCCTTTGCAAACATTCGCCACCATTTTGTGTATTACTGTAAATTCTAAACTTTGGTTATCATTTTGTTGTGCTTATGCAAAATTATATAACAAAAACGTTTTTGCATCAACTAAGCTACCTACCAATCAGTTAAACATGGATTCGTAACGTCGGGAGGTATATAAGACTGCATGCAAAAAATTACTTGTATCCATCATATAGATTTCGTACAAATTAAATCCTAGTGCGATTACGAATTTTGGAACGAACTATAGTAGAAATGAGTTAGGTAGAGACTGTATATTTTGCACACCAAAGCTGCACACAACGAGCGTAGTAGCAGCACTAGAACAAGATTAGTTTGACGTAGATTAGTTAGCACTGCTTAGCGACGTAGTGACAACAAAGGGAGACCGATAGAAACATTACAGCAGTATGGACGTGTTTTAAACACTGTCTTGGAATACCATCAATAAACATGATCTAATCACAAGAGATGTGTTTGAGTGTGTCACTAACATCTTACACCAAGATAATTACCATCTATCTATGCTGTAGCAACTACCATTAGGCTCAGCATTCGTAAACTACTAATATCACCACAGCATTAAACACAGAGGATCCTGCGGAAAATATGAGAATGGAATACCCATTCTACTACATATCTATCTATCTGTCTATCTGTCTATCTGTCTGTCTGTCTGTCTGTCTGCCTGCCTGCCTGTCTGTCTGCCTGTCCATCTACCTGCCTGCCTGCTTGCCTGCCTGCCTGTGGTATGATTTATAAAATTGGAGACAGAGACGACCACAACGACTGTGAGAACATCGCATAGAGGACAACTAAAGTACGTCGATTGAGAAGGCGGAAGAAATGACTTCTGATCCACAGTTTGTTGGTGACCTGTGATGAAATCGACGTTCTGAAAATTTGTTACATTAAGAGATGAGCTTTACAAATCTGGTTTGTAAAAACTAAGGGACAGAATTGGTCACGACAGAGATGAAATGTCTACGCAGAATGCTGGGAATATCAAGAAAAGACCAGTTTAGAAATGAAGACATCAGGAATAAAGTGGGTACAACATTAGAATTGAACTTCATCAATAAACATCAAATTAACTGGTTCGGCCATTCGGCTCAATGCGTTACGAATGTCATTTCGGTACATGGTTCGCTGCAGCTTCCTCTGATATTGTAGCAATGCCAGCCAAACAATCAGCTCGTTTATTAAAAACTGACTCCTACGTGCCCATGGACAAAAATGAAGGCGATTTCTCTCTAATCACTGTCTTTACCAGTACCTCCACCCAGTTTCCATTCCAACAGACAGTGCGCATCAAAGAGCAATGTTACTCCGATACAGTGGATACAAAACAAAAGACCATCCACGCAAAAGTTGAACCTCAGAAATAACAGAGGCTGTAAAAACTTAGTTATGAAATCACACACAACCTCGTTCTAGAAATCTTCTCTTATTCTGACGTTGTGATGCAAAAACAGGATTAGAGAAAGACGAAGAAGAAGAAATGACAGACTGCACGCAACAAATGAATGAGTACTCAACGCAAGGGATGAAAACAAAATTGTCATTCTGTACTTGATTCGCTTTAATCTTTCATTGTCCCACTAAACACCCACGAATAGATCCCATTGCCAGGCAACTTGATATAAACCAACTGATAACAATGTGCAATATAGTGCTTGGTGCTCTAAATATACATGTATTATGTATATCATGTATTATGTAATCGTTGACCGAATTAACAAATATCCATTTCATTCTAGCCTGTTCTTATTCACGCTTTATCCTTCCTTTATTTCCATTCTGTTCTATTATGTTATCTTGTTGTTACAAGACAATGAGGGTTGTTATCAATTTTTACACCACGAAAAGAATATCAAATTATCAACATGCTTGCTCTCCGTATAATAAAAGAACAAAACATTCATTATTCTGAACTGCAACGTAAGCAAAATTCATTAATAATTCTTCTGCTTTTAATAATGGATCGTTTAGGTAATAGTAACATGGACTAGATTAATGAGTTTCAGATGTTTTTGTTATTCTGAGTTATAATTACTGTAAGACACTAGAAGAAGACATCAATAGCCAGTATTTATAGTATTAACACCAAAAATGAAACGGTCTTTGCTGCTTGTAATACTGCTATTTTATGACTTGTAGAATAAGGGATCATGGTCTGTGGAATTTAATGGCCGCATTGCTATTGCAGTCGCCACGAAACTGTTCAGGTTATGATTTTTTTCTTTATGTCCACGGTAGAAAAAACTCTTTAGCCTTACCGAGGACTGAAACCAGGTCTCCAGGCTCACTGTTTGAACACACTCTTCTTTATGTTTCTCATGCATCCAGTTCTACTTGTACAACGTATAATTCCCAACTCCTTAATTTGATGGATAGATTCAACCAGGGTTGCCAATTTATCATTTTTAATGCTAGATTTAGCATTATTTTCCTGATTTAGCATTACAAATTTCTATCTAGCATTTAGCAGGTAAATCAGCATTAAAACAAAATTAGTTAGCATTTTAAAATATTTATTTTAGTTTGGTCCATGAATCAGAAAATCGACAAAAACAAGACGGACAAACACAGACAATTTACTACAACGAGATCCGAGTAATAAATTTATCCGTCTAAGTGCGGGAAATTCCTGGATTACTCTTATTTAAATGTATATGCCACTCCATACAATTATCAGTGCCTCATGCTTGTGCTACATCATTGCCAAAAAACTTTGAGATTTTGGTAAGTGAAACTTATAAATGGTTTTCTCAGAGTTCATTGAGGTACACTTCTTAAAGTCAACTTTACTAGAACATTAATGTATGATAAGGAATTCTTGTGCCGCCCGAGTGGTTACCGGTGCCCAAATTTGGGGTGTAAAGAATGGAATCACTCTTACCTGCCACGCATGTCATAAGAGGCATCTAAGGAGGTTTGGTCGAAATCGGATGCACGTGTCTGCTAGGGAATGCAAACCCGAAACAAATGCTTGCAGAAAACGGATGCACCAGGCCGCAAGGCGCATAACATGGTGCAACGACCCCTTACAATGAGAAATGAGATAACGGATTCTACGGTCGCCAATCGGCCTTGGAGATTTAGCCATGCAGTAAGAATGTCAGACCTACCATCACGAGGGTAGCCAAAACTTACTGTGGGAAGAGGTCAGCACAAACGGGAAGCAGAAATCATAGGAATTATATCCTACAGAATTGGCCCAGTATGCAGACTTGAGAAGAAAGAGGTGGCCACTTACACCAGCGTCCAAGACAAACAGTATGACGTGGCTGATAATCTGAGATAGACGTTACCTTTATTTGAGAATCCGAAATTCCAATCTAGTGAAAACGCAGAAGAAGAATTCTTGTGCAACCAGGTGGTTAGCAATTGAATCAGCAGAATTTTAAGCCAGTGAATTGAATTTCCGACTCATTTTCAATTAACAAGTTCTAATGAAAAATGTTACATCGCCACTTTACTGTATGAAATGTATTGCGAGCCTCAGAATGAGTTATTTATATTATTTTTGCATCAAATTATAAAACATGTTCAAGAAGTGAACAAACTTTTTGAATCAAATATTTCTGATAAAACAAAATTGTTTTCTGATCAATCTCCTCTTATCAGATCTATCGCTAACATGTTAGTACTGCCAACAAGCAGCATTGATCTATCCTAATCAAATCTATCGTTAACATGTGTAGATACAATGAGAAAGCAGCATTGATCTATCCCATCCTTAATTAGCCATCTGATTGCCTCATACAGTGTTAGTGAAGTTGCAACAAGAAATCATTGATCTATTCTTCAATTGGCAGATGCACTTGAAGAGTTAGTGATTACCAGCCAGACAAAGTAGACGATTGATCTGAATCTTCTTTTAATCAAAATCTATCAAAGTCTGAACTAGTGTTAGATGAACAACAATTAAGCTATTGAATTCACTCTTCTTATCAAATCTATTGCTAACATTTATGTATGAACAATGTAGCATTGATCTATTTTATTTATCAAATCTATCGTAACATGTTAGTACACTGTTTAATCAAATATTGTAAACATTGATCTGATCATCTTCTTATCAAATCTATGCTAACATGTTAGTACTGTCAACATGTAGCATTGATCTATCTCTTCTTATCAAATCTATTGCTAACATGTTAGTACTGCCAACAAGTAGCATTGATCTATCTCTTCTTATCAAATCTATCGTTAACATGTTAGTACTGCCAACAAGTAGCATTGATCTATCTCTTCTTATCAAATCTATTGCTAACATGTTAGTACTGCCAACAAGTAGCATTGATCTATCTCTTCTTATCAAATCTATTACAGGGTGTTCAAGATAATTGCAGCCCCATTGACAATTCGAAAGTTGCCAGGTAAAAATTGAGTTGTGTTTATTTACTATTTAAACCGGTTCTGACTAGCTCGTCCTACGTCACATTTGTTCATCGCCCCTTCCCGCACTACAATTACACAACCTTGACCTATACTACGTCATAACTGAACCTTCTCATTGCCATACATATATGCCAGATTAGCTCCATTCACGGGCCGCTTTTAAGTTGAACACCCTGTACTAACATGTTAGTACTGCCAAAAAGTAGGATTGATTCTCTTGATTCTAAAACTAACATTGAAGAATTTCTGGATCTGAATCCATAGCTGGTTCTAGATTTGAGAAAAGGCTTGAGGAATTAATAATTAGCAAACAAATTCAAGCCTCTCAAGTAACTCACATCCAAAAAAGGGCACATAACTTTTTGATTAACCTGTACAAATAGCTGCATAATCTTCTGCCAGAAAATATTTATATTTTGAAGAATATAAGTTTGTTCTCAGTACAACATACATTGACACATTTTAAGAAACTTGTTATTCCCCTCCTAGAATTATTTCGCTTCGATGAAGAAATGAAGTCATCAATTGAGATTTAATACAACAGCATACATTTAGTTAACTGGACTGATATTACAACTACTGCAAGATTTTAGTCTGAAGTATTTAATTATAGAGATTCTCAAAGAAGTCGCCCTGAGTTTATTCATTTTGCCAAATCTAATGCTGAAGTGAAACGGTTATTCAGCAGCATGAATATCGTGAAAATTAAAATGAGAAACAAAATGCAGCTGTCCATGCTTTCAGCAATTCTTGCAGTAAAATATGGCTTAAAGAGGCATAACAAATGTCGGGTAAACTTTGAGTTACCTAAAGATGTCACCGACAAAATAGGAACAATGGGGATTCATATGACCCAACAAAAACTTCAGAAGATGTGCATTCTGATTACTCAAATGCCCCAGAAAATGAGACAAGTAATATACGAGTCGGATAAGTTGGACTGAGATGATTGTTTTCGCATTCATTTATTTTTTAGAGCTACTAAAACACGTTACAAAAATTACTCGGTTTCCCAGTGAAAGTTAATCTGGCATGTCAAATACTAAGTTCTACAGAGCAGTCTCATCCTCCAATAGCTTGTCCTGCGCAGAAATTTGCGATTCTAACAGTATTTTGAAACTGATCTCTTTCGTAGGTGAAATGTCCCGCACCTGATGTTGCCATGCTCAAATCATCAGTAATATCCTGAATACATATTCTCCGTGGTCTTTCTCTTCTCATCTTTGTCGGGATACATCTTTCCATATAGTCTTTTCCAACCCTTTATGTTTTTTTTTTTATATATTAAAAATATTTCAATTTTCTCATTTTTTATTTATAGCATCAGTGAGTTTTCTTTGATTTTCATTTCTTTCTGGATAGGTATATTTCTTCACATATCTGTCTATGGTATATGGAGGTTTTATGTAACGCTTATATTCCGTTCAGAAAGCAATGGCAACCTACGAACGTATAAGTGGTGCCTAGAAAATCAACGACTCGTTTACTGTAGTTGATGGTTACGTCCTTTAGGATATGCCACGATTTTCATTTTCATTATATTCAAAACATATTTGCTTTTACACTGATTTATAAAATGTCTATATTTTATGCACATCCTTATGAATGTCCTTTGCAGGCAGTCCTTTGCCACAGAATATATTGAAAATATACATGCACTTTGTGTTCTGATCTTTCTTTTTTATTAGTTCCATTCCATACCTTTCTATTCGTAGTTGTTTATTTATTTTGTAAGCCTATGGTTTTTTATTTTCTTCATCTCATTTCCATCTCTTCTTAGTACTGAAACGAGATATTCAAAACCATTCACATTTTTATTTCACCACCGTTGATAAAAAATATCCTTTGTCATGATTGTTGTATCAGTTGTCATTACTTTTGTTTTTTGCCATACTGAGATACGAGATACATATTGTTTTTCTGCTTGTCTCTTGCACCGCCACAAGCTCATGTGGCAGAATGGTCAAGGAAGCCAGTGGTGCATTTAGTATGACAACAAGCAGCATGAGAATGGAGGTACTGGCGGTGACCAATACACTACTCTGGCTAGAGTCACAAAACTACACTCATGCATTCTGAGTGACTCATTGAGTATGATCCGAAAGGTGGAGGCCGGTTCGGTGCGCAGGTAATGGACTGAATCACTGCAAGAGTCAACAATTTGCAGAATTACACTTGTCTTTGTTCCGGGGCACATGGGTGTCGTTGGCAATGAGAGAGCAGACAGACTGGCTGGCTCTGCCGTTATATCAGAGGGCCAGCCAATGGGCAGAGCTGACATCGTGAACGCCTTCATAGAGCGTGGCCGCAGAGAAGACCTTCATCTAAACCAATCCACGTCAACTACTAGATTGCGAGAACTGGGTTTGAAGATTGGTGTGGCAAGAAAAGAACGGTACAACAGGTATACGAGTCGGCTCATCAATCAAAATAGAACTGGTACGGTCAGTCGCTGGACGCTGTTGGAGATATTGCGAAGGAGATCGGAGCACCTATGGACATGTCCGAGTGCAATGAAGATATTCCAAACTGAAACTGAAACCGCCATTAGTATTTTCTAAATCCTTGTTTTTGCGATGTTGACAGTAACACTGTATCGTCAGCATATCTCAGTTCAGGTATTTTTCTTCCTCCGATTATAAAAGGATCGTATTGCTCTTTTCAACTATTTTATGTAACATTTCTCATAATGTTTTCAGCGCATATGTTTAACAGACAAGGCAAGAGAATGCAACCTAATGATAGGTCTACATTATGTAATGAATTGACGCTACGTCTTGACTAATTTTCCAAGTTCTTACAATACTTTTCTCTTGAACTTGACATTGGTAACTCAGTCATGCTGACCTATTAACCTATACTATTCGCTTGTATAAATTCGTTCCCTGAATCCGCACATTTTTTTATTCGTCCAGTTTTGGGACGAACCTCAGGACACATCACCGAAGGATAAGCACCAGAGCTCCAAATGGTGCTGAAGATGTGACGTAAAACACACCAATGCTAAGGCTGCATAGATCAGATTTCCACAAGAATAGAATTTATGGGGAGATCTAGTACATAGGTCTGGGCGGTGATCATGAGAGAGAGACATTGCCCATGGATGACCACAGTAAAAATAGACATTGCTCATGGATGACCACAGTACATATAGACATAACATATTATTTAGCTCAAAGATGACCACAGTAAATATAAACATAAAATATTCTTTAGCTCAAAGATGACCCCAGTAAATATAGACATTGCTCATGGATGACCACAGTAAATATAGACATATTAAATATAGACACAGTAAATATAGACTTCCGGTTCAAGTTGGCGAACGCCAAAATGTTGTTTTTGTACGGTGCTAATATTTCGTCTAAGAGGGATGGTTAATTTCATATGCAGATAGCTATGCAAAGTGAATAGGAAGTCCATTCATTGAGGATCTTCGCCGGTGCTACAGAGTTTCGTGCATCTGTGTTGGAATTTTCCTCAGTGTGTGTTATTTGCGTGTGGTGGCGGTTTGTTTTGGTTTTCGATCAGTTCAAGATGGCGGACGTCGATTACAATAACGTTACGATCAAACGTAGAAACAAAAGAGGACGAAGGCCAAGGCAGGGTCGGCGAGCAGGCGCACGACGAACACAGCTTAAATACGTCCGCTTGGGACTCAATAATATACGCATTGTCTACTGGAACTGTGCAAGTGCGCATCAACGCGGGCTAATTCTTGAAACCCTTGTGTACATAGCAGACATCGTAGCTCTTCAAGAAACGCGAGTGGGCGATGGTGGTGTGCTACGCATGACTGGTTTCAAATGTTACTACAACAGAAGACATATGGGTCTAGCAATTCTAGTCCGTAATAGCATTGATGTGTCGGAAGTAGACATGTCTCGATGGGATGATGATGAATTGCAACTTCAGGCGATTAAAGTCCAGTCTGAAAAACCGTTTGTGCTGGTCAACGTGTATGCCTGTAATGCGAAAGTGGACACACAGAAATGGCAGTGTTTGAGTGATATTACGAGGGCAAGTCAATAAGTAAGCCACAAATGGCTGTAGAAAAATAACTAATCATGATAACAACCTGAAACCAGTTTATTTTTATACATACATTGTTCCTTTATTTCTCAACATAATTTCCACCAACATTGATGCACTTATCCCATCGTTTATCAATCCTCCCAAACCGGCTGCATAGAACTCGGGCTCTGTTTTCTAAACCACGTTTTCACTTCACATTCAACTTTGGCGTCATTCGCAAAATGTCTCCCGCCAAGGTGGGTTTTCAGTGGACCAAAAGGTGGAAATCGTTAGGGGCTAAGTCGGGACTGTAAGGTTGATGTTCCAGAACTTTCCACCGTAGTTGGTTAATTTTCTGAATTGAAGAAAGTGTGCTCAGTGTGGGTACCCAGACAATTGAAGGAGGAACACAAAATGAACCGATTTGGCCTGTCCTTGCGTTATCTCTGTCGATACAAAGATGAATGAGAAGACATGCTGAACAGGATTGTTACTGAGGATGAATCATGAGTGCATCACTACCAGCCCGAATCAAAGCGTGCTTCAATACAGTGGAAACATCTTTCTTCGCCTTGTGTCAAAAATTCAAGGTTACGCCATCAGCAAGGAAAGTCATGCTGACGGTGTTCTGGGATTGTCAAGGAGTGCTTTTAACCAATTTCAAGAAGAAAGGTGACAATGTGAATTCTGAATCGTACTGTGAAGTTCTATCGATTACTTCATGGTGCAATTCGAAAAAAACGTCCATGGTTGGTAACTTGAGGAGTGTTGCTTCTTCATGACAATGCCAGACCACATACGGCTCGATTAACTCAGGAGAAAATTAACCAACTACGGTGGAAAGTTCTGGAACATCAACCTTACAGTCCGACTTAGCCCCTAACGATTTCCACCTTTTTGGGCCACTGAAAACCCACCTTGGCGAGAGACATTTCGCGAATGACGCCGAAGTTGAATGTGAAGTAAAAACGTGGTTTAGAAAACAGAGCCCGCAGTTCTATGCAGCCGGTTATGGAGGATTGATAAAACGATGGGATAAGTGCATCAATGTTGGTGGAAATTATGTTGAGAAATAAAGGAACAATGTATGTATAAAAATAAACTGGTTTCAAGTTGTTATCATGTTTAGTTATTTTTCTACAGCCATTTGTGGCTTACTTATTGACTTCCCCTCGTATAAGTCATGAGAGCAATAATGTCATTTTCTGTGGTGATTTCAACGCAAAGGGTAGATCATGGGGCAACATTTCCTCGAATACACAGGGAGAAGATCTCGAACTAGCACTTGAGACCACGGAATTGTTGTGCATCAATACCAGCGGTGTCACTAGAATTGCGAGTCGCCCAGGAGATGAGGATAGTGTTATTGATTTGGCACTTGTATCCCCTACACTCACTGCTGTGTGCAGATGGGGGATTTTAGGGTACCATGGCAGTGACCACCATCCGTGCATCATACTGGTAAACAAAGGTAGATCAAAACAACACAGGTCAGTAACGCACTCTTTCCAGTATGACACCACAGGGCAAGACATTGTCAGTAGAATAAGGTGTGTCAAACGAGGCAAGCACACCAACAGTAGTAAACGTTGGGAACAGCCACCATGGTGGGATGACGAGGTGGAGAAGGCATGGATAGACAAGTGGTGTGCTGTTAGGAGGTGGCAAACTGCCAGGAAAAATGGAACTACCCATCCTGCTGACATCTTGCAGCTGAAACAAGAAATGAATAATAAAACAGGGTGTTTCAAGGCTCTTGCAAGGATGGTAAAAAGTGAGAAGTGGGCTGAGTTCTGTCAACATGTGGGCAATGACAAATCGTTGAATCTGTTCTGGCGATTGCACAGAAGTATGAATGGTACAGTAAAGAATCGGTGTGTTATTGACTTCCAGAGCTTGGAAGAGGACAGATGAAAACAAGGGTAGGGTTCTGTTTGCACTATTTAGAGCAGAGTGACCAGAAAGACATTGTAGGCGAAACACTGCAAGACAATCCATTGCAGCTAAATGTAAGAACCAGGAATTAGATGTAGATGATTTGGTGACGGTGGAGGAAATTAAGGATGCTGTACGGAGAGCAAAAAACAGTGCACCTGGTCCAGATGGCATACGATATGGTGACATTGGCGGGTTGTCTGATGGGGAGTGGGAAGAACTGGCTGGCATCTACAACAAAAGCATTACGACTGCAATAATCAACGAAGAATGGTTGCACAGCTACCTGGTACCTCTGCCGAAGCCTGGCAAAGACCACACAAAAATTCAGCGCTATCGGGTAATCACCATGCAGAATACAATAGGCAAGTTGCTGGAGAAAATAATTGCTAGGAAAATATCCTGCCAACTAGAGAGGTTACGTCTCCTTCCACCCACCCTTGGAGGGTACCGTCCATATAGAGAGACATGGCGTAAAGCAGCGGTGTTCGCCTACGATGTCTATGAGGGTTTTCACTCGGGCATTGAGACATGTGCTGCTGCAATTGACCTTGAAGATGCCTATAATAGAGTGCCGTTGCATTTTTAATGGTGCAGCTGACTGAACTCAATATCAGCCCATTCCTCCTCAATTGGATCTTTGCGGCCCTCTTCCAGCGAAAGATAGTGTTTAAATGTGGCAGTTGGGCGTCATTACCAACAACAATCCACCCTGGCTTACCACAGGGGTCACCATTATCTCCGGTGTTGTTCAATGCCTATACTGTGAGCATCAGAAAAGAGCAGATCACGGGTAGAGGAAGGACAATGTCATATGCAGATGATGTGTTGGTGTATCGTCAGGGCAAGGATAGAGAACAGCTTGTGGAGGAACTTCAGTCAGAACTCGACCGCATAGGTAGATGGTGCGTTGAAGCAGGAGCATTGGTCAACCCCACAAAAGCAGCGGTGACATGGTTCTCTTTAAACAACCACATCGTCAACACTCCAACACCATCTGTGGTTTTGTGTTCAGAGGTGGTGGAGCGATTTCAGTCTATGAAATACCTGGGGCTGCGTTTTGATCGTAGTCTAGCTTTTACGGAACACATAGCTCATGTGATAATGAAGGCGAGGAAAGGTTTGCTGGCGATGAGGGTAATGGCTGCGGCGGATTGTGAACAGCGCCATCTTTGTCTTTATACCAGGGTCTGGTCCTTTCTGTGCTTGAGTATGTGCTGGCGATCCTGACTCTCAGTCATAGTCAGATAGAACGACTGGAAAGAATACAGAACGAGGCGATGTGCATTATACTTGGTTGCACTAAAGACACGTTGTGCAGGGCGATGCGCTATCTCCTTGACTATCCTACTATGGAGTATAGAATACTGATGAGCCGTGCACGAGCATACCTTCGAGTCAATGCTGACACACAACATCCTCTGCACTTGGAAATAAAGAGACAAAAAGGAAATAGGTTAAAAGAGGAAAATCTTGGATGGGTCAGGCCGAGGACTGTATTGAACAGGTGTGTACACTTGAAGACATTGATCCCGGTGAAGGATGGATACCAGTGCCAAGAGGAATCGCTACATCCTTTTCTGTATGCATCGAACTTGATAAAGAATGCAGGCAACACAACCCATTTGTTGTGGAGGCAGAGGTTCAGGCATTAATTTCTGAGAACGCATCTGAGCATGATGTAATCATTTATACGGATGGTTCGGTGATTCGACATGTGCGGAGCTCGTGGGCTTTCACTGCTCAGGTCGGAGGTGATGTTGCGAAGGAAGACAGTGGTGGTTTTGCCGTGACTACGAGCAGTCTCACTATGGAAATCATGGCGGTTACCAAAGCGATGATTTGGCTAGAATCACAGACTTTTTTCCATGCATGTTTCTCAGTGACTCAATGAGTATGCTCAGGAAGATTGAAACAGGATGGGCTAGGAGACATTGGATAGAATCGCTGGAGAGGTCTAAGCTGACAAAGATCAGTTTTATTTTGTGCCAGGGCATGCAGGTGTAAGGGGAATGAACGTGCGGATAGGCTTGCAGGTAAGCTGCTGTCCAAAGCGGACGAGCAATGGACCAGGCTGATATTATAAATTCCTTAAGGAGAGAGGGCGTGTACATGATTCACGTAATAGCGGTGAATCCACAACACTAACCAGACTGCAAGAACTCAAAGTTAAGTGTGGTGTAGCTCGACAAGAACGCTATGCTGGCAGACAAAGAAGAATTGTAAACCAACAAAGAACCGTGTCGTTAGTCGCCACACGCTGATGGACATACTGAGGAGAGATCGGAGCACTTATGGACTAATTTGTTCGACGTGCAGTGATGGTGATCCGACGACTAAACTAAATATAGACATAACATATTATTTAGCTCACAGATGACCACAGTAAATATAAACATAAAATATTCTTTAGCTCATGGATGACCACAGTAAATATAGACATAAAATATTCTTTAGCTCAAAGATGACCCCAGTAAATATAGACATTGCTCATGGATGACCACAGTACATATAGACATAAAATATTCTTTAGCTCAAAGATGACCATAGTAAATATAGACATAAAATATTCTTTAGCTCAAAGATGACCACAGTAAATATAGAAATAAAATATTCTTTAGCTCAAAGATGACCACAGTAAATATAGACATTGTTCATGAATGACCACAGTAAATATAGACATAAAATATTCTTTAGCTCAAAGATGACCACAGTACATATAGACAAAATATTCTTTAGCTCAAAGATGACCACAGTAAATATAGACATAAAATATTCTTTAGCTCAAAGATGACCACAGTAAATATAGACATAAAATATTCTTTAGCTCAAAGATGACCACAGTAAATATAGACATTGCTCATGAATGACCACAGTAAATATAGACATAAAATATTCTTTAGCTCAAAGATGACCACAGTAAATATAGACATAAAATATTATTTAGCTCAAAGATGACCACAGTACATATAGACATAAAATATTAATTAGCTCAAAGATGACCACAGTAAATATAGACATAAAATATTCTTTAGCTCAAAGATGACCACAGTACATATAGACAAAATATTCTTTAGCTCAAAGATGACCACAGTACATATAGACATAAAATATTCTTTAGCTCAAAGATGACCACACATGTCAATAAGATTGTTTACCGTGACTGGTTTGTCAGGGGACTTTCCAGCTTTAATGAATGCATCTGTGACATCATGTTTCCAAAGTATTTCATTCGACCATGGCATTTCCTTAGAGCTTCCAAGCAGATAATTGGTACCCCCTGAAAATTTCTCACCTTCGTCATTTAGAAACCAAACCTGCAAATTTAAGAAGAAAAAAAACCAGATTGTTTAAAACTTGATGCAAAGGAGACTGTATTAAATTGAGAACAAATTAGAAACTTATTCTTTGACTACCAGTCGAAGCCAGTGGTTCTCAACCTGTGGGTCATCACCATCAAGTTAGCTTGAAGTCTTTTCTGAAGCTTCAGCAAATTATTTTTAGTTGTAATTATTTTGATATAATTGGAACTTCCTGAAAATTTGAAACATTCAAGTTTGAGCCATTGCTACATAGTTTTACTGCAGTATTCCCTGATACCGATAATTATTTTTAGAGAAAATTTGTATCACAATTGTTGCAACATTGCTTTTCTTCAATATGGCTAAGCTGCAATATTCTACTAATATTTCTAACACTGATTGTAAATGATTGAAAGTATGTGAGATATATGAACAAGTTGACAATGACGTCATTTATTAATGTCATTAGTTAGCTGTCTAAACGAGGAACTCAAGAGAAAGAACTAAGCAGGTACCAGTGGAGAAAGAGCTCCGGAAGAGACACTGGCAATGGATAGGACTTAAATTAAGAAGACCGAGCGGAAGCATTGCAAGACCATGCACTGTTTTGGAACCTTCAGGGAAAGAGGAATAGGGGATGGCCTAGACAGACCTGGAGAAGAGAGCTGGAGGCCGATATTAAAAGGATAGGTCAAACATGGAAAGAGTTGGAAGGGATGGCAAGAGAGAGGAAGAGCTGGAAGAAGTTTGTTGAAGACCTGTGCTCCGCTGAGAGTTGAAAGATGAAGAAGAAGAAGTTAGCTTTCTAATGCAAACTGGCATGAATTGGTTCACTAATAGTCAACCACCTTTACCTGATAAAAAAGATGGCAACCAACCAAGTGTTGTTGAGAATGAGTTAGTTATTGTCAGCAATATGTAAAATATAAACAACTGATAGCAGATAATGCAAGTGATGATGATGATGTTTATACTGAAGGATCTGTGCATTGTGGTGAGAAGTCAGGCTGGGGTTTCCTGGCTTGCGAGCATGGTAAGGTTAGTGCAGAGTAAAGTGTAGCACACAGTATGAGGATGAGGCATTTACTGCTGCCCTCTAATGGCTCTCTGGGATTCCGTTTACTGGTGTCATTGTTGTATCTGACTCTCAGTCGATGATTTGGAAGATCCAGAATGGCAGGTTGCGGTATGAGTGGATGTCATCTACAGAGTTTCCAACCTCCAGAGGCTAATGTGAATCTACTATCCTGGACATGAATGTCTTCATGGCAACGAGAGAGCAGACATGCTTGAATTGTCGAGGATTTTAGGATGGGTAAGGGGGATGTTATTCGGTCTCTTAACGACCTACTTTTAAATAAGAACACCAAATTGATGTTGAATAGATCCAGCGATTTAAGGAGTTTGGAAATACAAGTTGAACAAGTAGAACTGGATGCTTGAGGGGCAGAGAGAGGAGTGTGTTTAACCAGCGAGCCACAGGAACCATCAGTATGAATACCTTCAATATCTGTTGTGGATGACTGAGGAACTATGGGTCTGCCCGGAGTGGTTTGAAATCGGTTAGTAACCAATAAACAGCACCAGTAGCGTTGTTATCATTCCAAGCTGTCTGTCAGCTATCTATATTGTTATTATTGTTTACCAATGACAAACAATTCATTTGAGTAACTGTTTACTTTTATAGGTTATATTATCAGTTTTAATAGGTATATTATTTGATTAAAATGGTAAGCCAAGTGACGATTGTTAAACATGCAATGTACAGAATTCTACAGATCTGAGGTGGTCAGACCAGATTAGATAAGATCTGGAGAAAACTGCAGGGGAGCTGCGGTAATACTGAATAAATGGGAGATACGGATAAGGACTTGAACATCTATTTTAAAAGAAAATATTACTCTCTGAGCAAAATTCATTAAAAAAGATTAATACAATTCCTACAAAATATTTTCACCATCTTCTTTATACACGGGACCCTTGCCTGTGCTATTGTGCACTGCCACTGATATCTTTCTGTGTAAGAAAGAGATCAGAGCACACATGGTCACTCACTGAAGTGCAATGATGATGTCAATCAATATCAATCAATCAATCAATTACTTTTCTGTTTTCTGTCTCCAGAACTTGCTCATAAAGTAGTTTATAACTTTACTTTTAGTTACATTTTCTACTGTGTTATTTTCTTTCAGAGTTCCGCTTCCTAAGTTTTTCTTGAGGTTGTGCCATGTCTAAAGATTCATCTGCAAAGTTTCATGCTGGCTACTCAGATGCAAACACAATAATCACATTAAATATTAGGCTAGAATTATATTCTGAAAATATGTTTTCTTTACATTACTAAAATTGTTTTCTTTATGCAACAGGTCAGATTTCCTAGTCTTCTTCTTCTTTGTGTTTGTTCTTTACGACCAATTTTAATCACTCTTTGTGATATGTTTGATCTTTGCCAAGAACGTGTATACGTTACACATTGGTTTGGTAGGACCCTAAATGCATAGACTTCTACACATTTAGGGCACATGCATCCGATTTCATCCAAATCTTCTTAGTCGCCTCTTACGACATGCATGGCAGGCAACAGTGGTTCTATTCTTTACACCCCAAATTTGGGCCCGTATCCACTAGGTTGGATTTCCTAGTTACTTGGATATTATAAAAGTGGGTTCATGATTTGAAAAAAAGTTTGGAATCACTGGTCTAAACTGATACACAATTAGACTTTTCTCTGCTAGTATGTTGCTGGGGCTCAAGGAAGCAATGAATAGTAACAGTGCAGCCTACAAGACATGTCATAAGAGGCATCTAAGGTAGGGACCTAGGAAGCTACCCTAGTAAATAAAAAGCGTCACAGAAATTGGATGTGCTGGCCTACTTGTAAGCGCATAACTGGCACAACATAAATTGTTCTTAGGCTCAGATCACATACCAACCAAATAGAGTAGTTTAACAAGTAGATATGGAGCGTTTGAAGAAGACTTTTCTTCTTGTTCAAAGTGTAGACCTGCATCTGTGACTATGCAAATGTTCAGTCTGGGCCTTCTTCTTGTATACTATCAAATAAGCAAAGCATATTCTGTTGTCTTTGTACACTGTTCAATAGCATCCCACATTTTCACTTTCCTTACAGATTCTTGTTAAGTGCATTTCTAGTCATATTTTCAGTGTAGATAAGATAGGGTTCCTAGTCCTATTGGAGACCAACGAAATTCATTAGCATCCCACATGTTCACTTTCCTTACAGATTCTTGTTAAGTGCATTTCTAGTCATATTTTCAGTGTAGATAAGATAGGGTTCCTAGTCCTATTGGAGACCAACGATATTCATTAGCATCCCACATGTTCACTTTCCTTACAGATTCTTGTTAAGTGCATTTCTAGTCATATTTTCAGTGTAGATAAGATAGGGTTCCTAGTCCTATTGGAGACCAACGATATAATCTAGGTCCCTAGTTCAAGTTGAGCATATAAAAGAACTCTTGGTAGTTTAAAAATAATAAAAGTATGCCATAAGGTCAACAATCTGACAAAATTCATTAAAAATATTAAGGGGGATTCGGGTCTTGAAAATCAAGAATCTATTTTCGTTGTTTTCATATTAATATAAAATTTGTATAAGCATTTTGAAAGAGTATGACTTAGAATAGTAGAAACAAATTAGTTTAAAAAAATGTCAAAGTGTTGCCATGGAAACAATACAAAATGGCCACAGCACAAATTTTCAAATCCTAAGGCTCTGAATCTAATGAATGTAAATGAATTCTGTTTTAACTCTAAGGTGCCAATTGTAATATCTAAAATATTACACATTCTTTTAGGATATATTAAATATTTAATTTTTTATAAATTTTTGGGTAAAATTCCCTCAAAATTTGGTCAAAAAAGCTGTTTTTGGAGGGTGTGTTTACACAAAAATTCATAAAAATGTAATATTTAATATATCCTAAAAAAATGTAATTTTGAAGATATTACAATTGCTCACCTTAGAGTGAAAACAGAATTCATTTATATTCATTAACTTCAGAGCCTTAGAGGATTTGAAAATTTGTGCTTAGGGCCATTTTGTATTGTTTCCATGGCAACACTTTGACATTTTTTTTTTACAAATTTTTTCTACTATTCTAAGTCATAATCTTTCAAAATTGTTATATAAATTCTACATTAATACCAAAGCAACGAAAAAGTTTCAAGACCAGAGTCCCCCTTTAAAATAACATTTCTGGAAAAATGTTCACCATCTTCGCAATTAGATTGGGAACTCTTGCAGGTGCTACAGAGTTTGTGTACTGCCGCTGAGATATTTTTGTGTAAAAAAGAAATCAGAATCAGAGCACATATGGTTATTCACCAAAGTGCAATGATACGGTCCTATGAATGAATCAATGATTATATTATTAATGAACTACACAAAATGTTTTCTGTGTGACACAGAAACTAAAGCCAGTGTAAATGTTCTTATAAAGTCTTACCTCAGTGTGCAGGGAGAGACCAACTCCATATGGAGCACCACACAAATAGTACCTAGTCACAGAGTTCCTATTCCTGAGAATATCCTCCAACACATTGATGCTTAAACCGCTAATTTCGACGCTGTCATACTGTCAGATGGGACATAGTATAGATAATATTATACTTATGAAATACTCTGTATGACTAGTCAGTGGTAAACAATATTTAATTTAATACTTATGAAATACTCTGTATGACTAGTCAATGGTAAACAATATTTAATTTGATACTTATGAAATACTCTGTATGACGAGTCAGTGGTAAACAATATTTAATTTAATACTTATGAAATACTCTGTATGACTAGTCAGTGGTAAACAATATTTAATTTAATACTTATGAAATACTCTGTATGACGAGTCAGTGGTAAACAATATTTAATTTAATACTTATGAAATACTCTGTATGACTTCTTCTTCTTTTGTCATCACACTGCTACCGGGTTGTTGCCCAGTGTCGTGGTTTTCTACTTTTGTCTTGCGCTGTTCTGGTGGCTTGTGTGATTGTTATTTTTGCTTTTTCACAGGATTCTGCTACGCCATCTAACCATCTTTTCCGTGGTCTTCCTCTTGCCTTCTTTTCCAATGTTCTGTTGTAGAAGACTCTGTATACTGTGGAGTTTAGATGCATTCTTATTAAGTGGCCAAACCACTTCATTCTTTGTTTCTCAATGTAATTCAAGCACGGTTTTGTGCCAACTTTCTTTCTTATGCTGATGTTAGTGATTCTGTCTTTTCTTGTGTTATTGGTAACTTTTCGCAGGCAACACATTTCACATGTAGTTATTTTTGTGACTGCGCTTTGCTCAATGTCCATGTTTGGCTCTGGTAACACAAAGTAGATATAAAAATGCTGTTGATCATCTGCTGCTGAGCTGTCTGAAATTTTTGGGTGCCTTAACAATGGGGATAGCTGGTAGGTTACAGCATTTGCTTTTTGTACTCTAGCCTCTATCTCTCTATCTAGTTTTCCATCTTCTGTGAATATGCTTCCTAAGTATTTGAATTCTTTCACTTGGTTCATTTTAGTGCCATTGACATGGATGTCTAGATTATTAGGTTTTCTTCCCATATTCATTATTTTTGTTTTAGTGTTGTTGATTTTCATGTCATGTTTTACACAATTTTTGTTCAAGGTGTCAATATGATGTTGTAGATCTTGTTCATTTTGGTGTATCAGGCACTGATCATCTGCAAAAAGCAGTTAATTTATTTCATCATTATCTGAATTGGACTCTTGAGTTATTTTATCCATATATGCAATAAAGAGTAGTGGTGAGAGGACACAACCTTGTCTAACACCTGATGAAATGGAGAACCAGTCGGTCATTCCTTCTGTTGTTCTTACTGTACTCTGGCTATCTTGATGTAAGGCCATGATATTACCTAATAGTTGTCCCTGGACGTCATATTCTTCAAGGATCTTCTATAGTTTGCACCTATTTACTCTATCAAATGCCTTTTTTTGGTCTATAAATATAAGTTGTTTACTTTGATTGTATTCAATTGTTTGTTCGCAGATCTGTCTTAGTGTAAATATTGCGTCTGTGCAGCTCTTACCCCTCCTAAACCCAAACTGGCTATTGCTTAACTCTAATATATGTCTTGCTCTTCGCTCCAATATTTTTGTAAACATTTTTCCTATATGGCTCAAAAGAGAGATACCCTGTATGTTTCACACTCTCTTTTGTCTTCTTTGTTCTTCCATATTGGGACTATAATAGCTCTCTGCCAGTCATCTGGAACCTCTTGTGTCTCCCAGGCTATGTTAAAATTCTGGTCAGCCATGTTATTGCTGTTGTCTTACACGCAAGTAACATTTCTGTTGTTATACCATCTATCCCTGCTGCCTTCCTTCTTTTGCTTTGATTTAGTGCCATTTCAACTCGGATTCTAAACGTTCAATTATTGGTATTTTCCATGTTTCATTTGAAATGTTTCTGTACCTTGTGTTTCGCAGTTCCGTAAAATATTCTTTCCATCTGTCTTTAATATCCTTGCTGTTGGTAAGAGGTTTCCTAGATTTGTTATTTATAATGGTGACTGGATTGAATTGTTCTTCTCTTAGCCTCATTGCCTTGATGCTTCTGTAAAACTTTCTTTGTGCCTTGTATAGTAAACAATATTTAATTATAACAAAACTATTATATTATCTGTTCCTGAAGCCATTTTTTTCTCTTAATGCACTTGAAAAAATCATTAACTTCAACTGCTAGTATTAGTGGTCCCTCGCATTAGTCTTGTCTATTTAGTTCTGTGGGCGTCTGTGACTTATTGGTAATTTGAACCCAAGAGTACACAGTTCAAACTCCATAGCAGATAGTTTGGAAGTAAACTTAATCCTGTGGATTTTTACGAATAGTTAAAATAGACCACACCACTCAGAAAACAATGACAAACTACTGAATGTATAAGGGGTGCCTAGAAAATCGATCACTCATTTATTGTGGATGATGGTGATGTCCTGTAAAGGATATGCCAGGATTTTCATTTTCAGTTGTTACATGTTAAATGTTTGATGATGATATTGTTTGATTGGCACATGAAAACTTACTTATTATATTTGATCTCGGCAAAATGTATATCAACATTCGCAAACATAATGAGGTCTGCTATTGTATCACACAATCAAATTCAACAATTAAAGTGATCTATAAACTTATCAAGTAGTTATCGTTTGTGTTAAAATTATTCCTAGAATAGACTAAATCGGTGTTACAGTAAAATAGTTAAATGTTCAATGATACTTTAGAAGTGGTTGAGCGACAGAAGCGTCTGGCAGATAGCCTAATGGATGAGTGTGTGACTTCCATGCGGCAACTGGTCACGGTAAGGCCAATTTTGTTTTTAACGTAACACATCTGGTCATTATTCGATCAGTTTTCCCGTTCGAAGAACGGATATATCTGCTAGTAAACAATATTATGTTTACAAAATTGACATATGTTGATCACTCTTACGTCACTGTGATTTAGAGAGAGGACTAAAATGAAAGGCGTGTTTCCTCAAACATAAGGCAGGGGACAACAAAGAGGACGGCAGTAATCGAACATTAAAGGAACCTTGAACAAGACTATGGAGAAGGGAGAGCTGGAAAGAAAGACGAAGAGAATTTCAAGCAGGATGTGATAGGATTGACGATATGCAAAGAGGATCTCCGTGTACAGAGATAACAAGATAACACACTCTAGCTGTAGTAAACATGCAAAGAAAATATGACTCTAGCTGTAGTAAACATGCAAAGAAAATATGACTCTAGCTGTAGTAAACATGCAAAGAAAATATGACTCTAGCTGTAGTAAACATGCAAAGAAAATATGACTCTAGCTGTAGTAAACATGCAAAGAAAATATGACTCTAGCTGTAGTAAACATGCAAAGAAAATATGACTCTAGCTGTAGTAAACATGCAAAGAAAATATGAAAGTCATATTCTTACTCTAATTGTAAGTAACAGGTTCTCATTCATATGTGAATCTAATATCGCTCACTGGAGACACAGTTCACTTTATGTATCCCTCACACTGAATGTATCACTCACACTGAATGTATCACTCACACTGAATGTATTGTCAACACAAACATATTACAAAATACACCTGCTACGCCTCGCCGTTGTTATGCGCACTTTCACAGCACAATCTGTGACGACGTGCATATGTACCTGCCACTATGTGTTGCATACATCATATGTTCAGAATGTAGATTTATCTTCAATTTTCTGTGCACATCTGCACATCAGGTAACAACATCTTCACTGTTTGCAGATGTCAGAGAAAAGCACATTTCATAGAATATTCTAGATTCTAGAAACTTAGTATAAACATAGTCTAGACTTGCAAGTTCTGTTTTTAAGGGATGTTTTCAAGTTGCTCATTCATTGCTCAAAGCATCATCATCAAGGTGTGTATCCTTTATAGAACGTTGCTCTCTTTGAAGAACATGTGAAATTCACTCGCCGATGGTCATATTCATGGTTTCTTTAAAATATCTTTCTCAAAACATAGTTTTTGTTATTACTGCTATTTTTTACCTGCTCGTTTTCTGCATTCTTCTTCTTCGATCGTTCTAGGCCTGTTTTAATCATTCTCATTGCGATATATAAACAGCCAAACATCAGAACGTGATGTACGTGCACCAGCCTTCAGCACCTATTTGAGCTCAGTTGCTTATCCTTCGGTGGGGTGTTCGTTTTCAGCCAGCTTTTGATTTACTAGGGTGAGCTTTCCCTAGGTTCGATCAGCTTTGCCGTATTTTTGGGCTTTGTGATCTACGCCGGGACAGTGAGTTACGCTATTTATGCCCGTTCTGACTGAGAAATATTTCTCGGGCTTGTAAGCTTATCCTCGGACGGCGTCTTACTCGTATAAAACACCGTGTCTTCGCCTTCAGCCTTCGCCAATGTTCAGACCCGAACTTCCTGTCTGATCCGTACATTGTCGGTCTTGCTTTACCGTACATTTTGAGTATGATCCGGAGAAGGAACATTCTCGGCCTTTTCTAGACGCGCATTGGTACGTGGCAATTTGCAATTGACCTCGAAAGCACTGGCATGGGGCCGAGTACAAATAATGTAGAGGGTCGTTTCAGTCGGCGCTATCAGCGTAACTGTGGATTTTTCTCTCGCCGCCATCACCCGCCCCAGTTATTCCGGGGATGTTAGTTACGACTGCAAACAAACCTTGCCCGGTTGCCCCAAGGCTGGCAGTTCCGTTTGGCATCACCAACCTCAGTTCTTCCGGGGATGTTAATTTTTAGTCGCACAGTACCTTGCACGGTTTTCCTAGGGCGGGTAGTTTCGTTATGCACTAAACGCAACTTGTTCTTTTGCGCTCGGCAAACCTTGCCCAGTACATGTATCTGCACCAGGCTACCGATGCGGGGTCAGCTGCAATCTTCTCTCGCACCAACATGAGGGTAGACTTTTATTCGTTTCGGTCCTGTCTTATTTATTCTTGCCGACGGGCTGGCAATGTTTGCCCCTCCTCAGGGCTTCGAGCTTCGCCCTACGTGGGCATACGTTTGGTCACTGGATGCACCTCTCATCCATGTCTGAGACGTTTCCTTGCTGTTTCTTTGCGTTCAGGGACTTTGGCAATATCTTGTTGGACATCGGTCAGGAGATTTGTGCGTTTTGCCTGTATGTATCTTTATTGTATTTCCGTAATTGCACTGCTACCACTACCAGTAGTTTTCTCTCCCCGAACCCTGCCCCTCTTAGCCAGACCGGAACCAGAGTCTGTTTCCAGGGTCACCGCGTGGAGGTTGGGGCAGGGTCTTGGTTAGCGCGCCCCCTCGCTAACCCTGGCTCATGCTACCACCATGACCTCATGAGCCTGTGTTTCTGCATTCATTTAGCCAAACCGCAAAGGTAGGCGGCATTGATGATGATACGAACACTGGTGTGTATATTACCTGCGCTGAAAACTATCAGATAAGGCAAATATGTTCAGTGTCTATATATCATAGGTTTTTACTATAAATGGTTATAGTTGGTTAATCTGATATATATTATATGTTGAGGATGTGTATGAATAGAATATGTGATGAGAAACTGATGTGATATGAATAGAATATGTGATGAGAAACTGATGTGTATAAATAGAATATGTGATGAGAAACTGATGTGATATGAATAGAATATGTGATGAGAAACTGATGTGATATGAATAGAATATGTGATGAGAAACTGATGTGATATGAGGGAATGGGAAGAGATGAACTGGAGAAATGTGTTATATTTCAAGAAATCATAGAACAAGCGCATTAAAACAACAAAATTAGATGTACCATTATTATAAACCTAACTGAATGCTTCTATTGTAGCACCTTACTCTGCTGCTACACAAATGAACCACGTTCTCAACCCATCAAATGGAAAGAGAAAGATACATTGTTTATATAACGTTGAACAAACTGATTGTTGTTAATAACTTGATTGTATCCATGCACCCAATTGATATTCCAGATTTCCATCCTGATTTTATCAGTTCCATGACAATTGCACACAAGACAACTGCACATATAGACAATTGCACACAAACAAGTTGCACATTTAGATAATTGCCCGTGTAGACAATTGCACGCGTGACAATTACACTTATAGACAATTGCACACAATACAATTGCATACATAGAGAACTGAACACATATAAAAAGTATGGTGTTATAATCCGAAACTAAATGAAACAGGGTAAACAGGCAAATGCCATTAATAATCTTTAATTTCCATAACTTAATACATTATTTTACTACCGTGATTTGCGGGATACCTGATTCTACTCATTAACTACCTGGTTCTGTATCCGAACTAGACTCTGCCCTTGCAACAACAACAACTACGTATGAATATAATCCTCGATGAATAGATTGCTGGTTCATTCTATAAAAACGGATTACAAATTTCTACAAATTATCTGAACCACCCCCGCCCCTACAGATTAACTCTGTTAATAGATACAAGATCTCATCCCCTTGCCCCCTATTCTACCAGGTCATTCTTTCCTAAATCTCTCCCTAAATCTCTTTCCCTAAATCTCATAGACCACTAAAGTCACTCAAGCAAATCTATAACAGCAGAGATAATGCCACTAACGAAAGTAACAATTGTTGACCAGGACAGGAAGAAAGGTTTAACTGTACAGAGTTGAAATATATATCAAATCAAGGACAAGAACAAAATCAGATACAGTCATCATTTCCACAAACAGCAAACTTACTATTATTTCCTGTGTTCAGTTCTCTGTGTATGCAATTGTCAGATGTGCAATTGGCATCGTGCAATTGACATGTGTATAATTGACAGGTGTGCAATTGTCGTGTGTGCAATTGTCGTACATACAATTACCAAGTGAGCATGTCGTGTATGTGTAATTGGCAGGTGTGGAATTGTCATATGAGAAATTGACATGTGTGCAATTGTCGTATGTACATTTGTCATGTGTGTAGTTGTTACATGTGCAAATGGTAGGTGTGCAGCTGTCACCTGTGCGAGTGTCGTATATGCGATTGTCATGTGTGCAATTGTTATGGGTACAATTGTCGTATGTGCAATTGTCTGGTTATCAGTATTATCACTACGCGCTCAATCTGGACGTATCATAGTCGTTTAACTAGATTATACACCAGCTGTTACTGTACTTTCTGTTTGAGTGACTAACGAAATGACTGTACACCAGCTGTTACTGTACTTTCTGTTTGAGTGACTAACGAAATGACTGTACACCAGCTGTTACTGTACTTTCTGTTTGAGTGACTAACGAAATGACTGTACACCAGCTGTTACTGTACTTTCTGTTTGAGTGACTAACGAAATGACTGGCAGTGATGAAAAAAACAGTGAAGTGTATGGTGGGGGCCGAGTGTAACTGATCAACTTGTGCCAGCCGATTGTATGACTTTATATACGATTTGAATGCGGGTACTGTGACTTTGATGTGTTGTCATCATCACCAGAACTCGTTTCGCCCAATGAAACATGTGGGATGTGCACATACATTTGTTTACTCAAATGAGTTCAGATTATTTCTGCCTTTATACGTAGATGAATTTTATTACAGTGTGGTGTTGCCGACCATCTGTGACCCTTTTCAGACGACTTTTACGACATACGTTGCTACCGGGGAACCGCGCTTGATATAGCAGATAGTTTCATTTTTGAATGCGTAAATTTGTTTCAGTTCTTCTTCTTCTTCTTTGCGTTCGGTTTCGTATGCTCGTCTAAACCGAGAGATAGGTTGTCTCTATGAAGCTGCATGTCAGTTGGAGTTCCTCGAGAGTTCCTCGAGAGTTCCCCATAGCTTGCGCTGTAAGCTTCGTTCATGAGGCCATGTTTCGTTTCGTTGGTGTATGTATGATGGATGTGACTGCAGGGGTTGCTCTGGAGTATGCGTTTCTGTTTGGCATGAGGGTTCGATCCACGTAAGTCTCTGAAAGTTAGAAACTTCAATAGACGACATCCACACATACCACAACCTTCTATTTTGGATCTTCCGAAGCATCGACTGAGAGTCAGATACAATAATGGCCCAGTAAACAGGGTCCCAGAGAGCTAACGGAGGGCAGCAGTAACGACCTTAATCATCCTCATACTCAAAGTAGTTGTCATGTATGATTTACTTGGCTCAGCAACAGCCCTAGCATGCACGCTAGTCAAGAACCCCAACCTGACTTCTCATCACGATGCACAAACTCTACCGGTAAAATCTAATTATCACTTGCATTATCTTCGATTAGCTGCTTAATTGTGAGTTCAGTCCCTTCATATTACCTCAATCGTTACAATTCCTTCCAAGTGTAATGATGACGTTGAGTTATAGTCCGTTCAACTTGTCATGCCCACAGATAAAAATGTCTATCTTTGTAAACCATTTGATTCAATAACTTGAAAACTTGCATGTGAGCTACACATGTTCCCGACGCAACAAAATATTTTTTGCCATTTAAACAATCATACTATCTAGAAGTTTCCTTCTTTGTGCTATATATTTAACGCGTCCATTGGCGTGGTTGAAGAAAACTCATGTTTACAGCCATTTAATATATTGATGACAAAAATAGTAACATTCAGGACGAAGTCCACGGTTTTTGGAACAGTTCTTGCATTTTCTGTGCACGAATTTGACTCGTTGTTGGCTGTAGTGAATAAATGAAGGCAATGGCGGAGCTACTTGGAGACGTTCTTTTCAAATTCAAATCGTAACTTCTTCGTTACAATGTGCGTGTGTTAACATGTGTGGTTGGGAGGTATCACTACAATAAAATAGCTTTTTCTCTGGTTCTTGTATACTGTAGTACAGATGACCCATATGTTCCTCTTTGCAAATAGTATTAATGATACTATTTGCATTGTAACTTCAAACTCATTTGAAATGTTATATCAATGTCTGTTTTAAGAAGTCAACAATATGACCCAATAGACTCACACTAATTTCGATATACGCCTTTAACTAAAAGTCCGTCTCGCACTAATGACGTCATTTGTTTACCTCGTTCAATCCCGAGTTGATTTGGTGCAGGGGACATGCAAGAATTGTTAAAAAACCATGGCATTCGTACATGGCACATAAAAATACATGGCACCATGATAAAACATTTACTAGAGGGGAAAGTTGAGGGGGAGAAGAGCAAGAGGAAGACCGAGAGATAAGTGGGAGAGAAACTTTAAGAAATAGACAGGTTACAGTCTGGCAGTGTGCAACACCAAAGCGAAAGACAAAGGATGCTGGAGATTCATTGCAGCCAACCTTCGATGTGGAGACGGCATCTGATGATGATGAAACATTAGTTTTCTCTAATGGTTACAAAGATACCAATTTTTATCTGTGGGCATGACAATTTGAACGGATTATACTGTCCTATCTACTTGTCTAGTATGAGGAAATCTCTGCCCTGGGTGATAGTCGTATGCCCCAGCATAGCCATGTCCCTATACATGGCTATGTCCTACTACATGTATAGTTCAGAAATACGCAGATATTCACTGTATAGACAATCCGCTAATCAATTGTGAGATGCAGTGTATGTTAGGAGTAGTGAGACGATTATGATGTGACGATTAGATAACTAGAAATCGATGATATCCAGATGAGCCATACCTAAGAATTCGTTCACTCTTCAAATCAAGGATATGCCAAATAGGTTACATTACAATTACTCTGCATTCTAGAAGACATGGGAAGCCGTCATGATTGTTATTGGTTGGTTATATTGCTTTTTTGAATTGCCAATATGCAATTACTAGTTTGATGTGCGTGTAGTGAAGTTTGTATTCCTTGTTCATTCTTTCGTTCATTCTTTCGTTCATTCTTATCAACCAGGTTAACCACTCTTTGTGATGTATGTGCTACATACAGCAAATGTAAGTAATTTGATTCCCCTTCCCCCGTAGGCTCATGCGGCATGTAACAAACCATGCCTGTATGCCTGTATGTCTGTATGTCTGTATGTACGTTAATGACTGTAATACCGCTTTTACAGGGTGGTGTAGGACGGGGGCATGAGTCTGTGGAATTTAATTGCCGCATGACTTGTGCAGTCGCCTCGAAACTGTTTCAGGTTAGGATGTTTTCTTTATGCCCTCGACAGAAAACAATCCCTTAGACTTACCTTGTAGTGAACCCAGGTCTCCCGCATGTGAGCAGCGCTCTAATTCCTTGGCCAGACGCTCCGCCATGCGGTAACTGACAAATCTGACTGTCTGTCAAATGTAATTCTTGGATATGTCTAATCTGACAAGTCTCATACATCGTCCGTTTCTTCTGGCACAGCATATCATTCACCTTTTATTGATCACTTTTCACAGCAACTAAGTACAACTGGTATGGCGTACTACGTCACCGAACCAACATGTCGGAGATTGTAATTCTTACCATAACAACGACGCATAAACACTTTATTTACTAGGATAATTTACACTTCTCGAACATCCTCAGTTGTCGTTAGATAGCATATGGTATCATTTTGACTGTACACAAGTTCAACAACGTATGGCATATTTCATCTCGCTGAAAACTGCATGAATCCATGGCGTTGAATACACAGCAATGACCTTCTGATGCACAACGACAGCTGAGTTCAAAAAGATTCAATTTTCAATATTCTGTTTGAGTTATATTTTAATTTATCATTTCATGTTCTTTATAGTTACTTTTATTCATAGGAACGTTCGTATTTTTACAGTTGGTTATTTTTTACCATTTAGTTTGTTCTCCTACATCGTCGGCAAGAAGCTGAACAAAATACGGCGTTTTATTATTTTGTGATTTATACGTTTTCACCAATTATAATGTTACATGCTCTTTGTTTTCAGGTTTACATTGCTGTCTAATTTGTATTATATGTAATGAGCTCCAGCCGGTGCTACAGGGTTCGTGCACCGTTGACTGGTCCTCAGCAGATCAGACAAGAAAATATGCATACAAAAGAAGAGGTAGAGGAGAGAGAGAAATGGACGTAAGAGACGAGCTGGACAGAGACAGTTTAGAAGAAAGACAGACCGACTTGCTCTGAAATATCTACGCATTGGCTACTGGAATTGTCGAAGTGCAAAACAGAGAGGACCAATTCTACAGAAGCTAGTCTATGACTTCGACATTTTCATGATTCAGGAAACCAACTTGCAGCAGGATAAAGCCCTGGTGTCCAGGATTTAAATGTTATTTCACTCCCAGTGAACCCGGAGTAGGACGAGGTCAGGCTATCTATGTGAAACATGACCTTCCCCACAACTGCCTTGACACGCCTGACTTCTTACCCGAGGGTGTGGAATTACAAGGAATTCAATTAACAATTCGTGATCAGGTATGGCGAATCTATAATGTGTACACCCATGTGGACAAACTCCATATTGCAGATAACTGGGATTTCTGAGAAGCTCTCAGAGGTATCACGCACAAAGTTTCTTATAGCAGGGGATTTCAATGCACGATCAAAGGAGTGGGACAACGCTACCGAGAATAGACAGGGCATCGCTTTGAGTTCTGCTCTACTAAACTCTGACTTGACGATATTGAATGACGGCCGCCCAACTCGGTTAGCTTCTAGACCTGAGGACACTGATGGTGTCATTGATCTGACACTGATCTCCACAACTGATGCTACTTTTGCTCGATGGAATGTTCTTGGGGCTCAAGATGTGATCATCTCCCCTGCGTTGTTCTTCTTAATAAGGCCAATAATTTGTGACACAGAAGACCCAAATCTGTCTTTCAGTACACGCCATGCCACTCTGATCACGAAAACCCATTACGTATACTGCGACAGACTGCCAGAAGAAGACTGCTAGGACTCCTTTCCTGCAACCACCTTGGTGGAATGAAAATGTTGAAAAGCATGGCTGGAAAAAGAGGCTGCTACAAAGTCATGGCAGAGAGCACGAAATAAGCGACCTAGAAATATGTGTGATGTGGCTGAAAAGTCTGCTATTCGCCACAAAGCCACTGGGGATTTCAAAGTATTGGCTAGTGAGGCAAAGAGTGGGTTATGGGAGACTTTCATAACGCAAGTCTGTGGTGACAAGTTTCTATATCAATTCTGGCAGTTTCATCGCAAAATGAACAGGAGGAATACCAGCCAGTTTTTTCCTACTTTACGTGACTCGTCAGGATCCGTCTTGACAACAGATGCAGAAAAGAGGCAGGGGTTCCTTCATCGTTTCGTGGAACAGACAGAAAAAGGTGATAAAACTGACCGCCATAATATCATAAGTGCTCTTCGTGATATTACTAGCTCTGGAGAACCTTACATTGACTTAATAACAAAGGAGGATGTTGTTAATGCACTCAAGGCAAGCCACAGCACCGCTCCAGGGCCTGATGGTGTCAAATATCATCACATCAAACAGCTGGACGAGACTGTTATTAATGCAGTTGTGATGGATTTTAATAAAAGTGTACAGAATGCTGTGGTACCTGAGGATTGGCTTCATAGTTATTTACGACCGCTCCACAAACATGGGAAGGATCCTAAACTGCTCAGCAGCTACCGCATACTCACCTTGCAAAATGTATATGGCAAATTACTAGAGAAGATAGTGGCCAGAAAGGTAATGTGTCACTTGGAGAATGACCACATTCTCCTGACACTTGGGTAGCTACCGGCCAATGAAAGGGACATGGGACAATGCTGGCACGTTTGCATATGATGTTTATGAAGGCTTCCAATCCAAGCAAGAGACTGTTGCTGTGACCATCGACTTGGAGGATGCTTATAACAAGGTGAATTTTTCAATAATGGTGCGCTCTTTGATTAAATGTAAAGTTAATCCTTGGCTGGTAAACTGGATAGCTGCTTCTTTAATGGAGAGAACCGTTGCACTCCGTTTAGGAACATGGACATCGGATCCTGAACGTATATGCCCGGGATTACCCCAGGGTTTCCTCTATCACCCGTGTTGTTTAATATTTACACAGCAAATGTAGCTAAAATTCAGCCAACCGGATTGGGTCAGACATTGACATTTGCAGATGATATCTTAATATATAGGACTGGGTCAGATAGACGAGAGATGGTTGACGACATTCAGAAAACATTGCATACCATCTCGGGTTGGTGTAGAGAGTCTCGCTCTCAGGTCAATCCTGAAAAAGCGTGTATGTTGTGGTGCTCGTTGAATAATCACATCGTCAAGGCTGACCTACCCTGTGTAATCTTTGATGAACATACCATCGAGCGCAGAGACAGGCTTATATGAGAGCGCAGAGACCCTATCTTAGAATAACCTTTGATCGTAGTCTATCTTTCAAACACCATATTGAACAGACGATACAACGGTGCAAGCGTGGTCTTGCGGCTCTCACAGTTATGGTGGCCGCACACCTTGAGCAGAGACTACTTGTCCTTTTGTTCGATCGACTGGTAATGTCAGTGGTAGATTACGGACTCGGAATTCTTACGATATCAAGATCACAATGTGAACGACTCGAACGGGTTCAGAATGAAGGTATGCGTATAGTTCTGGGCTGCACTAGAGATACCCCATTGTGAAGATGAGATTTATGCTTGGCCTTCTGTCACTACGCTCCCGTCATGCAATCGCCCAAACCAAGGCATATATGCGGGTTACTTCGGATAAGAGACATCCACTTCACAAGAACACTAATGATGTTAAGGGCACGAGAATCAAGCGTGGCATGTCGAGGATGGCCCAGGCTGAGAGAACAATTGGCCAGGTGACTACGGTTGCGACTCTACCAAAAGGGAAGAATGGATCCCAACAGATAGTAGCATGATGAACTATCTCAACGTTATCATTACTCTTGGAAGAGAATGTAGAGATTGGGGCAACATGAATGCTGATCTCGCAGTTAAGCAGCTGATAGAAGATAAGGCAAGGGATGATGATGTTGTTGTATATACCGATGGGTCGGTTCAACGTGGTGAGAAATCCGGCTGTGGTTTCTTGGCTAATGCGCATGGTAGGGTTGTTGCAGAGCGAAGTGGGGCATACAGGACAACTACTTTTAGTACGAGGATGGAGGTTGAGGCCGTTACTGCTGCCCTCCATTGGATTTCTGGGACTTCATTTACTGGGGCAGTTGTTGTATCTGACTCTCAGTCGATGCTTCACAAGATCCAGAAGGGCAGGTTTCGGTATGAGTGGATGTCGTCTATAGAAGTTTCTAACCTCCAGCGGCTTACGGGGATATACTGTCCTGGGCATGCTGGTGTTTACGGTAATGAGAGAGCGGACAGGCTTGCATCAACAGCATCGATTGTTGGGGAGTTGAAGATGGATAAGGGGATATTCTTCGGTCTCTTCGAGACTCTCTGTTGGATGAGGACACTAATATCGATGTTGAATCGATCAAGCGATTTAAGCAGTTTGGAGTTACCCGTTGTTCAAGTCGAACTGGATGCCTGAGAGGCAGAGTGAGAGGTGTGTTTAATCAGCGAGCCACAGGAACCATCAGTATGCATACTCTTCGATATCTGTTGGGGGAGACTGAGCACCTATGGGTCTGCCCGGAGTGCAATGACGTCAGTTTAGTAACCAATAACCAATAACAACTGGTATATGACCTGAGACAAAAAGCGTGAGCATGTCGAACAAGAGTTGCCACTTTTTGTGACATGGTAGGTCGTTCCGTTAAAGGCACATGTTCAAACCCGTTGGAAAATTTATTGTTTTGTCGCTCCATGGAAATTTTGTTTTTACTCAGTATTTTACTTTGTTTGAAGTAGAAAGAAAGGTACAAGAATGATTTAGTTTTTACTCAGTATTTTACTTTGTTTGAAGTAGAAAAGGGAAGGTACAAGAATGATTTAGTTTGTACTCAGTATTTTACTTTCTTTGAAGTAGAAAAGGGAAGGTACAAGAATGATTTTGTTTGTACTCAGTATTTTACTTTGTTTGAAGTAGAAAAGGGAAGGTACAAGAATGATTTTGTTTGAAGTAGAAAAGGGAAGGTACAAGAATGATTTTGTTTGAAGTAGAAAAGGGAAGGTACAAGCATGATTTTGTTTGAAGTAGAAAAGGGAGGGTACAAGAATGATTTGGATGAAAATATTAATCTCTACTAAAATAAAGTGACATTGCGCTTGACGTGGACTGATGTTGAAGATGATTAATTATGTATTGCTTTCTGTTGCGTATTTCATATTTCTATGCAGTTAGCTTTCTCATGCATCAACAAGTGTGACATCAAAGCAAAAGTGTCCTATATAAACAATGTGGCATGATATAATGTGACAACTGTCTAGTCACGAGTAGTCTACCTTCAGATAACTGAATGGTCAATGGGCAAAGACTTATGTCTTTTAGTTATGAGCAAGCTAGTTCAATATGCTACACTTTTTGTGGTAAAATTGCTGAAATTAACAGCGATGGTAATAACTTTGGGAAAATAGTCCATAATTCTTGAGCATACAGTGTAAAATTGCTCAGGACAAAATCTTTACTGTGTGGCAGTATCATTCTCACAGGCTCGAACAATTTCTCAGCCTATAAATCTCCAATCGTCGTTACTGTGAAAACATAGTCAAAATATCCCACAATCTCTCAATATCAAAACCCTTAATCCTACAATATCAATACAATACGACTACCAAATTGTGAACAAAATTAGAAGATGCCAGTCAGCGGTGAAGTACAAGGTATAATTGACTCTATAGCCACGTGTATACTAAATTCTAGATTGTAAACGCAATTATGTATACATATGAACACTTTACAAGAATCTGGACGAACTTCTTTGGAAACAATACAAGACAGTAGAGACTGTCTATACAAGACTATATACAAGAGAGTAGAGACTGTCTATACAAGACTATATACAAGAGACAACAGTTAGACAATATTTAAAGAGAACAAATGTAGGAAATAATAGGGAATGAAATATTGCATTCACTTTGTTTGGAGTCACTAAACATAGAGCTTATTGTGTACTTTGAAGAGTACCTTTAAGGATAGAAAAGTGAAGGCTAACTAGAACGGATGTACATGAAATACCTAATGTCGTCTTATGAAGTGAAGATTTGATTTGTATGAAGTGAAGATTTGATTTGTATGAAGTGAAGATTTGATTTGTATGAAGTGAAGATTTGATTTGTATGAAGTGAAGATTTGATTTGTGTGAAGTGAAGATTTGATTTGTATGAAGGGAAGATTTGATTTTGTATGAAGTAAAGATTTGATTTGTATGAAGTGAAGATTTGATTTTGTATGAAGTGAAGATTTGATTTTGTATGAAGTGAAGATTTGATTTGTATGAAGCGAAGATTTGATTTGTATGAAGTGAAGATTTGATTTTGTATGAAGTGAAGATTTGATTTTGTATGAAGTGAAGATTTGATTTGTATGAAGTGAAGATTTGATGTGTATGAAGTGAAGATTTGATTTGTATGAAGTGAAGATTTGATTTGTATGAAGTGAAGATTTGATTTTGTATGAAGTTAAGATTTGATTTGTATGAAGCGAAGATTTGATTTGTATGAAGTGAAGATTTGATTTTGTATGAAGTGAAGATTTGATTTTGTATGAAGTGAAGATTCTATTTGTATGAAGTGAAGATTTGATTTGTATGAGCTGAAGGTTTTATTCTATGAACTGAAGGATTGATTTCTATGAACTGAAGATCTCATTTTGTATCAAATAAAGGATTGATTAATATTAAGTCTAGTCACAGCCAGGCTATAGCCCAGGCCGTACAACTCGCCAGGTATTCCTAGACCTAGATAAGAAAAGGGGGCTGACTATATTCTTAAGATCTCTTTACGAAATCCATTACTGTACAGACATACATTTAATGACAAACATCGTAAATGGATTATAGATAATAATAAACTTGATATATGGTCATAAAATGAATTTTATTTTAATCAAGTGATCATGGTTTTATTCATATTTGGTTTTATTCATATTTAATACAGCTTTAAGAAAATTCAATGTAGAAGCTCAAAATGATTAACAAAGTATTGCAGAACAACAGTTGCATTATAATGTAATACATAGCTGTATAATAAGGTACAATATACATTTCTAACAGACACAGAAGTTGCTTTAACTGTAGCACACTTTGTTGTTCTTTTATATATGTCCATCTTACTTAGATCATTGATATGTAATGATAAATATTGTAAACAATTGACTATAAACAGTTACTTGCTAGTGAAGTTTGAAGTACCCTTCCAAGTTTATATATTTTATGGACATTTGAAGCACATACAGCAAATTATATAAGATGAACTGAAAACAAAAACGTCAGTCATGCAAACATTGCAAATTAGCTTATACATATTGTTTCTTAAAGTTTGCCTTGAGATTTTGATGTGTAAACTGAAGGTTGTTGCAAAGTGTTAATTGATGAAACTTAATGTGAAAATTTGCCAATTTTCTCTGTTAGAAGAACTGACTGTTTTATCATTATGCATTTTTCTGTAATTGTTTAATAATACATTAGACAGTGGGGATAATGCTTTTGAAATAATGCTTGCCTTTGGACATCCATTAGCACACATACCACTAAATTCATCAACACAATGTTTCACAATACTACATGTAACAATATGGATAAGGAGCTTCTTATGCTGTTTACAAGCCAGAAATTTTGCTTCCAATTCTGGTGATATGAGCCTCTGCATAGCAGCATATGACACAAATGTCAACAGTGTAATCAGTTTAGATGGGTATTTTAGCCCTCCTCTATCCAGTAATTGAATGTAGTCAGTTGCAATCTCTGGCTGAACATCAACTGTCAGTGTTTTCTCCATTTGTAGCAAGGCCTTACATGAAATGCACTGAGTTTTCCTACTGATCTTACTGGAGACATATCCAGCAATATATACTAATGATTCATCTGTACCTTCTACACAAAGCAACTCACAATCATTAGGATCAATGTGGAAAAACACTTTGTCTACATCAGACTGGATACCATCTTCAAAAACACTATCACATTCATCACCCTCATGACTCATAGCTTCAGCAAAGTTACGAATTGAAAATTACCATAGACAGATGATGTGAGACACAATAGGGAGTAAATCTTCAATTTCTTTTCTGTTTCCAATATTTGTTTCACTGATACTAGATAATTAGAACCAGACAATTGACGATATTCACCAAAGCGAGCTTCTAAGTTATCAGTTTGTAATTTTCCCAAAGTATGAATTTACGTTGAAAGTAGAAAAGGAATACTCAGCCAGTTCAATCATAACAGTTACAGAATGCAGTAAAGCAGAATATGTCTCTCTGGTTAGTTTCCCAATGGAAGTAGGCAACTTGCCCCATTCAGTCAACCACACAACAACATTTTTCAAATAAAGAAACAATTCTGGCTATTCCTTCCTGCAATTTACTTTAACATTCATAATGTGCCACCATCTCCAAATGACCTTAATGAAATCTGCTGTTTCTTGACTTCCTAGGAACCTCAAAGCTGCAATATTGTACTCACTGAAAATTGCAAGAGCTAGTGAAACTTTCTGCCTCTCTATACTTGAGGGGCAAAGGGCTTTACTAGTTAAAGTTGGTGCCAACTTCACAATACTCAGACGCTCATTTTGATACAGTTTTTCAAATGTGAAAAAGAAGCACTTGCTACTTGGCTAGAATTAGTACAATTTGAGATTGATGTTTTATTCAGAAGTAACTCGGTTGTGGCGGATATGATAATGTCTGCTCTGCATCTTTCTGGTTCAGGCAATTTCTCCACAGACATTTCAACAGATGCACTGAGTCATACAATAAAATATTTTTTTACCAGCAATTCCAGGATTTTCTATATATGTACTGTTGTTTTTAGAAGGTTATTATAAACTTTTCGGTTAACTGAGTTGTTGTCTGCAAGTACTGCCAGAACTGTGAAACCGCACTTTTGTACACTGTTGATGATCTGAAGCAATTTTGTGCCAAGATCCTCTGATGTCATCCTGTACATAGGCGACAGCTCGACAACTTCTCGATAACTTCCAAACACTGAGGAAATCAGAAAAGCCTGTACTGTTGTTGCTGATTGCATAGAGTTTTCAGCCCTACCAAGTAACCTACAACCTGAGTATGTTACAGCTGATTTGATATGAATTTCATCCATTTGTACTGCCACAATCTTTTCCAACTCAGAAAGTCTGCACTCTTTAAATCTCATGTATGTAGAAATGCTGCCATCATCATTAGACAATGAATAAGGAGAAGTTAAATTTTTAATCTAGATGGATGTGGAGACATAATAAGAGATTTTCTGATAAATCTATAGCATGCAGGAGATTTCAAGAAAACCATATAGGAAAAGCATAATGTACAACTACTGTAGCGTCTTCTGTATTTGTCCTTATTGACAAGTTGTACCCAGAGCCGGATTAGCCTAGTAGCAGAAGTAGCAAATGCTACGGGCCCCGCGCTTCTAGGGGCCCCGCGCCTATATGACAGATGAAAATGGAAAAAATAACCAGATGTTATATCAAAACACGCAAGCTGTCTGAATTTTTAAATGTCGTGTGTAATGGTGCTGAATCCAACGAAATCGAAGCAGAAAATACAGAAGACGTGTCCTACTGTGTAGTAGATGAAAGCAGTGCTATAGAAGAATCATCATTACCAATATTACCATTAAGATTAGCAACTCTTCACGATTTAGCCACATTTTTCACAAGACAAACTGAAATCGAATGTACAACAAGTCCTCCCAATTTAGCCATATCATCTTCAAGCCAAAGAGAGGCAGAAAGCACAGCACATGCTTCTAATGTAGCAACATCATCTACAAGCCAAAACACAACGAAAGTAAAATGTACTCCAACGATATTGGTGAATGGTCAAACAACTTCAAACAATCCACGATTTGTCGAAAGTCGTTTTTCACATACACACATACACCAACAAACAAAACTCACGTGAAAGATTGGTTGTGTTATACAGAAACTAAAGGACAACTGTTCTGTTTTGTTTGAAAAGTTATTGATTTAGGCTGTACCATAGAGTGACTGGTGTATTTGGAATACTCCGGCAGTTAAAATCTATTACAGAGGAAGAGATCTTGAAAAGAACTCCAAATATTGTCAGCTCTTACCAAGAGGATTTGGAAGAAAGCCTAGGCGACGAACTTGTGCAGTTCACTGAACTTCTTAAAACTAATGTAGCTGCTGCTATTTGCAACGAAAAGCATGAGGCTCTAGAACTGCAATTTTATAAACTTATAATGGAAAATTTATTAGAGTCGTGTTTCCCAAATGTAGAAATAGTCTTACGAATTTACTAGTTTTTAATGATTACTAACTGCAGCGGAGAACGTTCTTTTCAACATTAAAGTGTATAAAAGTGAGTTAAGAAACATGATGGGACAAGATCGTCTAAATAACCTCACCTTAATGAACATTGAATGTAATTTACTTAGAGAAATTGATTTGTCTAGTATTATCTCTAAATTTGCTCACATTAAATCAAGAAAAGTTTGTAAAAGTTGTGTTTTATTTTATTATCATACAAAACCTAGGGCCCTGCGCTAAAATTTGCTACGGGCCCTGCCTAGCCTAATCCGGCACTGGTTGTACCTGCTCTAAGATAAATGTTAGTTGTTTTCATGTATGTGTGTATTAGTATCTTCTGATGATAATATTAATTCTCTAACAATTTCTAAATTACTATATGCTTCTTCTAATAAATCACTAATACTCTTTATGTTTGAAGAAGTAGCAGGATCAGTATCTTTGTAGTGGATCAGTAAATTTTCCAGCTGTGACCACCACTCAAGTTTACTGTTAATTAAAATCCAATCAAGATATTTACCAGACACTTGTTTATTTTCTACATAAACTTGTACACTCATGTCTGGTAAAACATTTACACTTACAGAAATGGATGGTGCACTGTTTGCTTTCACATTCATAGTATACAAAACAAGACAAGTAAATATAACCTCTGTGACTGTATGCATTCTCCAGTTTTTATCTAACAAGTCTTTTAACTTTACTGTTATCTCACACTGTAAAGTTGGAAAATCATGTATAATATCTGCAGACAACCACTCAGCTGTTCTATTGTCATGTTTGCTGACGATTTCTGCTACTCTTATTTCTGGATCTTTACGAGATTGTGGTTGTTGACTCGATAAATAAGATGGCAATTCAGGAAAAAGAGATGGATAAGCAGTTTTTTAAAAACCAGGATGCTTCCGAGGAAGTTCATGTTTAATTCCACATTTATCTATAAATGTATCAGACAATATAATGTCACATGGATGAAAATGTTTACGACACACAACGCTTGATTTAGCTGGTGACCAGTCTTTTCGTGGAATGCATTTCTTCCATCTGTCTCTCCTATCAGAATTTGATGGAATTTAAAACACTCACATATTCTTTAGTCGAGTCGTAGTTCGATTTACATCCAGGAACACAGCACTTTTTGCCCATTTTAAGATGAAAACAATATGCACAAATTTAATTTAACACTCTGCAATATCAGTAATCCAAATATTTGTTGTAGATAAATATACAAGGACTCAAAATCCAGTAAAATAACAAGACACGCTGACGTTCTATCGTTTACCGACACACAAAAATGTCGGACCACTTTAGTTCGATTTATATCCAGAAACACAGCACTTTTTGCCCATTTTAAGATGAAAACAATATGCACAAATTCAATTTAACACTCTGCAATATCAGTAATCCAAATATTTGTTGTAGATAAATATACAAGGACTCAAAATCCAGTAAAATAACAAGACACGCTGACGTTCTATCGTTTACCGACACACACAAAATGTCAGACCACTTTAGTTCGATTTATATCCAGAAACACAGCACTTTTTGCCCATTTTAAGATGAAAACAATATGCACAAATTCAATTTAACACTCTGCAATATCAGTAATCCAAATATTTGTTGTAGATAAATATACAATGACTCAAAATCGTGTAAAATAACAAGACACGCTGACGTTCTATCGTTTACCGACACACAAAATGTCAGACCACTTTACGGAAGAGAGAAATCGTGGTGTCTGGCCCAGTAGTTTATAGTTGGCTCTGGTCTAGTCCTCCGTATTTCAGGTCATAGTTGTGAAGAATGTAGCGACTTCAGAAATGTTGACTATCAATGCACGGAATACTGTAACAATGTAAACATATTTGTATTGATGTCGTTTATTGATGGGGAAAAGTCAGCAATCATAATTCAAACATGGTGAAGTAAAATCAGTATTTGTAAGAGAAAAAGTAAAGAATAGAACGAAGAAAATCGCAATGCGGTTTACTCATGAAATGTGCGTGTGCATTTGTGACTGTTGAAAGCCCCTGAATGCCTGTTTCGTAATGGTGAAAATGTAAACAACACACACTACACATTCAGTGTGCAAGCGTAGTAATACAATCAATTGTTGGAAATCAGTCATTCAGAAAGTGAACAAATGGTTCCTCATATTGACGTTGAGATTTGTGAAGTGCTTCTATTGTTTACGTTTGTATATTGGCTACCAACAGCGTGCACATTCATCAATTTCAATATACCATCCGAATCAATTTAATCTTCTCAGTTATTTCGTGAGCACAAATATTATGTAAACAATTCCATATTTTTCTAGACATGAGTGTCAATATGAAATATTTTTGCAAGTATGTCTGTGTATGTGTATGCGAACAGTGAAATATAAACAGGAGGAAGATATCAATGCCGATACCATGTGCAGGCGGTTTGAAAAGTGACACTTAACATTTCTGTCTTCAAGTATGCACTTTATAGGTGGCCAAATCCCTTTCCTCACTTGCAGAACGTAGGTTGCGTGAATTGAATTCACAACCTTTTTTCTTGCATTCGACAAACGAAAGTTCTATGCTAATATATATATGATATATATATAGAGAAATAAACGTATAAACAGCCGGCAGTCGGAGAGACAGATAGGCATGTATATATATATATATATATATATTTATATATATATATATATATATATATATATATATATATATATATATATATATATATGGACATACAAATAGACAGGCGGATAGACAGATAGGCAATCAAGAGTTTTCACAACCTTTTTTTTTATTCCGATCCAGAAGCACTTGAGCTTTTTCAGCTCTTCGGCTCGGTGCCATGGACATTGTAACCCTTCTGTTCGGTGCCACGAACACCGTAAATCTGGGGAATCTGTGGCTTTTTCTGCCATCCCGCGGAATTGAACCGCACACACAGAGGGACACCCGTAGTCCAACGCGCTACGAACACTGATTTATCGGAAACTGAAATTTAACGCATCTGAGCATGATGTAATCATTTATACGGATGGTTCGGTGATTCGACATGTGCGGTGTTCAGGTCGGAGGAGATGTTGTGAAAGAAGACAGTGGTGGTTTTGCCGTGACTACGAGCAGTCTCACTATGGAAATCATGGCGGTTACTAGAGCGATGGTTTGGCTGGAATCACATACTTTTATCCATGCATGTTTTCTAAGTGACTCAATGAGTATGCTCAGGAAGATTGAAACAAAATGGGCTAGGAGACATTGGATGGAGTCGCTGGGGAGGTCTAAGCTGACAAAAATCACTTTTATTTTTGTGCCAGGGCATGCAGGTGTAAGGGGAATGAACGTGCGAATAGGCTTGCAGGTATGGCTGCTGTACAAAGCGGGCGAGCAATGGACCAGGTTGATATTATAAATTCCTTAAGGGAGAGAGGTCGTGTACATGATTCACGTAATAGCGGCGAATCTACAACTCTAACCAGACTGCAAGAACTCAAAGTAAAGAAGTGTGATGTCGTTCGACAAGAAAGCTATGCTGGCAGATAAAGAAGAATGGTAAACCAACAAAGAACCGGTGTCGTTAATCGCCACACGCTGATGGACATACTGAGGGAGAGATCGGAGCACTTATGGACTAATTTGTTCGACGTGCAGTGATGGTGATCCGACGACTAAACTAAACTAAACTAAAACTGAAATTTAAAGTTTAAGTTTCATTCTGCCTTTCGTTGATAACTGCACCTTCTGGTTGTCCTATTAGAACTCGGCCTGTACGTTGTGTTGCCTAACTATTCTGCTACTGTATAAGTGAAGGTGAGATAGAACAGTTGGAATGATCGTTCATCTGAGGTTTCTAACTAATCAAGTTCTGGTTTTATCTATGAATTACACTCTCTATATGTTCCTGATCAATATATTTCTGACTGCAACTATCAGATAGTTTCACTATCTGTACCCCAGCAAATAGATGTTTTTTCCGCTTCCGACGAAAATACTCTAGATGAAAGATATCGTATAGACTGTCTGATTGCAACAAATATATATTCTTTTTGTTCTGTCCATATGACAGTCAAGGACAAACAGATTCTCTCTATGTTCTTGATGAATAGATTATATAGGAGTTATTCAGTGCTACATAGAACCAATACTGACACACGGATGCGAGTCATTCAGTGCTACATAGAACCAATACTGACATACAGAATGCGAGTTATTCAGTGCTACATAGAACCAATACTGACATACGGATGCGAGTTATTCAGTGCTACATAGAACCAATACTGACATACAGATGGAGTTATTCAGTGCTCATAGAACCAATACTGACATACAGATGCGAGTTATTCAGTGCTACATAGAACCAATACTGACATACAGAATGCGAGTTATTCAGTGCTACATAGAACCAATACTGACATACAGAATGCGAGTTATTCAGTGCTACATAGAACCAATACTGACATACGGATGCGAGTTATTCAGTGCTACATAGAACCAATACTGACATATGGATGCGAGTCATGGACAATGAACACACAGATCGAAAAATCTCTTGAGGGCCACAGAGATGTGGTTTTACAGAAGAATTATGAGAATCCCATGGACTGCTAAAATGACTAATGTTAAGGTACTGAATGAGATCAAGACACAGAGAAAGCTTATCAGCAAAATAAGAAAGAGACTGTCATCAGTTTTCGGGCATGTGATGAGGAGGGGAGGTTTAGAAAACTTTGTGACAACCGGTAAAATCGAGTGTAGACGAGACAGATGAAGACAGTGAGAGAAAATTTGAGATAGCCTGACTTCATGGCACGGTAGAGCGTCAACATCTGAGTTGATAGGAAACACCAAAGACAGAGATTTGTGGAGATCCATGATCGCCTACGTCAGCCGGCACTGCACCTGATGATGATATAGGACATACCAATGTCTGATCACAACGAATATATTATCTTTCTGTTCTATTCATATCAAATATGCATCTGTTGTATCCCTGAACTTGCAGTTCGGAATCTGAAACTGAATTTGAGTCTGTTTCTTGAACTTTCCGTTCATTTGAGCCCTTTCGCTCTCTTAATCCTCTTGTTATTTCTTCCTCTCTCTTAATCCTCTTGTTATTTCTTCCGCTCTCTTAATCCTCTTGTTATTTCTTTTCTTAATGCTCCGAAACTCCAATCTCCTGAGCCAGCCGTACAAACCAGCCACCGTGGTCTCTCTTTATCTCTATCTCTCACATTATTCCCTTCACTGTCTCTCGCTCTCTCTCTCTCTCACATTATTCCCTTCACTGTCTCTCGCTCTCTCTCTCTCTCTCTCGCTCTCTCTCTTTCTATCGCTCTCTCTCTATCGCTCTCTCTCTCTCTCGCTCTCTCTCTCGCTCTCTCTCTCTCGCTCTCTCTCTGCCTTCTCATAGTGTAGAATTAAAATTCCAAGCCTGAATTGAGTCAGCACATTTAAAATGTGAACTTTATAATATCTTTACTAATCTAAAACTAAGTTCATATGACGATACACTTGGTTTGTAACATCTACAACCCTCATGTACTGTACGTGTCACAGAGAAATCGAGAATTGAAAACATGTTATGTCAAACAAATGTGACGTCTGTGACTTAGGGGAAAGTGACTCGGTCTATTAACCCTGACGTTCTGAGTTCGATTCACGCTGTGGACAGTTTGGTTGCAAATTGTTTCGCATGGTTTTTTTTACGAAAGAACGATGTCACCGCCCGTTCAGAAAGTAATGGCGAACTACTAAACGTAATAATATCTAGAAAAATCAAAAACAGCGGTAAAAAGCTGGAGTTGATTCGCAAAGTCATGTAAAGGATATGCAATTAACTATTAGAAATATATGTCTTCTACGTTAATTTAGATTTGCTGTTTCAACCTTCAAAACATCCCTTTTCGCCTTTTTTTAACGATTTATGCGTGGTTTCTTGTTCTAATCCTTCAGAGATTAACTAAGTTAGAACAGAACTGTTTTAAAGTTTTTTGTTAACTTTCTTCTTTTTTTTCTTTCTTTCTTTTCTCTGTCTTTCTCTCTTTTTCTCTTTTTTCTTTTCTTTCTTTTCTCTTTTTTTCTTTCTTCTTTCTTTTCTCTCTCTTTTTCTTTTTCTTTTCTTTCTTTCTCTCTTTCTTTCTTTTTTTCTTTTTTTCTCTTTTTTTCTTTCTCTCTCTTTCTTTCTCTTCTTTTCTCTTTTTTTTTTCCCTTTTTTTTGTCTCTGTCTTTCTTTTCTCTTCCTTCTCTCTTTTTTCTTTTTTTTCTTTCTCTCTTTATTTCTCTCTCTTTTTTCTCTCTCTTTTCTTTTTTCTCTTTTTTCCTCCCCTTTCTTCTTTTTCTTACTCTCTCTCTTTCTCTTTTTCTCTCTCTTTTTCTTCTTCTCTCTTTTTTCTCTTTTCTCTTCTTTCTCTTTCTTTCTCTCTCTTTTTTTCTTTCTTTCTCTTTTTCTTTCTCTCTCTCTCTTTTTTTCTTTCTCTCTCTTTTTCTTTCTCTCTCTTCTCTTTTCTCTCTCTTTCTTTTTCTCACTCTTTCTCTCTTTTTTCTCTCTCCCTCTTTTTCTCTTTTTTTCTCTCTTCTTTTTTTCTTCGCCTTTTTCTCTCTCTTTCTCTCTTTTTTTTTTCTCTCTTCTTTTATCTTTCTTTTTTCTTTCTTTTCTTCTCTTTTTCTGTCTTTTCTCTCTTTTTCTCTCTCTTCTCTTTTCTCTCTTTTTATCTCTCTCTCGTTTTTTCGGCCATTTTTATCATTTTTGAAATATCTTCTTCTTTTTTTGGTTCGTTTTTTTGACCAATGTTAATCACTCTTGAATATTTTTGATTTTTTTCCCAAGAACGTGTATACGTTCATATTGGTTTGGTAGGACCTAAACCTGACTTTACACGCTTAGGACATATTCACCCGATTTCAGCCCAAAAGTCCTTAGTCGCCTTTACAACATGCGGGGGAGGTAACAGGGTTCTATTCTTTACACCCCAAGGGGCCCGGGAACCACCCGGCGCCCGGAAAATAAACAACCTTAGCCAAAAACGTTTGTTTTTGTCACAATCTTCAGTAACATTTTGGGAAATCTAGCCCAGGGCTCATCATCATCAAGGTGTTATCCTTTATAGGACGTTGCTTTCTTTGTAGCACAATTTAAATTCCTCTGTCTCTAACTAGTTCACCCATTTTATCGATGGTCAATTCATGGTTTCTTTTTAAAATCTTGTACCCTTTTTCTTGGTCTGCCTCTGCGTCCTGGGACCCTGCCCCTAATTTGTTTTTCTAGGGGGTTTACCCAAAATGTCTAATCTTTCTTATAGTATATTGGGGGGTTTTGGGGGTTTTTTTCCGATCCAGAAGCCGAGCTTTCAGTTCTTCGTCTCTGTGTCGGACATCGTAACCCTTCAGTTCGGGCCCGAACAGTAATCTGGGGAACCTGTGACTTTCTGCCAGCCTGCGGAATTTGCCCCCACCACATAAGGGCCCCCAGTCCAACGCCTACAACCGCTGGGGAGGGGGGCATGGTATATTTTGTTTTTCAGCCCAAATTTTCTAACATTCAGATATTCGGGGCATCAGTATTCTTTTTTTTTCTATCCATGGTATTCTAGAATTTTCGAAATTTTTGTTTGGGGCGGGTTTTTTTTCTCCTGTTTGGAATGGTCCATGATTCCCAACTAGCCACTGAAAAAATGCATGTCCCCGATATTTGTTTAAAACCCACAAAAAAATACATTAAAAAAAACTGAGAATATGCATTTTAATTGTATTATTTTGCTGGTCTTTTCCCATTTCTTCATTGTGTTTAACTTTATTTATTTCCAATCTTCTTGAAAACTCTTTGGGGCAGTCATTTTTTTTTGACTATTGAGCCAGGATTGAGCTCTCACACATTGGAGTTCTTCATTGTTTACTTGGGTGTTAGGGGAGCCTTTTTTTTTGTCAGTTGACATAATTTTTTTTTTGTGTATTCAAATATAGATGTTGGTCTTCGCTAAGTTTCTTGGTCGTCATGATTAGGGTTTCCAAATTCTCTTTGCTGGTGGATAATAATAATGTGTCTTCTGCGTATCTAAGAGCCGGCATGGATTTGCCGCCTATAGTAAACGGTCGTACTTTGTTGTGAATGCTTAACAGGATCATTACTGTATTAAAGCAGGTCTACGTGGGAGCAGTCAGACCCATCATGGAATATGGCTCCAGCTCTTGGACAACAGCAGCCAAAACAAACACACACAAACTAGACAAGGTACAAAACATGGGCCTAAGAATAACTCTGGGAGCAATGAAAAGCAGCCCTATCGTAGAAATGGAAAAAACTGCAGACATAGAGCCTCTAGAACTCCGCAGAAATTTAAAACACTCACCCAGTTTGAAAACTAAAACGGCTAAAAGAACACCCTCTACACACAAAATTCCAAGAGAAAACAAAAACAGACTTGCAAGGAAAAGTCCCAACCATCTGGCCAGATAATTTCATATGCAACATACAGACATCCTAGAAACTGACCCAGAAATGTGGAAGCCATAACACCAGAGCCATGGACATGCTACCAAAACATCGCCCAAGTACACCTAGAAGTCCCAGGAATAATCTCTAAAAAAAATACAGAGATAGAGCAAAGAGCCAGGTCACCCCAAATGTTACGAGAGCAATATCCCACCAGCACATGGACGCATGTGTTCACAGATGGCTCAGCTACAGATGCTACCAGAAAGGTAGGCAGCGGAATCTACATCACTCACCCTCAAGGAAACACAGAAACACACTCTCTGGCAGCAGGAGAAACATGCACCAACTTTAGAGCAGAGGCAACAGCCTTTCTTGCAGCCATACAGATTCTCAACGACCAGCAAGTGTCAGCAAAAATATTGCAGTCTTTAGCGATTCAAGATCCGTTCTCCAGGCTATCTCAAGTCCCAGACAAGACAAGCTCATTCAGGACATACGGCAAAATATCAGCTTGTTGTCAAAAATCCGAACTGGTCTTACAGTGGATACCAGCTCACTGTGGCATACCAGAAAACGAAAAGGTTGACAAACTCGCAAAGACTGGGGGGAGCCTAACATAACACCACCCAACACAAAGTTTTACAGAAGCTAAGACTCTCCTGAAACAATCCAGGAAAATGATCTGGAGAAAAACAAATGGAGGATACAATCCAGAACAGGACAGTATAAATACACTAAACAGAAAAGCACAGACCACAATCTTCATACTTAGAACGGGACACTGCAGTCTCAGAGCACACCTCCAGAGAATGGGTCTCAGGGACTCGGCGGCCTGCACCTGTGGAGCACCAAAGCAGTCCCCAGAGCACATCCTGCAAGACTGCCCTAGTCTGAGTAGTGAGAGATTGAGATCTGGCCAACAGAAACAACCCTACAAGACAAACTATGGGGAACCGGTGAAGACCTCAAGCGCACCGCCCTGTTTATGACACATACCGGAGTAGTCGCATAGCAAAGTTGATCGCAGAAGAAGAAGAAGAAGACTGTACTTTTATTTTCTTCTGGCCTTGCAAAGGCGTGTGCCGCATACCTAGCACGCATGGAGAATACGCACCTGACAATACCAAAACATCGAAGATATTTTCATTTACACCTTCACTTGTTGTTTCTTGTCTAATAGCCATCGCTGTACTCTGGTACTGGTGATATTTTTCTCTTAGCACTGGTGTGCTTGGAATAATCGACTTTTCTTGATATATATTGCCGTTTCAAATGAAGCCACGTTACACAGAATGTTGACACTAAATAACAATTTCCGTACATGATTATATTGATTACCAATAAACAGTGCACCTCAAAGAGCAATGGGTACACAAAACGTACACAAGGGCTCGTTCTAGAATTCTATTCTTATTCTAACACTGTGAGGTAAAACAGGAATGGAGAAAAGAAAACAAAGATTAAATTGATATCTACTTTCAGTGCCAAGTAGTATGCAATAGTCAGCTGACAGAATGTTTCGAGGTCAATACAGGAGTTAGACAAGGATGTATTCTTTCACCATTCCTGTTTAACCTTGCCATGGATTGGTTGATGATAGAAGCCATAAAGGATAACAACGGAGGCATTCGATGGACACTTACATCAGTTCTGGAAGATTTGGATTATGCTGATCATATTGGTCTTTTGGCCAGCAGATACGAGGATGCTCAGAGGAAATTAGATATACTTTCCAGACCAGCTCAAACAATAGAACTTAAAATAAATATAGCGAAAACGAAGGTAATGAGAAATAATCATAAATTTGAGAACTCAATTGTATTACAAAATGAAGTCATAGAGGAAGTCCAGGATTTTGTATACCAGAAAAGTATAGTATTGCAAGATGGAGATTTTGTATACCTAGGAAGTACAGTATCGCAAGATGGAGATTTTGTATACCTGGGAAGTACAGTATCGCAAGATGGAGATTTTGTAACCAGGAAAGTACAGTATCACAAGATGGAGATTTTGTATACCTGGGAAGTACAGTATTGCAAGATGGAAATTCAGAAAAGAATATCATTGAAAAAATCAAGAAGGCAAGACAAATTTTTGCATGTGTAACAAAATCCGGTAAACAAAAAGACTAAATCTTATGACAAAACTTAAAATATATAGAAGTAATGTACTGGGAGTGCTATTATACAGTAGTGAATGCTGGAAAACAAAAAGACTAAATCTTAGGACACAGCACAATGACACAACACATAATACACAAGTTGGAGACATTTCAGAATAAATGGTTAAGAAGAATCCTGCACATTTTCTAGCCAAATACCATAACAAATGAGGAGCTTTTGAAACGAACAGACTGTGCATCCTTGAAGACCATCATTAAGAGACGAAGATGGAGGTGGTTTGGATATGTATGTCGTATGCCAGTGGGGGGCATTGGCTAGGACACAGCTCTCAGAGGGGAAGAGAAAGTCGCCGACGTCCAAAGAAAACATGGAGAAGAACGGTGGAGCGAGAGTTGAGGGAGTGTGACCTGACGTGAGAGACGGTTGGTAGAAAGGCAGCAGAACGGCAACAGTGGAGGTCTTTATGGAAGCTGCATGTGTCAATCGGGACACGAAGATATAGATATTGATATATATAAATCAATCAATAAAATCAACTGCTATATTAATATTTATATCAAAACAAGCGAAAACTATTCCTTACAGCTGTACTTTGTGTGTAATTGTCTACATTTCAAAGACATTGATATTGAAGTTGTAAAAACACAAAGACAGTTTTCTGCTCTATTTGTTCTATCTAAAACTAACACCCGACGAATATTGAAGTGTGTAAGTAAACATCCGGCAATGGTTTAAATTGATGATCAATAATTCAATAGCTTATTTCTGATTGACTCAGACAATCAATTTAACTCATTCAATAAAATCCTTGTTTGCGAGTCATTGACGTTGCTCGTTTGTTTGATCTTCCTAAACAAAGTACGCCTGACCTGAAAATGGGAATAATAATCGCAAATGGGCGTCTCAATATCTTCTTCACGATGTTTCATTGCGGCAACCGTTCAGAACGGTTATCTCAACTACAATGTTGGTCACACATACAGATATCATGTTGATGATGGTTATCTCAACTACAATGTTGGTCACATTACACAGATATCATGTTGATACGGTTATCTCAACTACAACATGTCACACATACAGATATCATGTTGATGGTTATCTCAACTACAATAAGTTGGTCACACAGATATCATGTTGATGATGGCTATCTCAACTACAATGTTGGTCACACATACAGATATCATGTTGATGATGGTTATCTCAACTACAATGTTATCACACATACAGATATCATGTTGATGATGGTTATCTCAACTACAATGTTGGTCACACATACAGATATCATGTTGATGATGGTTATCTCAACTACAATGTTGGTCACACATACAGATATCATGTTGATGATGGTTATCTCAACTACAATGTTGGTCACACATACAGATATCATGTTGATGATGGTTATCTCAACTACAATGTTGGTCACATATACAGATATTTCATGTTGATGATGGTTATCTCAACTACAATGTTGGTCACAAATACAGATATCATGTTGATGATGGTTATCTCAACTACAATGTTGGTCACAAATACAGATATCATGTTGATGATGGTTATCTCAACTACAATGTTGGTCACACATACAGATATCATGTTGATGATGGTTATCTCAACTACAATGTTGGTCACACATACAGATATCATGTTGATGATGGTTATCTCAACTACAATGTTGGTCACACATACAGATATCATGTTGATGATGGTTATCTCAACTACAATGTTGGTCACACATACAGATATCATGTTGATGATGGTTATCTCAACTACAATGTTGTATCACACATACAGATATCATGTTGATGATGGTTATCTCAACTACAATGTTGGTCACACATACAGATATCATGTTGATGATGGTTATCTCAACTACAATGTTGGTCACAAATACAGATATCATGTTGATGATGGTTATCTCAACTACAATGTTGGTCACACATACAGATATCAAAGTTGATGATGGTTATCTCAACTACAATGTTGGTCACATACAGATATCATGTTGATGATGGTTATCTCAACTACAATGTTGGTCACACATAGATATCATGCTGATGATGGCTATCTCAACTACAATGTTGGTCACACATACAGATATCATGTTGATGATGGTTATCTCAACTACAATGTTGGTCACACATACAGACATCATGTTGGATGATGGTTATCTCAACTACAATGTTGGTCACATACAGATATCATGTTGATGATGGTTATCTCAACTACAATGTTAATACACATACAGATATCATGTTGATGATGGTTATCTCAACTACAATGTTGGTCACACATACAGATATCATGTTGATGATGGTTATCCTTAACCACAATGTTGGTCAAGCACATACAGATATCATGTTGATGATGGTTATCTCAACTACAATGTTGGTCACACATACAGATATCATGTTGATGATGGTTATCTCAACCACAAATGTTGGTCACACATACAGATATCATGTTGATGATGGTTATCTCAACTACAATGTTATCACACATACAGATATCATGTTGATGATGGTTATCTCAACTACAATGTTATCATACACATACAGATATCATGTTGATGATGGCTATCTCAACTACAAATGTTGGTCACACATACAGATATCATGTTGATGATGGTTATCTCAACTACAATGTTGGTCACACATACAGATATCATGTTGATGATGGTTATCTCAACTACAATGTTGGTCAAGCACATACAGACATATCATGTTGATGATGGTTATCTCAACTACAATGTTGGTCACACATACAGATATCATGTTGATGATGGTTATCTCAACTACAATGTTGGTCACACATACAGATATCATGTTGATGATGGTTATATGGACATGCAATAAAAAATATCTAAATCAATGGCAAATTTGAAATTCCTGCCAGATAGATTCGATATATTGTGAACTTTATTATTTAACAGTATTGAAATCTATTAGATATAGACAGATTGTTGTGCTGGAGGCTATACAACAATCTTCTTCTTTGCGTCTGTCTACTTCACCACTTTAAACACTCTTTGTGTAAGGTTTGATCTTTGCCAAGAACGTACATATTGCTTACATATTGTTTATAGGCACCTAAACGCATAGACTTCACACGTTTAGGACATGTGCATCCGATTTCAGCCAAACCTACTTAGTCGACTTACATGACATGCGGCAGGTAACAGTGGTCCCATTCTTTACACCCCAAAATTATGCCCCGGTAACCTCTCAAGGTACACAACAATAATAGCTGATCTTCTTCCTCGACTGCTCGCTAGTTTTTATCATTCTATTGTGATATATAAACATCTAAACATCAGAACGAAATGTACGTGCACCAACCTTCAGCACCTATTTGAAAAAGGGGGAAGACTGCAGTAACACTTGGTGAAATAGCAAAACACGTACACACAAAGTACTATAGTTTTACAAAATACAGAAACAGTGACGATAAACAGCAACGTTCGACCAAAAGCAAGACCTTTATCTCCATTCTTCAGTCTGATCCTGAGACACGTTCCGTCTTCCAACACTATCCTTTTTTGCGCACAGACGTAAGTCTTAAGGATATTTTGGTTCACAGTCGATTCAAGCCTAATATCCAGAGTCATTTTAGCACCATCCAGTGTATTGTTGGCGCTGGCAGCACGTGTGCTTATGCAATACAGATACGCACTGTGTCTTTCCAAAAGCAACGTTTGTTAATGAAGATCAGTTTCACGTGCGAATCCCGGAATATTATCTATGCCATCACCTGCAAGCGGTGCAACAAGGCCTATATTGGGGAAACGCTGCGGCAGACTCAGTGAACGATTCGCCCAACACTGCATCGATATACGCCAACAGGACCCCTGTAGCCACTTCATTTCAATGATACTGGCCATTCAGGAGCTAACGATGTCCAGGTCACAGCCATCCGATTATGTTCCTCCGATGATCGTAGTCGATTTGCTCTGGAGAACCGTTTTATTTCGTTATATATGGCACTGCGGCTCTCTGGACTCACCATTACATTCCTATGCTTCTAGTACTTTCTCATCTCATGCCTTGTAATCTATATGTATTAGCTTCATATATATAATTTATATTTTTACTTGATTGTATATTGTTTCTCTCTTTCCACTTCAGTTTTGTGTTGCACTCATTTCAAGTATTTTGTTTTTATTCCAGATTTTCATTAGATACTTTTGAATGTTTCATAACTGTCCATTTGTATGTTCTTTTGAAATTCGTCACTCCTTGCTGGAACGTTTTCTTGATAAAGGCCTTTTAGTCGAAACGTTGCTGTTTATCGTCACTGTTTCTGTATTTTAAAACTATAGTACTTTGTTTGTATGTGTTTCGCTATTGTGCACTTATTTGAGCACAGTTTATCCTTTGCGGGGTGTCTGATTTCAGCCATTATTGTGTGCGCGGGTTCGCCTCCACAGCCTGACTGTCCCCAGCCGTAACCTACAAGACAGTGGGTTGCCATTTTATTTCAGGGCAGCCACCGTTGACGGCCTACCCGCCAGCTTGTGAACGCCATCTGTCCAGCAAAACCGGTCGTTTTAATGAACACCTTGGTTTGCCTCCAGTTCAGGTTTGTTTGAGGTTTGCTCCGCTAGCCTTTGATTGTCCCCTAATCAAATTATGCGCAGCAGTAGTTCCCTGCGAGCGAAAACGCGCACTGGCTTTACTTCTGCTGGGCTTTCCAGTTGTTCTGTGCATTTGGGTGGGACGTACACCCGCTTGCCGCTGCCGCGCTTGCACTGGTTTTGCTTCTGCTGGCTTTCCAGTTGTTTTGCTCATGTGGGTGGGTCGCACATCCTCTTGTCTGCCATACTTGTCGCTGCAGTGCTTGCCGTGCTGACCTGCTCCCCTCGATGGGGCCTAATTATGGCTTTGCCACCGTGCGTACTTCACAAGGCAGGTGCCCTGGTGCCTACATCCGTCAATTCCCAGTGGTTGTCCACTGAGGGGCAAAACCGAGTTTCGTCTCATGCCCACGTGCAACTCAACTCGACTTCCCAGCGTACTCATCGGCTCTAGCGTAGTGCCTCTAGAGAGAGCATGCTTGGGCCCGGAATTTCACAACCTGCGGTCAACGTCTCTTCGAAGGCTTTGAGTCGTGCCCCCATGTCAGTGATGGGGTCGCGCTTTGACATATGTGACCCAGCCTGCGGTTCAACTCGGCACTCAGCATACTCACGGCTCTAGAGTGGTGGCTAAAGAGAGCGCGATTGGGCCCGAATTTCGCCACACGCGGGTCAACGTCCCTTCGATGGTTTTGATTCGAATCTTGACTCCATGTGAACCAACGCTCGGCCCAACTTCATCACCCGGCATTCTCATCGGTCAAGAGAATGAGTGGGCTCCGGGAATCAGGCCTCTGGCGAGGTTCCGCATGTGTCGTTTCAGCTTTTCCGTCGTCCGGAGAGGCAAGCATTAATAGTCACTCTGGGAGTTCGCTCGTCTGTGTTATGAGTTGATCCCATCAAGCATGACTCACCTTTGCATCTCTACTCCTGCCCCAGAGTAGCTCTCCCACGGCACCTGCCCTTAGTCAGACCGAACCACCGTCTGTTACCAGGAATACCACGTAGGTGAGAGCAGGGATTAGAGCCATCTTCCAATCCGGCGCGCCGCTTCCTTTGCGACTTCGAATCCCCATAGCTGATCTAATTGTTTATGTAGCTTCTGAACTGTAATTGAGAACATCAGTGGCGTAGTTGTTAGAGCATTGCAGTATGAAGCAGAAGTAACTCACTCTTAGACTAGCTGTCCGTGTATAATTCTACAATTTTCTGACCGTAACGGCTCAGATCGACCTAATCTTAATTGGCTACACAGAAAACACACTATCTGGTTGGTAACAGCGGCAGGCGTGATGTTGACCATATCTTAATTGGGTACCAGAAAACATACACTCTGCTGTAACGGCGGCAAGTGTGATGTTGACCATATCTTAATTGGCTACCAGAAACATACACTCTGCTGTAACGGCGGCAGGCGTGATGCTGACCATATCTTAATTGGCTAACAGAAACACACTCTCTGGTTGGTAACGGCGGCAGGCGTGATGTTGACCATATCTTAATTGGCTACCAGAAAACACACTCTCTGGTTGGTAACGGCGGCAGGCGTGATGTTGACCATATCTTAATTAGCTACCAGAAAAGACATCATCATTGGTAACGGGTGGCAGGCGTGATGTTGACCATATCTTAATTATTACCAGAAACACACCTCTGGCTGGTAACGGCGGCAGGCGTGATGTTGACCATATCTTAATTGGCTACCAGAAAACAACTCTGGTTGGTAACGGCGGCAGGCGTGATGTTGACCATATCTTAATTGGCTACCAGAAAACACACTCTCTGGTTGGTAACGGCGGCAGGCGTGATGTTGACCATATCTTAATTGGCTACCAGAAAACAACTCTGGCTGGTAACGGCGGCAGGCGTGATGTTGACCATATCAACTCATCGTGTGCCTACAGAATGGAATATGCAGGCCTAATACAGAATTACCAATATGAAAAAAATTAAAATCGTGGTATATCCTTACAGGACGTAGACATCGACTACAGTAAAGGAGTGATTTTCTGACCACTTATACGTTCAGTAGTTTGTTGAATGGAATTATCCGTCGCCCAGTGCGGTCGTGTTAACTGTTTGCTCTAAAACTTTGAAATTAATCTGTCTGTGTTGAATTCGAAACGGAGTACACTATTCATTTGTATAATTATTCGGTTGTGTATAAGCGGTGAAAGAACCAAGGTGTAATGTGTTACTAATATCATCAATTCTATTCGACTAAATCGAAAATAAGATCGTGTTTCTAGTAGACACAGTTATCGAAAAAAATCTACAACCCAACGTCAAGCGCTGAAAACTACCCGCGACTCACCCCATAAAGAAACGCTCACGCATCACCAGTTAGGTCGACAGGAAGGTAAAGGGTCTCGTACGGAACCTTCTCATAGCGTGTTGTCTGCAAAGGTTCCTTTTTGTTGATGAAAATATAAAGACACCTGGACAAGAGATTGTCCAGTAATTTTTGGGAGACAGACAAAATGACAGGACAGGTCTATTCTACGCCATCGCGCCGCTTGTGGAAATGTAAACTTACACACAGAGGGCGGCCGAACAATAGGTAAGGACTACAACACACAACTCTTGCCGTAGTTTAGCTGTAACATGCACAGCGACCGAGCGATTACATCGCCTACACTGTGTCCAAACCATGAGGGTCTCTGTGGCTGAGTGGTTAACCCCTTTGCCTTGCGGGGTCGAAGGTCGTGGTCGAATCCGCGGCCTTCTGTTCAGGAGGCAGTTTTTTTCCAGAGACCCTAGGATTGTTGCTTGTCATTTATGGGAGAGGGACCGAGCTATATGGGGTAAGCCCGGCAATGAAATCATTCCCCCCTTTAATGCAAAGACTGGATCCGGCGACTTCGCGGATGAGGCCACTAGCTGGCTCAACGGTAGAAAGGCGGATCACAGCAGAGGGTGGACCATAGAGCACGGCGGGGCACTTCAGAAAGCCTTGGTCATCCACTGCATCTGGCACTATCTCCAGTCGTCTTGACTTGTCTTTCCCCTGGGTACAGATAGTCCTGAACGGGGAGTGAGGTGACGAATAGCGCAAGTTTCCTCACTATAATCCAAATACGCAAGCTACAGTTTCAGACAACACACAAAAACACACAACATGAAGAACAAGCTTAAAGCGCGTGGAACGGGGAACACTATTAGATAACCACACAGCTGAACGACCTGAGAGATGGACTGCACTCGGGCCAGATAACTGGCACGCTACGATATCGACATAGCTGCCTTGAGCGAGACCAGACTCCCTGGCGAGGGTCAGCTGTCAGGGGGTGGGCGGTGGTTACACTTTCTTTGGAGTGCCAGTACAGAACGTCGGGAATGGGTAGGGTTGCGTCAAATCTCATCTTGTGGGGCGGCCCACAGACTCCCAAAAAGGGGCCCGTGACAGAGTAATGACTCTTCAGATCTCACTAGAGAAAAAAGTGCCACTTACTCCCGCGTCTACGCCCGACAATGACAAATCCAAGCAAACAAAGATGGTTTCTACAAGAACCTGATTCAGTCATTCAGCTCCGGGTAAATCATCATCCCCGGGGATTAACCCGATGGGGAAGAATCCGGTGGGGATGGAGAAAATACACGGCGTGGCGGCCAGTAGGGCTTCATTATCAGACTAGGGTTTGCCCATGACCAAAAACCAAACCCCTTGTTTCGTTTAAACCCCGGGGAAAAAAAACCGGATGAGCGTTCCAAAAATGGCCCCCATTGATACGTCATCATGGGGAAAAGGACAGAATACGTCGAGTCAAAAAGGCGGAAGAAGTTGAGATCAAGATTGATCGGTAAAAACTCAACCTGCATCGTAGAAAAGTCACCAGGTTGAAAACCAAAAAAGGCTGGCGTTTCAAATTGAAAGTTTCGCTGTCACCGAAAGTTTGAAAACCGACGACAAGCGAAGGACCTTCTTTTTCAAAAAAACCTGAGGGGCCCTCCCCATTACCCGGCCTATTCCTTTTGACCATGACACCGTCGCAAGAGTCACGACTGGTTTGAGATAATGACGAAGAAATAAAGTCTTTTCTTCTCGAAAAGAGGCAAAAGCCCCCCAAAATGAACCATCACGCAGCCAAAAAACAGTTTTAAGATGTTCGAGAAGGGTTAAAGAGAGAATTAGAAATTTAAGACGCTTCTAATCAAAATTGATGAAATCCAGATGATGCAGACAGACATGACCAAAACGCTTCTATGATGCCCTGAGAATGTTTATGGCTCCTCAACATTCCCCCCCCACCATAATACGGGGGAAGGGGGAGAAAGGCAATAACTGACAAGCCCAGATATAAAAGCGGGGGCAAACACTTTTCTGCCCCAACCATCCATCCACCAAAGTGATGAAAATAGAGGATGCCCCGGGTTTCCAAACAATAAGCCGATTTTTACCCCCAGAAAAGGTCAAGAAAAAGTCGAGTCCCGCGGGAAGGGGTTCGGACTCAAACCAAAGAAGTCTAAAGAAGGATGATGCGATGCTGAAATTCGCATTTAATCCCTTTTTGGGAAAAGGGGCCCCGGAAAAAGAATACCACTATTGTCCCCTTGACAAACCAAAAAGGAAACCCCCGACCCGGATAAAAAGGGGGTCCTCATGCTTGGGCGATACGACCCGAGTCCTCTCAATCGCTTAAATTTATCCCCCGGGAAAGGGCTTACCCCCGCCCAATGTGGCTTCAGAGCGGTCGAACAGCAGACATGATATTTCTGCTCGCCAAACCCGGAGAAATGCCAAGAGCAGCACCGAATTACGGTCTTTTCTTCGACGAAGGCTTTGAAAGGTCAACAAAAGGGGTCTGGGGGATCATGGGAAAATTTAAACAGGAAATTATCAAGACGTCCAACAGTTTTTGATGGGACGGCAGAAGCGGAGACGGGAAATTCCATGTCACCAACGGCGTCAAAAAGGGTTGGGACGACAACATTTTGCATGATGTTTGCTGCCAACATGGGTGCTTTTTTGGGGAAGGGACGAACGGGGGTTTAAAATTAGAAAAGGACAGACGGTAACTATTCAACTTTGAGGGTTTAAAATCCCCCACCAAGAAAAAAATCAACATTCAAACCGTTGTTTACGAGATGGCCTCGCACCCAATCCGGAAGAAATGCAGACTTTCAGGACACGTTCTCAATGGCATGGGTAAATTTTTCCTCACCATTCACCAAAAAAACAAAGGGCATGTTTGCCCGCCCCAGAAAGCAGACAAGATCCAGCATCAACAAAACACCCGTTCTCCTAACGGAAACTTTGCTTTCTTGGCAGCCTCCATCCAGATCAGCAAACATAGATTCGAGGTTAACAATAGTTTGCCGGCGCGAAGGCTAGTTACTGTGTGGGGGGGAAAAGGGTTGCGGCCACAAAATTGAAAGACCCGGCCATAGTGCAAACCCCGGCGCGCAAGCGAGACATATACCCTCCACGCAAGCGATGATGACAAAAACCGATTACGGCACCTTCGGGGGGAGGTGACTGTAGAGTCCCAACTAGAACAGAATCCCCCACCACAGGGGGCATAAAGATCGGGACATGCGTGTTTGTGCCTGCCGCGCGCTCGTTTTTCGGGCCCAATACGATGATTCTCGCTTTCGGGCCCCTTTTTTTGGGGGAGGAAGAGACACGCAAGAAAAAAAACCATTCCACACAAGCTTTAGCAGAATACTAAAAAAAAATGCGAACAAAAAATTTTGACAGCGAAGTCCCGAGAAAGTCCCAAACGTCAACACTTTTTGCAGGGCCCAAAGAGATGGCCATAGGGTGAATGCCGATAAACGCATTTCAAAACAGCATGATGGCGAACTTAAGGGAGCAGACGTTCAGCGGACAGAAAAAAAGCTTTGAACTCTGGTTCGAAATGCTTCGATATAGACACCACGGCGGGAATTTGGGGAAGACGCCAAAAAGGGGGTGTAACAAAAAAGAGGAACCCGCAAGAAAAATCGGTTTTTGAGGCAGAGAAAATGAGTTGCGCGAAAAGACAAAAGACAAACACACCTGTCTCATTGATCATGATGTCCCCCCCGTGGTAGGGGGGGTTTGTTCCCCCGGGTTGACTCCAGTCACCTCCTCACACACCAGAGGGCAGCAGAAGTCTGAGATTGGTAATCGCTTCATGGATGAAAATTTTATAGTTTGATTGCTTTCGAACGGGAGTTCTATTTCCTTTCGTAAAACCCGAAACTTTTCCCCCCCTGTCAGCCGTGGGTTTTAACCAGGTATTTTGGGGGTCGAGTTTATACCGCTTCAAATTAGAAATACCCCCAGTATAAAAGATGCCCTTTTCTTTACGAACTATATAGCTCTGTATATTCCCAGTTGAAAGGGGCACTATAGCCTGATTTCCCCGACGAGGGGTTTTTTTTAAACCGAACCCTGTCGACCAGATGTTACGTTTTAGTTTAAATTTCCCCGTTTACACTAGAGTTTTTTTTAACTCGATATTCTCTGTCTGTACACAGATGTTTTTTGTATAGTTTTGAATTTTCCTTTTTGTACAGGATGCTGACTTTGCTTTTTTTCGAAAAGAGGGACGAAGGGAAGGAGTATTGCCCCTTTGTGTTTACTGATCTAAAAGTACATTAAAACGACGATATCGGTGAGATCGAGTTTCTAGTCCTAACGGAGATGGACTGTAAAACGAGACCCCATACCAAAGTTGAGAACATAAAAAACATTGGCAGTAGAAAAGAGCATCTGGCAGTGAAAAGAGCATCTGGCAGTAGAAAAGAACCATTGGCAGTAGAAAAGAACCATTGGCAGTAGAAAAGAACCATTGGCAGTAGAAAAGAACCATTGGCAGTAGAAAAGAGCATCTGGCAGTAGAAAAGAGCATCTGGCAGTAGAAAAGAACCATTGGCAGTAGAAAAGAACCATTGGCAGTAGAAAAGAGCATCTGGCAGTAGAAAAGAGCATCTGGCAGTAGAAAAGAACCATTGGCAGAGAAAGAGCATCTGGCAGTAGAAAAGAACCATTGGCAGTAGAAAAGAGCCCTTTTATGTCTGTATGTAACGTGCTTACATTCGCCTATCGATTCGGACACAAGAAAGTTGTAGTTTAAATCCTACTCTCAACGTTCCCAACGTGAGGAAAGGAACTGGCCTTCCTACCTCCTGCACAAAGAGCCATAGGTGTGGGTTCAATCCCACTCTCGACGTTCCACACACGAGGAAAGTAATTGGTCCACCTACCTTCTTCACACAAGGATCTAGTAATATGAACCGAGAGGCAATTCCTACTCTAAGATCTGAAAAGGCTACGGAACGTGTTACTATTTTATTATGTAAAGTGCTAGTGTGTTGTGTGCTTGTATGTGATGTGCTTTTTATGTAGTGCGCTTCTATGTGGTGTTCTTTTGTGTGCTGCTTTTATTCAGATTGCATGTCGAGAGAAGTTAATTGCTGACCTTAAGACCAGTGGCGGCTCGCGCTCATTTTTGTTCTGGGGCCTGACTAAAAATTTCGAAAAAATTATGGTATGAGTTAGGTTATATTTTAATTTATAAAATAAATACACGTTACACATTATTTTTGGTGAGGCCCGGAACCCCAGCCCTTAATGACGAGCCGACACTGTTTAAGACGTTAAGACGCTATAGAGTTAGACGTTTCAATACTCTACACATCTCAAACATAACAAGGATATGAATATCATTATTTCGAGACAGACCAAACATCTGACTGTCACGCTTACATGCAACCTATAATCAGAGGCAGATATAGATATGGTCTTCCAGCTATGATATTTAATTAAATCCCAGATTGAGTTCTAGGTAAGGAGGGTTTTTCCCCCCAACTTTTTTTTTGAAGTAGAGGCATTGATAGATGTCAATCAACCTACGGGTCCACCTGTACAGAAATGTGACCAATAATATTTCAGGATGTTGGAACTAATAAAAGAGAAAGTTATAAATGGTAATAATAGTAATCGCTCGTGTGGTGCCGGGGCCCGGAAGGGAAGCAAGGAATAGTACCACTACGACATACAAGGCATGTCGTAAGAGGCGACTTCCCGTTCTAATGTTTGGCTGTTTATATATCACAATAGAATGATAAAAACGGCTTAAGAACGATCCAGAGAGAGAGAGAGAGAGAGAGAGAGAGAGAGAGAGAGAGAGAGAGAGAGAGTAAGAGGCGACCGATGTAGGACCTAAGGAAGCTACACTAGTAAATAAAAAGCATTCCAGAAATCGCATGTGCTGGCTTACTTGTAGGCGCATGACTGGCACAACGTACATTCGCCTTTAGGCTCAGATCACATACAAATCACAGAGTGGTTAACAAGGTGAATCAAAAGCGTTGGAAGACAAAGAATAATAGCAATCAAGTGCTTTAGCAAATTGCGAGGGCGATCATGTCTCTTCACAAATCTCCATTGTGTGCGCTCGTTTATGTAATGTTACGAGGGCAGAGTATGTCATTTGTTCTCATTTTTTTAAAAATCTAAACTCGTTTCGCTCTCTTGTGAAGCGAAATATTTTCCCAGAGATCCCAGATGTCAGTGTAGGTGAGATCGAATTCCTAGTCCTATCGGAGAAGGAAGATAAAACGTTTGTTCCCGTGTTTAAGTTGAGCAGGTCAAAGAACCCTTGGCAGTTCCAAATTGAGAAGAGCAGGCTAAATTTCGTTAGAGAGATTAAAATTTCTTTAAAATATTTTCACCATCTTCAAAGTTACATTGGGGACCCTCGCCGGTGCTGCGAAGTTCGTGCACTGCGTTGTAATCGTCCTGTATAAGAAAAAAGATCTGAGAACATATGGTTACTCACTGAAGAGAAAATATGATGGTCCAATCAATCAATCAATCAATCAATCAATCAATAATCGATCTATATTTTCGTCGTGTTCCGATTGACACATAAAGCATTCTACAGAGAATTTCCATTATTGTCATTCTGTCTCATTTCTTCTGATTGTTTCCCATGTCAGGTCACACTCTTCCAACTCTTGTTCTGTCTCATTTCTTCTTATTGTTTCCCATGTCAGGTCACACTCTTCCAACTCTCGTTCTGTCTCATTTCTTATTGTTTCCCATGTCAGGTCACACTCTTCCAACTCTCGTTCTGTCTCATTTCTTATTGTTTCCCATGTCAGGTCACATTATTCAACTCTGTTCTGTCTCATTTCTTCTGATTGTTTCCCATGTCAGGTCACACTCTTCCAACTCTTGTTCTGTCTCATTTCTTCTGATTGTTTCCCATGTCAGGTCACATTCTTCCAACTCTCGTTCTGTCTCATTTCTTCTGATTGTTTCCTGTCAGGTCACACTCTTCCAACTCTTGTTCTGTCTCATTTCTTCTGATTGTTTCCCATGTCAGGTCACACTCTTCCAACTCTTGTTCTGTCTCATTTCTTCTGATTGTTTCCCATGTCAGGTCACACTCTTCCAACTCTCGTTCTGTCTCATTTCTTATTGTTTCCCATGTCAGGTCACACTCTTCCAACTCTTGTTCTGTCTCATTTCTTCTGATTGTTTCCCATGTCAGGTCACACTCTTCCAACTCTTGTTCTGTCTCATTTCTTCTGATTGTTTCCCATGTCAGGTCACACTCTTCCAACTCTTGTTCTGTCTCATTTCTTATTGTTTCCCATGTCAGGTCACACTCTTCCAACTCTCGTTCTGTCTCATTTCTTCTGATTGTTTCCCATGTCAGGTCACACTCTTCCAACTCTCGTTCTGTCTCATTTCTTATTGTTTCCCATGTCAGGTCACACTCTTCCAACTCTTGTTCTGTCTCATTTCTTCTGATTGTTTCCCATGTCAGGTCACACTCTTCCAACTCTCGTTCTGTCTCATTTCTTATTGTTTCCCATGTCAGGTCACACTCTTCCAACTCTTGTTCTGTCTCATTTCTTCTGATTGTTTCCCATGTCAGGTCACACTCTTCCAACTCTTGTTCTGTCTCATTTCTTCTGATTGTTTCCCATGTCAGGTCACACTCTTCCAACTCTCGTTCTGTCTCATTTCTGATTGTTTCCCATGTCAGGTCACACTCTTCCAACTCTTGTTCTGTCTCATTTCTTCTGATTGTTTCCCATGTCAGGTCACATTCTTCCAACTCTTGTTCTGTCTCATTTCTTCTGATTGTTTCCCATGTCAGGTCACACTCTTCCAACTCTTGTTCTGTCTCATTTCTTCTGATTGTTTCCCATGTCAGGTCACACTCTTCCAACTCTCGTTCTGTCTCATTTCTTCTGATTGTTTCCCATGTCAGGTCACATTCTTCCAACTCTTGTTCTGTCTCATTTCTTATTGTTTCCCATGTCAGGTCACATTCTTCCAACTCTCGTTCTGTCTCATTTCTTATTGTTTCCCATGTCAGGTCACATTCTTCCAACTCTTGTTCTGTCTCATTTCTTATTGTTTCCCATGTCAGGTCACACTCTTCCAACTCTCGTTCTGTCTCATTTCTTCTGATTGTTTCCTATGTCAGGTCACATTCTTCCAACTCTTGTTCTGTCTCATTTCTTCTGATTGTTTCCTATGTCAGGTCACATTCTTCCAACTCTTGTTCTGTCTCATTTCTTCTGATTGTTTCCCATGTCAGGTCACACTCTTCCAACTCTCGTTCTGTCTCATTTCTTATTGTTTCCCATGTCAGGTCACATTATTCCAACTCTCGTTCTGTCTCATTTCTTCTGATTGTTTCCCATGTCAGGTCACACTCTTCCAACTCTTGTTCTGTCTCATTTCTTCTGATTGTTTCCCATGTCAGGTCACATTCTTCCAACTCTCGTTCTGTCTCATTTCTTCTGATTGTTTCCTATGTCAGGTCACATTCTTCCAACTCTTGTTCTGTCTCATTTCTTCTGATTGTTTCCCATGTCAGGTCACACTCTTCCAACTCTTGTTCTGTCTCATTTCTTCTGATTGTTTCCCATGTCAGGTCACACTCTTCCAACTCTCGTTCTGTCTCATTTCTTATTGTTTCCCATGTCAGGTCACACTCTTCCAACTCTTGTTCTGTCTCATTTCTTCTGATTGTTTCCCATGTCAGGTCACACTCTTCCAACTCTTGTTCTGTCTCATTTCTTCTGATTGTTTCCCATGTCAGGTCACACTCTTCCAACTCTTGTTCTGTCTCATTTCTTATTGTTTCTATGTCAGGTCACACTCTTCCAACTCTCGTTCTGTCTCATTTCTTCTGATTGTTTCCTATGTCAGGTCACACTCTTCCAAATCTCGTTCTGTCTCATTTCTTATTGTTTCCCATGTCAGGTCACACTCTTCCAACTCTTGTTCTGTCTCATTTCTTCTGATTGTTTCCCATGTCAGGTCACACTCTTCCAACTCTTGTTCTGTCTCATTTCTTCTGATTGTTTCCCATGTCAGGTCACACTCTTCCAACTCTCGTTCTGTCTCATTTCTTATTGTTTCCCATGTCAGGTCACACTCTTCCAACTCTTGTTCTGTCTCATTTCTTCTGATTGTTTCCCATGTCAGGTCACACTCTTCCAACTCTTGTTCTGTCTCATTTCTTCTGATTGTTTCCCATGTCAGGTCACACTCTTCCAACTCTCGTTCTGTCTCATTTCTTATTGTTTCCCATGTCAGGTCACACTCTTCCAACTCTTGTTCTGTCTCATTTCTTCTGATTGTTTCCCATGTCAGGTCACATTCTTCCAACTCTTGTTCTGTCTCATTTCTTCTGATTGTTTCCCATGTCAGGTCACACTCTTCCAACTCTTGTTCTGTCTCATTTCTTCTGATTGTTTCCCATGTCAGGTCACACTCTTCCAACTCTCGTTCTGTCTCATTTCTTCTGATTGTTTCCTATGTCAGGTCACATTCTTCCAACTCTTGTTCTGTCTCATTTCTTCTGATTGTTTCCCATGTCAGGTCACATTCTTCCAACTCTTGTTCTGTCTCATTTCTTCTGATTGTTTCCCATGTCAGGTCACATTCTTCCAACTCTCGTTCTGTCTCATTTCTGATTGTTTCCCATGTCAGGTCACACTCTTCCAACTCTTGTTCTGTCTCATTTCTTCTGATTGTTTCCCATGTCAGGTCACATTCTTCCAACTCTTGTTCTGTCTCATTTCTTCTGATTGTTTCCCATGTCAGGTCACACTCTTCCAACTCTTGTTCTGTCTCATTTCTTCTGATTGTTTCCCATGTCAGGTCACACTCTTCCAACTCTCGTTCTGTCTCATTTCTTCTGATTGTTTCCCATGTCAGGTCACATTCTTCCAACTCTTGTTCTGTCTCATTTCTTATTGTTTCCCATGTCAGGTCACATTCTTCCAACTCTCGTTCTGTCTCATTTCTTATTGTTTCCCATGTCAGGTCACATTCTTCCAACTCTTGTTATGTCTCATTTCTTATTGTTTCCCATGTCAGGTCACACTCTTCCAACTCTCGTTCTGTCTCATTTCTTCTGATTGTTTCCTATGTCAGGTCACATTCTTCCAACTCTCGTTCTGTCTCATTTCTTCTGATTGTTTCCCATGTCAGGTCACACTCTTCCAACTCTTGTTCTGTCTCATTTCTTCTGATTGTTTCCCATGTCAGGTCACATTCTTCCAACTCTTGTTCTGTCTCATTTCTTCTGATTGTTTCCCATGTCAGGTCACATTCTTCCAACTCTCGTTCTGTCTCATTTCTGATTGTTTCCCATGTCAGGTCACACTCTTCCAACTCTTGTTCTGTCTCATTTCTTCTGATTTTTCCATGTCAGGTCACACTCTTCCAACTCTCGTTCTGTCTCATTTCTTCTGATTGTTTCCCATGTCAGGTCACATTCTTCCAACTCTCGTTCTGTCTCATTTCTTCTGATTGTTTCCTATGTCAGGTCACATTCTTCCAACTCTTGTTCTGTCTCATTTCTTCTGATTGTTTCCCATGTCAGGTCACACTCTTCCAACTCTCGTTCTGTCTCATTTCTTCTGATTGTTTCCCATGTCAGGTCACATTCTTCCAACTCTTGTTCTGTCTCATTTCTGATTGTTTCCCATGTCAGGTCACATTCTTCCAACTCTTGTTCTGTCTCATTTCTTATTGTTTTCCATGTCAGGTCACACTCTTCCAACTCTCTTTCCACTTTTCTTGTCCATGTCTCCTTTGAACGTTTTTGTTTTCTTCTTCTATTCGCTGTCCATCGAAGATCTGTACTAGCCAATGTCCCTACTTGTATACAACTTACATGCTCAGTACACTCCATCTTCATCTTTCAATGATCGTTTTCAATGATGCACAGTACCTCTGAAGCCAGAGAAAGGCTCGCCTGAATGGTAATAGGAAAAGCATGCATTCACACAAAATCAGTGAGAGGTGTATTGACTACGTCGGAATTTATAGTGGGCGAATGAAAGAAGAAGAATGTTGCCCAGTTTGTCTATTTTAAAAGTTCTTCACTTGCTATTGTATTTGAACTTTATGGGTCACTCCTGTTGTATCGTTTGCATGTTAAAGCCCTTTTGGTCGAAACGTTGCTGTGTATTGTCATTGTTTTTGTATTTTCTAAAACTACAGTACTTTGTTATTACGTGTTTCGCTATTGTATTTGAACAGAACATTTGCAAGATTCTCCTTAAACATTCACTTTGAAATTTCTCCAACTTGTATATGATGTTGTGGGTCTATTTTTTTTCCCGCTTTCCAATAGCTTTTTACTAGCAATTTCTTCTTCTGCGTTCTCACTAGATTGGGATTTTGAACTCTCTAATAAAGGCAGCTGTCTGCCTCAGATTATCAACCACGCCATACAGTTTGTCTTGGACGCTAGTGTAAGTGGGCCACCTCTTTTCTTATCAAGTTTGCATACTGGGGGCAGTTCAGTATGATATAATTCCTATGATTTCTGCTCCCCGTCTGTGCTGACCTCTTCCAGCGGTAAATTTTGGCCACCCTCGTGATGGTAGGTCTGACATTCTTACTGCGTGGCTAAATCTCCGAGGCAGATTGGCAACCGTAGAATCCGTTATCCCATTCCTCATTGTGAGAGGTCGTTGCACCATGTTATGCGCATTACGGCCTTGTGCATCCGTTTTCTGTAAGCATTTGTTTCGGGCTAGCATTCCCTAGCGGACACGTGCATCCGATTTAAACCCAAACCTCCTTAGGCGCCTCTTACGACATGCATGGCAGGTAACAGTGGTTCTATTCTTTACACTCCAAATTTGGACCCCGGTAACAACTCGGGCGTCTAGCAATTTATGTTATCTTTTTTTTTTTTTTTGTCTAAATATAATTTATCAACGTTCTTCTTCTTCTTTGCGACTCAGTACCACTAAACTTCTCAACCTCCATCCCTAAATTATTAAGCAAAGATGCCGAGCCTAATCTAGTGAAAAAGCAATTACAATGGAACATCTCCATTACATGTTTCCAGAAGACAGCTGGATAAGAATTTACACAGATGGATCGGCAATGGAGCAACCATGAATGGTGGAGCAGGAGTGTACATTAGGCACCCAGATGCTACCACTGTGTCTCTAGCGGCTCCTACTGGAAGAATATGTTCCAACTACAAAGCAGAACTCATAGCCCTTCTGATGGCAGCACAGCACATGAATAAGCTGCAAGCAGCTGCAAGCAAGATGGTATTTCTTACAGACTCATTGTCAGCTATACAAGCCCTGGAGGCTAAATCCACTGATAGCACAGTACAAAACTACAAAAAGAACTTGCTCAGCTTTCAGAAAAGGCAGAAATTCACTTGCAGTGGATTCCATCTCACTGTGGCATTGCAGGCAATGAGAGTGCTGATGTCTTAGCTAAGGAGGGCAGTGCCAAAGAGCAAATTTACCAACCCTTGTCTTTTCAAGAGGTCAAAACCCTCATACAGAGAAAATCTGCAGTAGACTGGAAGACAAACACTGGATATGATTATGGAAAAGACTCCTCAAAGACCTAAGCAGAACAGACCAGGTCATTATATTTCGACTACGCACCGGACACTGCAGACTCAACAAACACTTATACAGACTAGGGAAAAAGTCAAACAGCTCTCTGCCAGTGTCAGCAGGCAGAACAGACACCAGAGCATATCCTGCAAGACTGTCCTCTTCTGTGGAGCTGAGAAGCAACATGTGGCCACACCCAGTCGACCTGAAAACTAAGCTTTGGGGAAACCTGACAGACCTGAAGCTGTCTGCCCAGTTTGTGGTCCACAGTAAATTAAGCGCATGACCAGAGATCGCTGAAGAAGAAAGAAGAATTTTAATCACTCTTTGTGATATGTTTGATCTTTGCCAGGACGTGTATACGTTGCACATTGGTTTGGTAGGCCCCTAAACACATAAGACTACTACACGTTTAGGACACATGCATCGATTTCAGCCAAACCTCCTTAGTCGCCTCTTACGACATGCATGGCAGGTAACACTGGTTCTATTCTTTACACCCCAAATTTGGGCCCGGTAACCACTCGGGCGACGAGTCATTATCAACGTTAAATCATCAGATTTGCCTGGGAGAGGTTACCAGTTTTCTTAAGGATGTTTCGTATGTCTGCACCTGAAGAGAACAAGGAGTTGTTGTTTTTTTTACAAGAACCCTAAAATGGCTCGCTGGTTGTGTTCGTAACGATGCTTGTATTGCTAGGCTAGGCTCACTCGTGTGGTGCCAGGGTCTGCAAGGGAAGCAAAGAATAGTACCACTGAAACCTACAATGCATGTCGTAAGAGGCGACTAATGTAGTCCCTATTAAGTGGTTCGAATCCTGTGTTTGTTTATTTGTTTTTTCGAAAGCTTTTAATACTTATACACTGTTTATTTGTTGATCATATTTCTGCAGCTCAAGTCCTGACTTCTCCGTGTCTTAGCTCTAGAAGTTATCATCAACATCATGGATATAAAGCTAATTGTTGCATGTCCATATTCCTTTATTTTGCCCATCTACCCAGCGTGTTCTTAGCGCGTTGGGCTACGGTGACAAGCCTTCTGTGAGTACGGTTTTAATTCCGTGGGCTGGCAGAAAAAGCCACAGGTTCTCCAGATTTACGATGTTCGTGGCACCGAAGGGTTACGATGTCAATGGCATCGAGTCGAAGAGCTGAACAGCTCAAGTGCTTCTGGATCGAAAAAAAAAAATCCTTTACTTCAATGCGTGCCCAGGTGTATCTCACTTTCTGTTCAATGTTTTATCTCGTTGTCGTTCGCTATTTTGTTTACCTGCAAATTTTTATGTTGTCACAATGTGTTGCAGACATTGTATTGGCTTTATCTCCCCAAGCCCCAACCCCATATCTCAACCACTCCTAAAAATATTGAATGATCATCATATCGATTTTTAAACTTTCAAGTGTTCTTTTACGTGCTCTACTTCAACTCGGACGTATGTTTTATCGCCTGTTCCGTATAGGACTAGGAGCACGATATCCCCTACACTAATATCAGAGATCTCTTGGAAAAAAAAGTTCCCAATTGCTTCACGTGGGAAGGAACTGAACATCTCTGGAGTGAAATGCGATCACTTTGTCTCTTTATCTCCGTCTCTCTCTCTCTCTCTCTCTCTCTCTCTCTATTCCACACTTGCTTTTCCTCCTCTTATCTTTATTTTTCTCTTTCCCACTTTCTTGGTCGCTTTATCACTTTTCTTTTTCTCTCTCTCTCTCTTTATTTCTTTCTCATTTTCTTTTTCTTCTTATGCCTGTTTCTCTCTCTCTCTATCTCTCTCCTCTCTCTCACACACACACACACACACTGTCTTTGTCTTTTTATTTCTTTCTCTCTCTTTCTCTATCCTCTGTCTTTATCTATTCCCCCTACCCTCTCTCTCTCTCATTGTCACATTTCTTCGACATCAGTCACACCATCAAATCACCCAAACTACCAATCTCAGCACGACCGGACCATTACAACAGTGGACACCATCATCTCGTCACCGGCATCACTTCCATCATCAGACACGACAACATCTCAGTCCAATTTATTCTCCTAATTCCCGGGACTAATATAATGAGCAGTGTGCCAAGAGTTATTTCCAGTGGTTGCTGATAGGCTTTCGATGCCCCTCCTCGACAGACCAAATGGATATACTATGTGGTACACCATAGTCCGCTCAACTTGTCATGCTCACTGTAAAAATGTATATCTTTGTAATCATTTGATTAAATAAATTGAAAACTTTCATGTGAGATACACATTTATCAGACGCTACAGAAGATTTTTTTTGCCATTCAAACAATCAAACTATCTATTTGTTTTTGTTGTTTTTTCCCGATTCAGAAGCACTTGAGCTTTTCAGCTCTTCGGCTCGGTGCCATGGATATCGTAACCCTTCGGTTCGGTGCCACGAACAACCTAAATCTGGGGAATCTGTGGCTTATCTGCCATCCCACGGAATTGAACCCGCACACACAGAGGGATAGTCACCCGTAGTCCAACACGCTGGGCAGACGGGTCAAACTATCTATATATATAGAAGTTACCTTCTTCGTGCTACATATTTCACGCGTCAATTGGCATGGTTGAAGAAAACTAATGTTTACAGCCATTTAATACATTGATGACAAAAATAGCAGAGTTTTTAAAATACAATTCCTGCATTTCCCGTGGACCAATTCAACTCGGGATTGACCGTGGTAAACAAATAGCGTCATAAGTGCGACACGGACTTTTAGTTAAAGGCGTATATCGAAATTAGTGTGAGGCTATTGGGTCATATTGTTGACTTCTCAAAACAGATATTGATATAACATTTCTAATGCGTTTGAAGTTACAACGCAAAAAGTGTCATAAATACTATGCACGCATTTCCGCAAAGATGCACATGTGAATTTTCTGTACCACAGTATTCAAGAACCAGAAAAAAGAGCTATTTTATTGTAGTGATATCTCCATACTACATATGTTAACACGCGCACGTTGTACCGAAGAAGTAGCGATTTGAATGGAACGTCTTCAAGCAGCTCCACTATTACCAGTCCTAAGTCTGGACGTCAAAGAGTGAACGCATTATGACATGGCAGCTATTTTTAACTGTAATGTAAGTTATTTAAAAACAATAATACAGCTAAGTCTTTTAGGTGACTTTAATTCTCAGTTTAAGGTGGCCTTAATCTCCTAAAAAACACAGCACATATGCAAATCACAGCCCACTTATCTCCCATTATACGTTTAATTGAAATCTAAATTTATTTATTTCAAAGCAGAAATATGTAAGTTGAGCTGTAACATAGAATTTAATAACAGTAGAATTACTTTCTCCTTACCACCAAATAATAACAGGTATAATTTTTTTCGTTTTTCGCACCATTAATTTAGACAGTCATTTGATTTGGCGCATTTGAGTGAGTTTTGGGGGGAAGTCTTGCTTTTCTTATCATAAATGTCTCTCGCCATTCAGGCGAGTCTTATTCCAACTTCAGATGTATTTGTAATTTAGATTCCCAGTAAAAGGATTATGGTCTTGTAGTTCAACAGCGTAAAGTTTGAACTGATAATCGTTGTCTTTACAGGACTTTGCCATCAATCCCAATAAACGAATCGTCGATTGTCTTGGCCCCGCTTATATGTTCAGTAGTTTTCATTGTTTTCTGAACGGTAAGGTCTATATTTACTGTACGTATAATCCCACGCGAACTAATTTGTTTCCAAATTGCCCGCCGCGGAGTTTGCACCAGATGCACTTGCGTTGTGTTTGAACTCACTAGGGCTTAGCCTGCAGACGCCCACAGAAGCCCACATTGTGCACACCGATATTTATCAAAGGCTACGCGTACGGCTTAGCCTGCAGACGCCCACAGAAGCCCACATTGTGCACACCGATATTTATCAAAGGCTACGCGTACGGCTTAGCCTGCAGACGCCCACAGAAGCCCACATTGTGCACACCGATATTTATTCAAGGCTACGCGTACGGCTTAGCCTGCAGACGCCCACAGAACCCCAAATTGTGAACACCGATAGTTATTAAAGGCTACGCGTACGGCTTAGCCTGCAGACGCCCAGAACGTGCACATTGTGCACACCGATATTTATTCAAGGCTACGCGTACAGCTTAGCCTGCAGACGCCCACAGAAGCGCACAATGAGCACACCGATATTTATTCAAGGCTACGCGTACGGCTTAGCCTGCAGACGCCCACAGAAGCCCACATTGTGCACACCGATAATTATTAAAGGCTACGCGTACGGCTTAGCCTGCAGACGCCCACAGAAGCCCACATTGTGCACACCGATAATTATTAAAGGCTACGCGTACGGCTTAGCCTGTAGACACCAAGACGCGCATATTGTGCACACCGATATTTATTCAAGGCTACGCGTACGGCTTAGCCTGCAGACGCCCACAGAAGCCCACATTGTGCACACCGATAATTATTAAAGGGTTTTAAAGCCGAAGGATTGACTTCATTGCACCGGGTATTTATCCCATATGGATCGGTCCCTCTCCACAGAAATGACCCGCCACCTGCCTAGAGTATTGCACAAAGCACGAGCTCCGTAGCTCCATCAACAATCCTAGGGATCTCTGGAAAAAAAACTGCATTCGTGAACAGAATGGTGCGATCCGGATTCGAACTCACGACCTTCGACTCGCAAGGCAAAGGGCTTAACCACTTAGCCACCAAGAACCCAGGAGTTTCTACGGCTCACGGACACCAGCGCTACGTTGTTTTCAACTTCGCTATCCCACTATGTATAAGAAAATAAGTAAATACATTTGAATTCTTTTGAGCTTCTTCTTCTACTTCTTCCAACGCTCCATATCGACCACTTGTTAACCACTCTTTGTGATTTGTATGTGATCTAAGCCTAAGAGCGATTGTACGTTGTGCCAGTTATGCAGCTACTAGTAGGCAAGCACATGCGATTTCTGCAATGCATTTTATGTACTAGGGTAGCTTCCATAGGTCCTAAATTAGTCGTCTCTTACCACATGCCTTGTAGGTTACAGTGGTACTATTCTTTGCTTCCCTTGTGAAACCTCAGCAACACACGTTGGACGACGGGTGATAAGCCCCCTCTGAGTGCGGCTCAATTCCACGGGCTGGCAGAAAAGTCACAGGTTCTCCAGATTTACGGTGTTCGTGGTATCGAACCGAAGGGTTACGATGTACATGGCACCGAACCGAAGGGTTACGATGTACATGGCACCGAACCGAAGGGTTACGATGTTCATGGCACCGAACCGAAGAGCTGAAAGCTCAAGTGCTTCTGGATAGAAAAAACAAACTTAAAAAGAAATATATCTAAAATGAAAATTATTAATGCTGAACAAAAAATGGTATCTCTCAGAATCATGTTTAGATTACATCTCAGAATGGATGGATAGTAACCAGTAACCACTGTAGTTAGAGTTCCCCAGTCGTTGTGCGGTGTTCCTGTAAGCGTTAATGCCGAGTAGACGGACACAGGAAGATGAGCTGTGGACTTCAGAATCATATTCCTCCACCTTAATGGCTTTTCGAATGGGCACATAAATGTCCAGCCGGAGGAATATTAGGGTTCTACCGAAGCGAATGCCCTCGTTTCGACAGTGCGGTTCTAAGATAGAGACCAGGACCCAATCAGATGGCTAGGTTTGTGGTCAGTTAACCAAATCTTGTTTCGAGAAAATTGAAGAATTTGTGAAACTTGTTTTCTGACTATTCATAGACTGATTGTTATGTAATAGCTATTTTGTTTTTGTTTGCTAAGTAGAGTTGAAACCTCTTTAAACCGAGGCACGCCCTTTCAACCTAAGGTGAACCTTTTATTGGTTATATCAGAGCGTGTAGACCAACGAATATGAAAAATAAGAATATTATCGAGATACGGAAAGACTGCAGTAAAACTGTAGCAATGGAGAAATTTGTAAAAACAATGTACTGTAGCAATGGAGAAATTTGTAAAAAAAATGTACTGTAGCAATGGAGAAATTTGTAAAAACAATGTACTGTAGCAATGGAGAAATTTGTAAAAACAATGTACTGTAGCAATGGAGAAATTTGTAAAAACAATGTACTGTAGCAATGGAGAAATTTGTAAAAACAATGTACTGTAGCAATGGAGAAATTTGTAAAAAACAATGTACTGTAGCAATGGAGAAATTTGTAAAAACAATGTACTGTAGCAATGGAGAAAATTTTTAAAAAAAATGTACTGTAGCAATGGAGAAATTTGTAAAAACAATGTACTGTAGCAATGGAGAAATTTGTAAAAACAATGTACTGTAGCAATGAAAACAAATTAAAATCGTGGCATATCCTTTACAAGACGTAGCCATCAACCACAGTAAACGAGGCGTCGATTTTCTAGGCACCACGTATACGTTCAGTAGTTGGCCATTGTTTTATGAACGGTGAGGTCTATTTTTATCGTCCGTAAAATTCCAAGGGAAATAATTTGCTTGCAAACTTGCCCACCCACAGAGTTTGAACCCTGTGCAAAACACAAATACACACACACACACAGTGTTTTAACGAAGAACTATATTGATTGTCCTATCAATCAATCAATCATCTGTGTTCATCAATCAATCAATCATTTGAAGACATAAAACAAAATGTGTGTTGAAGATAGCTAACAAATATAATGTTATCTGAAGATTATCAATTCCTGAACTACTTTTTCATTATTCATAAAATTAATTCGGGGCAAAATTCATTACAAAAAATTAAATAATAAAAATGTCTACAAAATACTTTTACCATCTTCTAAATTATATCTGGAACCCTCGCCGGTGCTATGGAGATCGTGTACTGCCGCTGAGATCTAATTTTAAGAAAAAGATCGAAGCACACACGGTTACTCACCGAAGTGCAATGATGATGGTCCTATCAATCAATCAATCAATCAATCAATCAATACTGAACTACTTATAACACCGCCGTATGCTGCCAGAGCTCTCAAGGAGAGGAAAGAATAGTAAACAAGACATGTGGTAAGAGGCGACTGAGGTAGGGAAGCTACCCTAGTATTTAAAAAGCGTCACAGAAATCGGATATGTTTATAGGCGCATATCTGGCACAAAGCACAATCGCTCTTAGGGTCAGATCACATACAAATCACAAAGAGTGGTTGATATGGAGCGTTCGAAGAAGAAGAAGGAAAAGAAGAAGTACTTATAACACAAAAAGATCAGCCAGACAAGATCTCTCAGATGTTCTATTATAGTACATTTATTATTATTATTATTATTAACAGCTTTGAAATATTCTGTAATCTTATCCATGGACAGATTTTGCTTTTAAGTCAGTGATTTCAGAACCCCATGGAGTCTGAAAGATCAACTTAAAAAATGTGAAGTAAGCTGTTATTAAATTTGGTATTATCTTTTCCATAATATGTTGTCTATATTCATTTAGTTATTCATGAGAATTGCATTGTTAAGTTAAAACAACAAAAATATGAAAGAAAAATAGACAACTTGTCTACCACTCAATGCATCAAATGCTTTACTCTAGATATGTTATGAAATGACAAATATAATGAAGGCATTGTGTCTTAACTATATATATATATATAATTCATTGGCCTCCTTGACTCAGGAGACAATAAGTCTTGCGTCACGTAGTATGTTCTGCGCTGACTCAGGAGACAATAAGTCTTGCGTCACGTAGTATGTTCTGCGCTGACTCAGGAGACAATAAGTCTTGCGTCACGTAGTATGTTCTGCGCTGACTCAGGAGACAATAAGTCTTGCGTCACGTAGTATGTTCTGCGCTGACTCAGGAGACAATAAGTCTTGCGTCACGTAGTATGTTCTGCTCTAAATCACAACGTTTCATGTGACTGTAATGGCCTATTCTGGAGTGGCAATCCTTGCCACAATTGTTGCAGGTAAAACTGGAGACTAGAGTTAATACATAGGATGTTCTCTCTGCCCTCTGTGCTCTCTTTGCCTCCACATGTGATGTTGTTTTTCTTCTTTTCTATTTGAGCCGCCCCTCACTGCCGCTCGCCATGCTTGCCTGTCTTTGGCCAGTCGCTCCCAGTGTTTTTGTCTATGCCGGATGAAGTTAGCTCACGCTTGCAGGTGTCAATGAAGCGTAATAATGGGCGTCGATGCTGTCTAGCACCAGATGCGAGTTTACCATATAGAATGTTCTTTGGGATTCTATCATCGCTCATACGGCACACGTGTTCCAGCCATCTGAGACGTCGCTGACTCAGTAAAGTGTGCATGCTTGGAATGCCAGCACTGTCCAGGACTTCTATATTGGAGATGTGGTCTTGCCATCGGATGTTGTATATTCGCCTGAGACAGCGCATGGGGAAGGTGTTGAGGCGATGTTCTTGCCTAGCATATGTGGTCCATGTCTCACTACCATACAGCAGAGTGCTGAGAACACAAGCCTTATATACTTGTGTCTTGGTATTTCTTGTGAGTGCCCTGTTTTCCCATTCACGCTTTGTTAATTTATGTTATGGCACCAATTAATGGTAAGGTTTCAATATATAGGAAATTCGGCTTAGTATATGTTATTTATATGTCACCCAAAGATCAAGATGTAAATGAAAAGACAGATGATAAACAGGAATTTTCTACCAACACTATGTTACCAGTGCCAAATTTGGTCACAGCAACACACCACGGAAAGCTCACCACGTGTGAAATGGAAAGCTTGAGGAAGGCAGTGGGAGTCACCAGGAAAGATTAACTACGAAACAAAGACATCAGAAGCAGAGTGGACATAACTTCATGCACCGAATACATTGAAAGACAACAAATGCAGTGGTTCGGACATTTAATGAGATTGGAATACAACCAACCACCAATAACAGCAGACAATAAAAAGAGAGCAGGTAGAGCCAAGGGAAGACCCAGAAAAAGGTGATTAGACAATACCAAGACCACACTAAATAAACACAGATATAACACAAGGGCGACTCATCTGGCCCAGGAACGCAGATTAAAGCTCCCACCCCTTCGTTTAACGGCAAGAGTGGACAACCAATTCCATCATCCACGTGGGGAAAGACAAAAAAAAACAATAATGTGTTCAGCATACAAATTCACTGAAGTAGGTGAGGCTGTTCTCTGTGACAGAATGGTCAAGCCGTTTATCTTGCATTTTCAAGGTTGTAGATTGTTTGTTTTTTTCATTCGCTTGCAATGAAAAAAATCTGGCCAGCAATGGCGGAATGCGGGAGGGCCATTCTGAGTCAGATCTGTTTGATTCTGAACACGACTTTGCTAGCGCATTTCCGCCATGTTTGGTCGGGTATTTTCCGGTTTCGTGTGCCGAGCTACTGAGTTAGTGCTTGAGCAACGCTGTGAGCTATGACTGTTACATGGAATACTTTTTCTGTGTCAACCGTGCGTTTGTTGTGTGTATTTAGAAAATGGCGGACAGCGGTTATGACGAACAAGCTCAAACTGCCGTGGCGTATGCAGTTATATTGCGAGTGCAGAAAGCTGGATTATGCCGTGATTGATATTCCCTTCGACAAGAATTGCAATTCAAGAGATGAACAGTTTGGTGTTGCTACATTAGCGACGGCCATATGCATTTTATGCGGAGCAGGTTTCTTTTTGTGGCGTTACGCGGCTGTTTCATTCTGGAATTAGTTCACACAGGAAAGGTTTCACAGTTGTTAGCATTTCCTGTGATATTCATTGGCACAGGAACGGAGCAATTATGGGGTGACCCGTTGCAGTGAAGTTGGAACCGTACTTATGAACTTACTTACTTACTTAATCCCGTCATGCCTAGTGACACATGGGGCTTCAGAAGGACTTTCCATGCTCTCCTGTCCCGTGCAACCTTCAGCGCAGAGCCCCACGTCAGAGATGCGGTGTCCAGTTCCTCTTCCATCATGCGCCTCCATGTTGTCCGTGGTCTGCCTTTCTTTCTTTTTCCCTCTGGTGTCCAAGTGAGGGCTATCCTTGCAGGCATTTCTTGTCTCATTCTCATAACATGTCCGAGCCATTTCCATCTTCTCTTTTTGAGTATGTCATTCATTGCCTCTTGTCCTGTGTCTTGGAGTAGTTGGTTATTGGATATTTTTACTGGCCAAAAGATTCCCAAGATTCTGCGAAGACAAGAGTGGTGGAAAACTGTCAGCCTGCTAGTATCTCCTTTGGTCATCCTCCAACACTCCCGATCCGTAGCGCAAAACTGGCAAAACAATGCTTTTATAGAGTTTAAGCTTTGTGGTCCTATTGTAGATTTTGGACTTCCATACTGGTTTCATTCTGGCAAAAGCGGTTCTGGCCTTACTTAGATGTGATTTTATATCTTCCTCTGTGCCACCATTTAGTGTCAGTACGCTACCAAGATATGTAAACTGCTCAACCCTTTCCAGTGTTTCATCTTCTAACATTACTGGTTGTTGGATTTCACTGTTTGTCATAATTTTTGTTTTTCCTGTGTTTGTTTTGAGGCCTACTGTCTTTGCCGTGCTGTGAAGTATTGTACTTATGAACTATGAACTATGAATTCAATCGCAGTCAGTGTGACTTCTTCTTTCTCTTCTTCTTCTGCACTCGCCTGCTATGAATTCAGACTTAGTCAGTGTGTCTTCTTCTTCTGCGTTCACCCGGTAGGAATTCAGGCATAGTTATGGTGTCTTCTTGTTCTTCTTCTGCGTTCGCCCGGTAGGAATTCAATCATATTCTTCTTCTTCAAACACTCCACATCGACCACTTATTAAACCACTCTTTGTGATTTGTATGTAAATTTGTTCTGTTTTCCCCTTTCTCTGTCTCGTCTCTCCCCCGATTGTACTAGTTTTTAAATGTTTTCCCAAACCTCACTTTCTTTTTACTTAAACAAATGATGACTGCCTCTTTTTTAAACTGATAATTTTCAATGTGTCTTGATTTTCTCCAACATTTACAGGGGGCCATTTTGGCAGCCCATGGCATTCTCATCATTTTTTTTGAAAAAACCCAATCTTTTGGGGCCCTGGGGGTTTTTTCAATCTGTTTGTTCTTTGGGCCATGACTCACTCCATATATCATTATTGGTTCTAAAACCTTATAATTTTCATTCTAATCTAAACGCAATGATCTGTTGCATATAATTTTCCCATTTTCTGAAACTTTTTTTCCCCTTCCTTATTCTCCTTTATTTCTGATCTGTATCTGCCATCTGATATTCCCAAAGGTTTGAGGTATTAAAAAAGGTTCGCCTAGCTCAGCCCCATTTACGTGAGGGTTTTCGTTTTGTCTCAGTCTACTTTGGATATGGCCCAAACTTCTGTCTTATTAATATTAAAACTAAAGGTCTTGTGTTGTTTCTGAGTTAATTAAAATAAAAACGGCCCTAAAAAATCCTGGATGGAAAAAATCTTTACAGAAGCATAGACTTCCTGAAACAATCCAGGGAAAATGATGTGAAAAAAAACCCGGCGGGATACAACCCAAAAACCGACAGTAAAATACGCTAAACAAAAAACACAGACCAAAAGTCTTCAGACTTAGAACGGGCCCAGTCTCAGGCCCCACCTAAATAGAATGGGTCTCAGGGGACTGACTCCCTTCCCTTTGGAAAATGTAACCCCGAGCACACCCTGCAAAAATTGCCCCAGTTTGAGTAGTGGGGAGAATGGAATTTCCTGGCCTACAAAAAACCCATACAAGACAAACTTTTGGGGGAACTTGAAGCCCTCCCCCTCCCGCCCTTTTTAATGACACATACCGGGTAGTCGCATAGAAAAAATTTATCGCAAAAAAGAAAAAAGCTGCGTTCATTCCGAAAATTTTTGGGAATGAGACGAGGCACATTTTTCCTTTAATCCCGCCCCTTTAAGTGTTCATATCCCCCGAGTGGTTGGGGGGCCCAAAAGGAAAAATTAAAGAAAGCCCTTTGTTCAAAGCACGCATGTCGTAGGGAGGCGACTGAGGGGGTTTTACTGAAATCGGATGCATTTTCCAAACTGAAGTATATCGTTTAGGGACGTATCAATTTTTTGCAAAGATCAAACATATAAAAAAATGTTTTAAAATTTCGTAAAAGAAGGCGCAAAGAAAAAAATGAAAAAGGAGCGTTCATATGCGGTAGTTATTTTTTGGAATTTTTTAAAAAAAACGTGTATTTTTAAAAATTAATGCGATTAAATTTAAGGATTCTCATGCCCCCAAAATAAAGGCATTTTTCCTCAACTCCGGAACTGCCTGGTCGCGATAATCACTTTAATTACCCCCTCACGTATTATTTTTCCTTGTCTGGTTTTTTTGGCCCAAAATTGAAAAAAAATACCATCAGATTCTAACGTCTGAAAAATATTGAATATAAAATAAATCAATAAATCAATATTAAAAAATCATATTAAAATTGGCGGGAAAAAAGTAATAACATGTCCCTATGATAAAAAAGAAACACGAAAGAGCATTAAAAAATCCCTAATTTTAAAATCCCAAGACAAAAAATTGAATGTATAAACTTTAAACGCTCATCTTTCACCTTATTCATTTTTCCCCTTTTGTTTTTGTTTTTTTGTACCCCTCTCTATAATTTACACATGGGGCAAAAAAATTTTTTCCATCCCCTCTATCATTGACCCCTTCAATTTTTGTTATAACTGTTGTCCCAACAGTTGACCATGTATTTCTCTGATTTCACCCATCTAATTTCGCCCAATTTATTTCATTTTTTTTCGAACATCTATTTTCAAATGCATTCAATTTTTTTTTTGAAAACCTTAATTTGTAACTCCCCTTAGCTTTGTTATAAGGAAACAAAAGGAGTTATTTAGTTTTAAATTATAAAACCCCAGAATTAATATTTTTTTCCTTTTAAAAAGCTTATTTTGCAAACAATTTTTAAAATTATTTTTTTGGGTTCTCCACGAGGTCAAAATTGCTACCCAAAGAACTAAAATCTTTTTAAAAAAAATCTTTTTGAATTGGAATAATATTTCATTTTTTTTTAACAGGTTTTTCAATTATAGCTTTTCCTTTTTTTAAAAATATTTTAATTTTTTGATCTATATGTGAAAATTTCCCCCTCACTATTTCCCATCAAACATTTTGTATATTTACCTTTTTAAAACTTTAAATAGCTAAGGCTATCAATGAATATTCATGAAAAATAAAACATGAAAATTTATTAATTTTCTTTGATGTCTTTCGTTATAAATCGGACTTGTTTGGGGTTTTCCCCAATTATCGTAACATTTACAACATTGTTACAAAATATAAATAATTATCATTATCAGAATAAGACTTTACCGAATGGTTTCCCAGTTTGAAAAACATTTCCCGTTTTTTTAAAAATATTTTCCCAAAAAATTTTGCCACCTGAAAGGGGGAAATAAATGAGATTTGGCTCGTCTGGTTTAAAAAGTTCCAGCTTTTTTGGGACTCCATGGTTTTTGACATTCTTCTACGGGTTTCTTTTGTAATTCTAAAAATTGAAAATGTACAAGTTTTTGATTGTTTAAATTTGGTAGTAACATCATCACTGCGTTTCTGTAAATTCCCATGTTTGTATGAAATTGTTATTTTATTTTTAACAAAGGATGTCCCTTTTTCCGTACCGGTTTTAGTTTTTTGGTTACTAAACCTGCATTACCCCGGGCAACACATAGGTTAATCCCCCCCAACAGATATCAAAAGGGTATGCATATTTATGGTTCCTGTGGCTCGCTGATTAAACACCCCTTTTCCTCTGCCTTTCGGGCACCCAGTTGGACAAAACAACGGGTAACTCCAAATTACTTAAATCGCGACGATTCAACATCAATTTTAGTGTCCCCCACCCAACAGACAGTCGCGAAAATTTTAAAGAATACCCCCCCTTTATCCATCTTAACTTCCCAACAATCGTGCTGTTGTTTCGCATGCCCCTCCCCATTATCGTAAACACCCGCACCCCCAGGACAGTTTTCCCGTAAGCCGCGGGAGGTTAGAAATTTTATAGACAACCCCACCATCCCAAAAACCCCCCTTTCTGGATCTTGTGAAGCATCGACTGAGTCAGATACAACAACTGCCCTAGTAAATGAAGTCCCAGCGACCCAATGAAGGGCAGCAGTAACGGCCTAAACCCTCCATCCTCATATTTAGAAGATTCCCTGTGGCCCTTGGGCTCTCCCAAAAAAACCCCTTCCTGCGCATTAGCCAAAAAACCCCCAGCCGGACTTCTACCACGTTGAACCGACCCATCGGTATATACAAAAACATATACCCTTTTTTCCTTCATCCCCGCTTAACTGCAAATCAGCCTTCATGTTCCCCCCAATCTCTCCATTCTTTTCCCAAGAGTAATGATAACGTTGAAATATTGGTCATGCTACCATCTTTTTGGGGGATCCAATCTTCCTTTGGGGGTCGAACCCGTAGTCACCTGGCCAATTGTTCCCCAAAAGGGGGCCTCCACGACATCCCAACGCTTCTTTCTTCCCCTTAACCCCAGTTTTTTTGTGTAGTGGACCCCCTCTTACCCGCAGTAACCCCATATATCCCGGTTTGGGCGATTATGACGGGCGATGACAGAAGGGGGCATATCTCATCTTCACCGGGGGTTTCTCTAGTGCAGCCCGGGACTATCGCATACCTTCATTCTGAACCCGTTGGGAGTCTTTCCCACATTGTGATTTTGATATCTAAAACTCAAAATTTGCACCAGACTTTAGATTAAATCAATTGGCCCTTTTTAAAAATTTAAATTATTTTTTTCCCCGTGATTTTTCCCAAGTCGTTCCTCTTTTTTTTTCCCTCTAACCCCTTTTCACTTCCCCGGGCCTTTTTAGCCTAATTAATAATTTTTTCCCCTTTCCATTTTTCCCCATTAAATTTTTCTTTTCCCCTTTCCTAAAAAAATTTCATTTTTTTAAATAGATTTTTGAAGGGGATCTTTTCCCCAAATTATAAAGCTGCAAATAGGGGAATTGAGCATAAAAAAACTCCCCGCCCCCTCCCCTGTTTGTTTTAATCTGTTTTTAGCGTTTTTTTCTGAATAAACCTTGGGTTTTTTTTAAAAATCTGTTATGAAGTCAACCTTTTATTTTTGCTGGTAATCTATTTAAATGTAGTCGAACCTTGGATTTGTTGGTAATCTGTTATGTAGTCAAAACCATTGAGTTTGTTGGTAATCTGCTCATGGGGTGGGAACCATTTAGTTTCGGGTTAATCTCTTATGTAGCCCAACCTTTTTAGTTTGTTTTGGTAATCTTTATGTAGTCGAACCTTTAGTTTTGGAATTGTTTATGTAGTCAACCATTTTTGTTGGTAATCTGTTTTATGTATCGAACCATTTATTTTGTTGGTAATCTGTTTTGTAGTCAAAACCATTTAGTTTGTTTTAAAATCTGCTTTGTGGTCAAAACCTTTTAGTTTGTTTAATCTGTTATGTATCGAACCTTTTTATTTTGCTGGAAATTTCCCCTATGTAGTCGAACCATTTATTTTTTGGGTAATCTGTTTTGGTAGTCAAACCCTTTAGTTTTTGGTAATCTGTTTATGTGGTTTAAAACCTTTTGGTTTTTTTTGGTAATCTGCCCCTTAGTCGAACCTTTTTATTTTTAAGGAAATTTGCTTATGTAGTCGAACCATTTAGTTTTTTTTAAAAATCTGTCATGTGGTCGAACCATTTTTTGTTGGTAATCTTTATGTAGTCAAAACCTTTAGTTTTTTGGGTAAATCTTTCAGCGGTCGAACCTTTTGGTTTGTTGGAACCCATTTATGTAGCCCAAACCCAATTTTATTTTGCGGGTTTTTTTGGAAGTCAGTACTGATGTTGTCCCCATTTTTTCCCGTTTTTCTTTCTCAACCGGTTTTTCTTTTTCCCCCAGCATTCAAATAGACCCTTAAATCTCTGTCGGACAAGTTTTTTCTATCTTTGTTGTCAGCGTCCAGGTTTGGCATGGTAGCATAATGTGGGGAAAAAAGATTTGTTAAATTTTTCTTTTTTTTGTTTTCCCTTTTTGGAATTTTTGGGCATTTAAAATTGTGCCATTTGCCCTATCATTTGATTTCTTTGTTGCATCCGGTGTTAATTTCATTAGTTATTTTTCCCATTTCTGAAAAATTTTTCCCCAAAGGTATGTAAGTTTTTTATTTATTTTAAGGGGCGTTTCGATGGGGGTTTAATTTACGGGCCTCCCAAACCGAATTCATTACTTCTGTTTTGTCTATGTTTATTATCATGTTGTTTTTATTTCTTTAACTAAAGCCCTGTTAATGTGTTGTTGAAATTGGACCACATAAGTTAAACCGCCCCTCATTCTGATTGCCAGAGAAACCTGATACAATGGGAATTCGGGTGAAAGGAAAAAAAATTTTTGGGGGTTGAATTTATTCAGATTCAGATATAAACTGATCAAATAGTGCCCAGATATAAATGAAAGAAAAAAATTTTGTCCTTCCCTTTAATTGAGCACTTTGCCAAGCCCCTAAAACGATGGCAATTCCAGATGTGTTAAAACCAATAAAGATAAAAATTAGCGTAACATTTACTTCATCTCCCATGTGACGGGAAGTGTAAACAGGGGTTCCCCCCTTTTTGGGTTTTCCCGGGTTTTTATGTCCATTTCGTTGGTTTGGGAATTTTGATATGAGACAACCAATAACCGGTTTTTTTCATTTTTACATCTTCCCCTCTATGAAAAATACCCTCTTGCTACATTTCCGAGTCCCGTAGAGGATGTCCAGATTTTTGAAAAAATTTGGAAAAAACATTTACAATTAAATTGTTTATTATATATATATATATGGCCTTTTCATCTTTCGAACGGTCAATTGGCAAAGGACTGTAAAAACTTCTGAGTTTTCGTTTTTCTCTTGTCGTTCAGCTCAAGTAAGTCTCTTCTCAAAAAACTCTGCGCCCTTTTTGTAATTTGGGGTTTACCAACCCCTTTTCATCAGCTAGTCCCTTCCATGTGCTGGGACCTATAAAAAATTTTTCATTGAGGCTTTGCAGACATCTTTATATCTTTTAACGTGGTCCCCCTTTTGCCTTTTTTCCCTCCGAAAGTTCACAGAACAACATTTTTTGGGATGCGGGAAGGTTTCCCTTCTTCTACATGTCCCAACCCCTTAGTCGTCTACCTTTTATCATGCCCATGATGGAAGGGAGATTTTCATGTTGCAAAATATTGGTTATCTTGTCGTACCACCTGATGTTCCTTTAAACTTGCGGGGCATCGAAGGTGAAAAAAATGTTAAGTCTCCTCTCGTGTTTTTGAAAAAAAGGTTTTCCATGTTTTTTGAAACCATAAAAAAACTAATTACACAGGCTCGATATATTTGAGTCTTCTCCTATATATATATTCATTTTTCAAACAGTGTTTGTACAATTTTATTTTTTCCCAAAATTTTTTTCTGTCAAAGTTTTTGGGGCCCGTTTTTTCGTTCATCTCAAATAAGACTAAATTTTTTATCTCAATTTTATTGCAAAAAAACTATTCAAAATATTCTCCCCTTTCTGAAAAAATTTTCTGATAGTTCTAAATGATGAACAACCGGGGTTTTTTCCATAGCGGTTTCTTCAAAAAGTTTGCATAATCAGGGCCCCTGTCTGCCGGGCTCGAAAAAGGGGAGGAAAAAAATTCCAAATATCTATCTACCTGCCAGGCAACTAGGAATGATTGGTCGTAGGGCTTTCCCTCAACCCTAGAACAATTTAAAACAACATCATCAACAAACATAGAAAGCACAACTTAAAAAAAATTTAAAACCCTCCGGGAAATGGGGGAAAATTTTGTGGGGGGGTGGGGGGAAGGGGCCAAATGACGTTCACGCCGGAAAAGCCGAAAGGATCCGGGGATGCTGACTAACCCTTTTTTTTCCCCCTTTGGAAAACGGGGGCCCCTTGGTTACTGGAATGTGAGAACGTTGTTGGGAAAATGGCAAAAAAAGCCCAGCCCCAACAGAGATGAGAAACTATATAAAAGGGGCATTCTGGGCGGGGAAATTTTTTGGAAAACCCCCAGGGGAAAAAAGTAGGCAGAAAGGGCCCGGGCAGACCTGGGGAAGAGGGGTTTGGGGGTTGATATTGAAAAGGGTAGGTAAGAAGTGGGAAAAGGGGTAGCAAAAAGAGGAAAACTGGGGAAGTTTTTTTTGAAACCCGTGTCCTTTAAAGTTGTTTGGTGGGGAAGGGATGCCCCCGATGAATGGAAAAGAACCCCAAAAAAAAATAAAAATTTTGAAACTAAAATGCAATCCAAAATCAAAAAAATAAGAAAAATGAGGTAACATCAGCAGAAATTTCATTAACATCCGGGGAAACGTACAAATGCGGTTTAAAAAAAATAAGAAATTAAATTAAAAAAATAAACAATACAATTTTTGGGTACAGTGGATAATATCTGGGAAGTGTTATTAACATACAAAAGGGGGCTCCCGATGGGTGTTAGGGTTAAATCAAAAGGCAAAAAAAACCCTTTTCCATTCTGAAGAAAATGGGGTTCAAGATTGATCCCGGAATAAAACGATTAAGATATTTTAATTCAAATGTCAAGGCTGTCCCTTCATGGAGGGAACATGGAGAACAACAAGGGCACCAAAATTGCGAAAATTCATCAATGAATGCCTGCGCAGTTCCCCTTTTGCGATGGTGACAGGGCTACAAACAGGGAAATCCCCGGGATAGAAACAGAAAAAACGGGCAGGTGGAACCAGAGATAAGGGCAGAAGGTGGAGATGGGTGGGGAAAAGGGGAGATGGAAGGGGCACCCCCAGAAATCCCCTTAAAGCATCACAAGACAGAATTTTTATGGAACCCCCAGGGCAATGGGGAGGGGGAAAACACAGGAACACCTGGGGAAGGAGTTTGAGACGGAATGTAAAAAAATGGGGGAAATAGAGAAACTGGGAAAAAATGGCATTGGATGGGCGGGCTTGGAAGGGGCCCTTTGGTTTTTGGACCTTTCCCTAGGGGGGAAAGGGGGAAGAAGGGAAAACATGCATACCTACAAACGTAAAACATAGTACGGGGTATGTATTTTTTTGTATCATTTTGCCTATCCACTTATTTCTGTTGGGTAAATTTAAGCTTGTTCTTCCCCTGTATGTTTTATTTTGTAATAGTTGTGTGCCCCTGATTCTCCCACGCATTTTTGTACAAACAGGTGAACAATTGGGTTTTTATTAAGAAACAATTTTTCTGGCTGTACATTCGAGCGGGTTAAAAAAACCCAAAAGTTTTAAACAAAATAATAACCTAAAAATTTTTTATTTTTTTTCCCAAAAACTTTTTTAAAGATACAAGTAATATAACTTTAAAAATTTTTTAAAAGCTTTTAATAAAACAAGAATTTAAAGTTACAAAATTTGTATAAAAACTTCAATAAAACAAGTATTATTGTTACAAAAATTTATTTAAACTTAATAAAACAAAAATAAAAATTTTGTTACAAACTTTGGGATCGAAACTTCAATAATACAAAAAATATTAGTTAAAACTTTGTATCAGAAAGCTTTTAATGATACAATAATATTTGTTACAAAAAAATCAGAAAGCTTCTTTAAAACCCAAATAATTTACGTTACAAACTTTTTTCAGAAAAATTTTCATTACAAGTAATATTCATTACAAACTTTTTATCAGAAAAATTCTAATGATACAAGTAAAATTAGGTTTCAAAATTTTATCAGAAAGCTTTAATGATACAAGTAATATTAGTTACAAACTTTGTATCAGAAAGTTTAAAAAATACAAGTTTTTAGTTACCCAAAATTTGTATCAAAAGCTTCTAATGATAATTTAAAATTCGTTCAAATTTTATCGAAAGCTTCTTTAAAAAATAAAGGTTAAAGTTAAAATTTTTTAAATTATTCGACAAAGTTCAGAAGTTTAAAAAAAAAAAAGAAATTTCAAAGGGTTTAAATTTTTTTATTCTTAAAAAATTTTTTGGGGCCCAAAAACGTTTTTGCCGGGGGGGAAAGTTTTTAAAACCGTTCAAAATTTTTTGGCCCTTTTAAAAAAAAGTTTTCTCCTTTGTTAAATTTTTAAGTCCAAAATTTAAGGACAAAAATTTTTTATTGGTTTTTTGTAAAAAATTTTCTTCCTTTGGCAGAAATTTAAAAATTAAAATAAATTTCGTTAAATTTTTTCCGAAAAATTTTTTCTTTTTCCTTTTTATGAAAATTCAAGTCTAAAATTTTTTTTTTTTCCCCCTAAAGTCTTCTTTCAAAATTTTTTCCTTTTAAAATACAGCATTTCGTTTAAAAAAATTTATCCTTCTTTAAAAAAGTTTTTCTTACAAAAATTTGATGAAAACTTTTAAGGTTTAAAACAATATTTGCAAATTTTTTCGGGAGTTTTTGTACAATAATTTAGTTTCAAAATTTTTTTAAAATTGAAAATTTTTAAAATAAATTGCATTTTCCTTTTTATTAAAAACTTCAAAAAGTACGTTAAATTTGCAAAGGGAAAGGGGAGTTTAAAAATTGGGGGAATTTCGGTTCAAAAAGTTCAAGGCCTTTTCAAATAAATTCTTAAAACCTTTTTCAGAAAGCTTTTGTGTTTTGTTTAAAATTTTTCGGGCCCCCTTTAAAAAATTTTTTTTGTTAAAACTTAAAAATTTTTAATACGAATTTTTGCCCTTTTTTTGGCTTGGAAAGGGGAAAAATACCTTTGGGTTCAAAAAGGTTTTGAAAACCGGGTCAAGAAGCGGTTCAAACCGGATTTGGAAACCTTTTCGTTTTAGAAAACCATTTTGGGGTTTTCCCGCAAAACTGGGAACTATTTCGTTGCCAAAATTTTTCGGGGCCCTTGGGTACAAAAAACGGTTCCAAAATTTTTATAGAGCTAAGAAAACAAAAATTTGTTCCCTTTTAAACAAGTTTCAAGTACAAATTTCGAAAAAACTTTTTCAAAACTTCTAAAAAAACAAAGGAAATTTCCAAAGTTTTGGGGCTTTTTGTACAAGTAAAAGTGCAAACCTTTTTAACAAACTTCAAAAACAAAGTAAGACGGGTTCAAAATTTTTTCGGCCCAATAAAAAAAACGACCAAAAACGGGGGCTCCCCAATGTCCGAAAATTGGGGACAAAATTTTTTTCAAGGCCTCAAAACCAGTTTTTAAATTTTTTTAAGTTGGAAAAAAAGGTTTACTTTCCTTTTTTTTATTTAAAAGTTTGGGCCAAACAACTTAGGAAGGCGTGGAAAAACCCATTTGGGGCCGGGTTTTATTAAAGGGGCCCCCCCCAAAGGTTTTCCGGGGGACCCAATACTTTTGGTCCACTTGTTTGGGTTCTCTCGACCGAAATTTTTTATTTGGGGAAATACCTGGCCAAAATTTGTTTTTTTTTCGAATGAAGAGGTATGTTTTACCCCTTTTCCCCCTGTTTTTTTTCTGGGCCCCTTCCCCCCCTCCCAGATTTTGGGGACCCAAAACTTGGCTTTTTTAAACTTTTTGCCCGGTCCATTTAAAACCCCTAAGGTAATTTGGGGTTTGGTTTTAAAAACTGATTTTATGGGGCGGGAATTTTAAAAGGAAATTTTTTGGGCCCCAAATTGAAAGTTTATTTTAAAAAAAAATTTAAAAGTTTTTTTTGGGAAACCAAACCCCCTACTGGTTAAAATTAACCAATTTAAAACATTTTTGGGGCGTTAAAACAGGTTTTTCCGCCCTTGGGAAATTTTTTTTCCAACTTTCGTAAAGAAGGTTTCGAGGGAAAGCATATTTCCTTTGAAAAAGGGACCTGGGCGGTCAACCGGGTAAAAGGGACCCAAAAAAAAGGGCCCCCTGATTAAAATTAGTCGTTGTTTTTTTTGGAACAACAATTGGGGGAAAAACGAAATAAAGGAATTTTCCACTTTAAACCCACCTGTTTTTAAAATCCCCAAATACAAACCCCGGGGCCTGCGAATTTTAATCAATAGGACGTCTCCAAAAAAAATTGCTAAAAACAAAAACCAACGGGCTTCCTTCAACCAAAACCAAACGAAACGGAACGGAAATTCTTCCCAAAACCCAAAGGCCTTAAGGCGACTTGGGGGAATTGGACCAAAAATTTCTTTGCCCGGGAAAAAAAGAAAAAGGGGATTTTGAAAAACATTTCAATCCTTCCCTTGGGGCGCCCAAAACCCCCCGGGGGGCCCACAGTCCCCCAAAAGGGGGTGTGGAAACTGGGCCCCCCTTTTTTGCTGGGGGAAAACAAATTTGAAGGGATCGTTAACCCAAAACGAAACGTGCTGGGCCATTAGGGTAAAAGGGAACTGCCGGGAAAATTTCCATTTTTCTCCCCCCAAAACTTCCCCAAATAAATAAAAGGTACTTGGCCCGGGGCTCTTAAAGGCCCTGAGTTTGCTCCATCTTCCTGGGTCTTTTGGGAAGGCCGGGTAAACCTTGGGGTTTTATTTAAAAAAAAGACAAATTGCCCACCCTTTACTCACCAAAAGCCTTTTAACCCCAAGGGAAAGAAAAATTTTCTTCAAACCGTTGTTTGCGGTTGGCCGGGGCCACTCTTCCCCCAACTCTGATGAAGATATGCAGACTTACATGGTCATGTTTTCCATGGCCTGTGATAGGTTTGGCCTTAGTATAAACACTAAGAAAACTGAGTTCATGTTTCAGCTTGCTCCTAGAGAGCAGTACCATGATCCAGTCATCAATATTAAACACCATCGTCTCCTGTGATTGGAGAACTTTGCCTCTATTGAAGCATCCTGTCCAGATCAGCAAACATAGACTCTGAGGTTAACAATAGGATATCCAAATTCAGTGCTGCATTCAGAAGGCACACGTTACTGTGTGGGAGCTAAAGGGGATAAGCGTAGCCACATATTTACCTGACCATAGTGCTAACCACGCTGCTGTACGACAGTGAGACATGGACAGTGTATAGCAGACAAGCAAGAAAATTAAACCACTTCCACATAAGTTGTCTCAGGAGACTACTAAAAATAAACTGGAATGACAACATTTCAAATACCGAAGTCCTCACAAGAGCAAAGATCCTTAGTGTCCACACCTTGTTGATGAAAGCCTAGGGAGATGGGCCGGTCACGTTGCTCGGATGCCTTGTAAGTGCATAAAAAACAGCTGATCTATGGTGAGCTTGAAGGGGGCAGGCATTCAATCGGTGGACTGAAAAAAGCTTTAAAGACACTATTACAGTGTCTCTAAAATGCTTCGATAAAGAGACCACGAGCTGGGAATCCCTGGCGCAAGATCGCCAAATGTGGCTCTGCAACAACATAATAGGAACTCGCATAACTGAGAAATGCCGTGCTGTTGAGGCGCAGAGAAAGCGAGCTGCGCAAAAAGAAAAAAACACACAACACCCAGATGTTTAATGTTGTTTATGTTTGTCCCAATGTCATCTCCACACACAACAATGAGAGGCATCTCCACACCTACCAGTGAGAGGCATCTCCGCACCTACCAGTGAGAGGCATCTCCGCACACACCAGTGAAAGACATCTCCGCACACACCAGTGAGAGACATCTCCACACACACCAGTGAGAGACATCTCCGCACCTACCAGTGAGAGGCATCTCCGCACCTACCAGTGTGAGGCATCTCCGCACACACCAGTGAGAGGCATCTCCGCACAAACCAGTGAGAGGCATCTCCGCACCTACCAGTGAGAGCATCTCGCACCTACCAGTGTGAGGCATCTCCGCACACACCAGTGAGAGGCATCTCCGCACAAACCAGTGAGAGGCATCTCCGCACCTACCAGTGAGAGGCATCTCCGCACCTACCAGTGAGAGACATCTCCGCACCTACCAGTGAGCATCTCCGCACCTACCAGTGAGAGCATCTCCGCACACATCAGTAGAAGCATATCCACACCTACCAGTGAGAGACATCTCGCACCTACCAGTGAGAAGCATCTCGGCACACCAGTGAAGCATCTCCGCACACACCAGTAGAAGCATCTCCGCACACACCAGTGAAGCATCTCCACACACCAGTGAGAGGCATCTGCACCACCAGTGAGAACATCTCCACACACCAGTGAGACATCTGCCACACACCAGTGAGAGACATCTGCGCACACACCAGTGAGAGGTATAAGCACACGTCTGAAACTGTTGTTATCATGGCTAATACTACCCGTCTACCACGAATATAACAAGATCATTATAGTTGACGAAAAAATGTAAATAATATAAAGAAAGAAATAGACATACGTGGATTTAGAAAATTAATCGATAGATTGATAGATAGATAGATAGATAGATTGATAGATTGATAGATTGATAGACTGGTGCCTGATGTAGAATACATCTTCGTCATCATTATATGCAATACCGCTGGCGTAGTCGATTATTGACACCCACAAACTTCTTTCCTTGGTGCTAACTGTCAGTTCAAATGTACATTTATTTCTATGAATTTTCTTTCTCTGTCTTCTTCTGCAATGTCTCCCATTGATTTGTACAAGTTATCAGAATGCTTTCTAAATGGCCCTTTCTCATCCAATGCCCGAAAATGATGAATACAAATTGAAGCTGTATATCTCATATTTGAATACCCCCAAAAAAAAATAATGTCAACTAACAAAGCAAAAGGCTACCTAACATCCAAATAAACAATGAAGAACTCAAACGTGTGAGAGGCTATGAATACCTGGGCTCAATAGTCAACAATAACGGTGAATGCTCCAAAGAGATCACAAGAAGATTAGCAATAACAGTCAAGAAGTTAAACACTATGAAGAACATGTGGCAAAGCACTAGCAAAATATTAAAATTACAAATACTGAGAGCATGCATTTTCCCAGTAGGCTACTTATGGTTGTGAATCATGGACCATTACACAAACAACAAGAACAAAAATCCAGTCCTTCGAAACGAAATGCTACAGAAAGATCCTACGAATACGCTGGACAGAAAAAAGGAAGAACACTGATGTCCTGAAAGAACTGAATGTTAAAGACAATTGGCTGATAAACAATATACTATACAGAAAATTAGATACTTTGGTCACATCAAGCGTCACGATGGCCTGGAGAGAACAATATTATAGGGCAGGGTCTAAAGATGCAGAAGCCGGTCGTCAAAAAGGAGATGGCTACAAGATATTAAATAAACCATGAATATGATCATCAACGAAGCGAGTGAACTGGCTAGAGACACTGTTAATTTCAAATGCACTGTAAAGAGATCACGTCCTTTAAAGGACACGCACCTTGATGATGATAAATCGCAAAAGGGGCACTACACCATTGGTCCGTCCCATCACGCAAGTTTGACTTCAAATAAAAGAATGTGAAAATATATTTTTAAACCTACTTTCCGCTGCAAACCGATAGAAAATGTCTGCCATATCTTCGTGTGCGATCTTTTGACTTGTTAGCAAGTTAACAAACTCATCCGCCGCTTCGTTTTGTTGAGGAAGATAACAGTCGGTAGAGTTAACTCTCATAAGTTGTTTGTTGAGTGGACTTCTAAGTGCATACCATTCCTCACCTTGTCTGTGATTAGATAGAGAAATTGTTCAGTGGTTATGGACCGCATATGATGTCAAATAATAACAAATATCAACATTACTAACAATGTAGTAATCACGATTAAAATCCTCTTAACCGGAGCATATCCTGCAAGACTGTCCTCTCCTGGGTGAGCTGATAAGCAACATTGTCACACCAGTCGACCTGAAAACTAAGCTTTGGGTAAACCTGGCAGATCTGAAGCTGATTCCCCAGTTTGTGGTCCACAGTAAATTAATCGCATGACCAGAGATCGATGAAAAAGAAGAAATTACGATTGTATTTTTGTTAAATATATTTTCAGAAACAAGGAAAAAACATATGAGAGCAGGGTACCAACAATAACAGCCGTCTAATACAAGCGATGAGACAACAGTCTCAGACGTGTGCTGCTGCACCTCTCTGATTTGTGCGGAAGTGACTGTAGAGTCTAGTCATAGAAAACAATCCCCTACCACAGGTGGGGCATACAGATCAGGTTAGACATGTGGGTGTTGTGTATTCTGTCTTTTCGCGCAGCTCGTTTTCTCTGTGTCTCAGCGGCCCGATGAATCTCAGCAGTTCCCATTGTGTTGTGACAGAACCCTATTTTGGGGATCTTGCCCTGGATTCCCAGGACGTGGTGTCTATATCGAAGCATTTCAGAGACACTTTAAGAGTGTCTTTAAAGCGTTTTTCTTTCCTCAGGCAGAACGTCTGCCCCTACAAGCGTCCTACATCAACTGTTCTGGGATGCGTTTATCAGGCATCCGAGCAACGTGGCCGGCCCATCTCACTTGGGACTTCTGCAACAGTGTGTTGACGCTTGGGATCTTTGCTCTTATGAGAACTTCGGTATCTGGAATGTTGTCATGCCAGTTTATTTTTAGTAGTCTGCGTCGACAGCTTTTGTGGAAGTGGTTTAGTTATGATCAACAATACAAATGAACTCGAAATGTCCATTCACACCTCAGTGACACGATCAAGAAATTTCTGACATTGAATGAACAGTCACACTAAAGAGCAAAGAATTCCCTAGGGATAGAAGACGTGTAAAGGGTTCAAATAATTGTGATGAATTTGGTTGAAATAGGATGCAAGTGTCCTAAATGTATGGAAGTCTATGCGTTTAGGACCTCCCAAAACCCAAAGTGCAACGTATACACGTTCTTGGCAAAGATCAGACATATCACAAAGTGATTAAAATTGGTCGTAAAGAACGAACGCAAATAAGAAGATAGTGGTGAATCTACAACACTGACCAGACTGCAAGAATATACAACACTAACCAGACTGCAAGAATCTACAACACTAACCAGATTGCAGAATCTACAACACTAACCAGACTGCAAGAATCTACAACACTAACCAGATTGCAAGAGTCTACAATTTTTTTATTGAGGATATTTGAGGATAGTTTAGATAAAGAATATGTACTCACACATCCGCTACCGCTCCTTTCAAGTTGTTTCTTTTGGCGTACATGACAGCAAGAGACAATACTCGTCTACTTGGATACTTTTCTTCATTACGGAATACAGTTTCCACATCTCTGGGATCACTGATCATGACACTGAGACCGTCTAGCTGAAGTTTAACAATAGGTCCGTATTTGTCTATCATTTCATTCAGAACAGTTGATGCCTCTTCGATTGTTCTGTTCGCTTTAAGAATGAACAAATGAATGGCAAAATGTACAGTTATACTAAATATGAACAACCATTAATAGGTTTAATACCAAGTTGTATACAATTGTGGGGGTGTTAGTTTCGAGAGACCTAACAGTGGTCAGAATTGAAAGGTAAGGTAATGTGACGTATTTCATTGTTGCAAACTTGTTCTTCCTAACCCAGATAGGTCACCGACGACTTAGTCGATTACATCATGCCTATTGTCGAATACATCATGCCTTTTGTCTATTACACCATGCCTTTTGTCTAGTACATCATGCCTTTTGTATATTTCATCATGCTTTGTCTATTACACCATGCCTTTTGTCTAGTACATCATGCCTTTTGTCTATTACACCATGCCTTTTGTCTAGTACATCATGCCTTTTGTCTATTACACCATGCCGTTTGTCTATTACATCATGCCGTTTGTCTATTACATCATGCTTTTTGTCTATCACATCCTGCCTTTTGTCTATTGCATCATGCTTTTTGTCTATTACAATATGCTTCTTGTCTAGTACATCATGTCTTTTGTCTATTACATGATGTATTTTGTCTATTACATCAGGTCTTTTGTGTAGTACACCATGCCTATTGTCTATTACATCCTGCTTTTTGTCTTTTACATCAGGTCTTTTGTCTAGTACATCCTGCCTTTTGGCGACTACATCATGCGTTTTGTCGACTACATCATGCATTTGTTCTATTACAACGTATTGGCTGTCCCCCAAAGTTTCTCTAATTGATTGTCTCCTTCCATTGGTTATTATTGGTTATTGGTTACTAAACTGATGTCATTGTACTCCGGGCAGACACATAGGTGCTCAGTCTCCCCAACAGATATCGAAGAGTACGCATACTGATGGTTCCTGTGGCTCGCTGATTAAACACACCTCTCACACTCTGCCTCTCAGGCATCCAGTTCGACTTGAACAACGGGTAACTCAAACTGCTTAAATCGCTTGATCGATTCAACATCGATTTTAGTGTCCTCATCCAACAGACAGTCGCAAGAGACCGAAGAATATCCCCTTATCCATCTTCAACTTCACAACAATCGATGCTGTTGATGCAAGCCTGTCCGCTCTCTCATTACTGTAAACACCCGCATGCCCAGGACAGTATATCCACGTAAGCCGCTGGAGGTTAGAAACTTCTATAGACGACATCCACTCATACCGAAACCTGCCCTTCTGGATCTTGTGAAGCATCGACTGAGAGTCAGATACAACAACTGCCCCAGTAAATGAAGTCCCAGAAATCAATGGAGGGCAGCAGTAACGGCCTCAACCTCCATCCTCATACTAGAAGTAGTTGTCCTGTAAGCCCCACTTCGCTCTGCAACAACCCTACCATGCGCATTAGCCAAGAAACCCAGCCGGATTTCTCACCACGTTGAACCGACCCATCGGTATATACAACAACATCATCATCCCTTGCATTATCTTCTATCAGCTGCTTAACTGCGAGATCAGCCTTCATGTTGCCCCAATCTCTACATTCTCTTCCAAGAGTAATGATAACGTTGAGGGCATGAAAGCCAGCATACAGTTCGATAGCAGCACATCTGATAGTTTCGAGGTTAAGAGTGGATCAAGCAGGGCTGTGTTCTTGCCCCCACTCTCTTTGGCATCTTCTTCGCAGTCTTTTGAACCACGCCTTAAGGGACGCTGATGGTGATGTTTTCATCCGCACTAGATCTGACGGTTCACTCTTACTTGGCTCGCTTAGAGCCAAGAACAAAAATAACGGAAATTCTTCTTAATGACCTCCTTGACCTCACTGACGATGCTGCCTTAGTCGCCCACAGTGAGACTACACTGCAATGCCTAATCAATAATTTGTCAAGGCATGCGACCTATTTTCTCTGACTATAAGTGTCTCCAAAACAGTTGTACTATGTCGGGAGGTAACACAACAAATATCACTTTAAAAAACCATGAACGTTTAAGAGTTAAGTGGAAATTGGTTATATCTGCCTTATAAAGCCTTATTGGGCGCAAAAAGAACTAACGATATTTGGTTATTAAGAAGTATCTATGACGTTGGTTGAGGTGCTCGTTCCACGCTCCTAACGTCATCATCATCATCAGGTGCCGTGCCGGCTGTCGTAGGCGTTCATGGATCTCCCAAATCTCTGTCGTTGGTGTTTGCTATCAACTCAGATGTTGACGCTCTACTGGCCATGAAGTCAGACCATTCAAAGTTTTCTCTCTTTGTCTTCCCTGTCTCGTCTACCCTCGATTTTACCGGTTGTCACAATGTGTTCCAAACCTCCCATCCTCATCTCATGCCCGAAAAACGATGAATGCCTTTTTCTTACATCGCTGATGAGTTTTCTCTGTGTCTTGACCTCACTAAACACTACCATATTAGTCATTTTAGGATTCCATGAGAATCTCAATATTCTTCTGCAAAACCACATCTCATCATTTCTACCTTTGCATTCCCAAGTAACAACAACAGCAACAACAACAACACATCCACAGTGTGCATCCTTTGTGGAAGGACATTTGCGCAATACAATTCATTGCATTAATCAATTGAGACAAAAGCACACAAGGCTGCTGAATCTGTAACGAAAACAACAATATATAACAGCAGTATTACAAATTCTAAAATGAGTTCTGCTGTATGGATCTGAAACATGGAGAACGATTAAAACAATAATTAATAAATTGCAAACACTCATCAACTGGTGTCTAAGACGAATTCAGGGACTGAGATGGTATGATAGGATTGTGGAAAAATACGCTGGGCTGCAATACCTTGAGAAAATCCGAGATAATATAAAAAGAAGAGTCAATTTCTGAAACCAGCAGGAAATTCGAAAGAAAGGAAGCATAGAATTACACAGGAAAGAGATTTGAAAGCAGAGGTTAACGATATACGGAAAAGCTGGACAAAGATATCAAGATTTGGCATGAGTTGGTTGAGAGCATGTTCCCCAACCTCAAAATAACAGGGCAGTTCACCTATTTAGGTAGCAATTTTGATTGCACAGGAAATGTTAAAAAGAAATTATAATACGAATTGGCAAAGCAACATCAGCTTTTAAAAGTCTAAGTAAAATATGGAACTGCAAGTTATATAGTATACGAATTTTCAATTCAAATGTTGTATCAATCTTATCGTGGTTGGAGGGTTTGTGTGCCTTTAGGATCCTTCAGGCTATGTCGGCCAGAGTCTAACTCCTGGCAGGTCTAACCAAGCCGAACAGACTGAAGGTGAAAGGCCAGACCAAGGCGAGGGAGCAGGATGGGGCCTCATAAGGTGACAGTGCAGGGCCTCATAAGGTGACAGTGCAGAACCCACCAGTGGTAAATGCTCTGGCTGCAACCAACCCATCCCCCAGCTATGGGACAAATAGCACTTGTCCTCTCTCTCTCTGAGGAGGACATCCTTTTCTTGTCTTGTCTTCTACTTCTATGACACTTTCCTTAAGCATAAGGATTAAACTACAGTGTCCAGGAGCACACCCTGCATAAAGCCTGGGTTGGTAGCCCGGCAACAGAAGGCTGAAGTCATCTAGAGTAGGACGACTCCAGACAAACCCGGGAAGACAGATCTCGTCAGCAGGGGACTGTAACTGTCTAGAGAACAACCTCAAAAAAGATGTCCTCAGAAACGGAATGTGTCAGCCATTGTGGCGGGAGAATCGACACATACGAACAACTCAAATGGCCATGCGCAAATATTTATATAACTGTGGTGCCACCACCATGGAAACAGCCAGGTGGTGGTGGGACCGGACCCTGCCTCGAGGGTCCACCCTTAGCTACTGGCGGCCCTGTTGATTCTTGCAAAGCCAGGGAGGACAGGGTATTACTACTGGCAGCAAGGACAAACTTTCACACCTCACAATTATGCAATGGAATGCAGAAGGGGTAACCAACAAAAACGAGAGCTAGAGGAACGTCTGCGAGCAGAAAAGATTGACATCTGCTGTATCCAAGAGACGCACCTTAATCCGGGAAATAGATTCAGCATTAGAGGATTCGAAACCTTCCGTCAGGATAGAGAAAATAGACATAAGGGTGGAGTAGTAACACTAGTTCGTAATTCCATACCGGCAGTTGAACTTCACAGGCCCAATCAGATGAGCACAGAATTCATAGCTGTTCAACTCCTTATCAACAACACTAAGATGACACTATACAATATATACTCACCACCCTCCATTCAAACTGAGCTGGAAGCTATCAAAGTTCAAGATGACAACTTGCTTATAGTAGGAGACTTCAACAGCCACTCACCAAGCTGGGGCTATGACAGCTAGATCCTCGAGGTGAAAGCCTTGAAGAATGGCTGATCACCAACAGTCTCACCATTCTCAACCACCCAGATGATCCTCACATGTTACTCACGACGGTGGCGCACAACAAGCACCCCAGATCTGGCTTTTGCTACAGACGACATTCACAGGATAACCGAAGGCAAGTCTGCGACCAGATTGGAGGTAGTGACCATAGACCAGTGAAACTCCTTATAAATAACATTAACAAGGAGGAACTTACAAACTCTGCCCATAGTTGGAATTACAAAAAGGCAGACTGGAAGCTATCCCAAGAACTAGCAGACAAGTACTGTAAAGAAATTAATCAATCAGGAAAAGTGGACAGAGATGCACGTTCATTCAATAAAGCCATTTTAGATGCTGCAAAAGGCTATACCCAGAGGGAGGAGAAAAACTACAAGCCATATTGGACACCAGAGATGGAAGTTCTCCATAGCTCTCTTTGCAGTGCCAGAAATACAATGGAACTCGCACCAACGGACCAAAATGTAATGCAACACAATAGAGCAAGGGCCCTTTATGTTAGAGAAAGAAACCAGCAGTGTAGAAAATCCTGGAAAGAAAAGACAGCCTCTTTGAACAGGGAAAAAGATACTCAAAAGTTGTGGAGACTTACAAAAGCTCTGAACGATGACAACCATCTAGAGGAAAACAGTTTCCAGCAAGGAGAACAACTTCTCACAGGAAAGCGAGCAGCCACCCTGATGGCCCAGTGTTACAAGCAAGAAAGCTCATGCTCAATAAGTCAGGAGCAAAGGAAAGAAGTCAGAAGTGAGATAAATGCTACATTCAAAAAGCAACAAGTGAACCCTGTATGGAGGTAGACATCACACTGACTGAGCTGCAGAGAGCACTGAAAAGCTCAATCGTAAAAAGGCTCCGGGACCAGATGGAGTATCAAACGACATGCTCAAACAAATAGGCCCAATTGCACAGAGTCTTCTACTCAGATTTTTAACAATAGTTGGAGACAGGGAGAGTCCAGACATCTGGAAAAATGCCACAATCCACCCAATTTTCAAAAGTGGAAAAGACAAAAAGGATCCGCAGAGCTACAGACCTATAAGTTTGCTAGTTGCACTGCAAAACTGCTGGAGAGAGTGATAACCACTAGACTCCAGTGGTTTTAGAATCCAACCATAAACTGGATCCAGCCCAGACAGGCTACAGGCAGCATAGAAGCACTGATGACCAAGTGGCATACCTCGCACAGGACATGAAAATGGCTTCCAAGAAGAGAAAACCTCACAGTGTTCTTCGACATGTCTAAGGCCTTTGACAAAGTCTGGAAAGATGGTTTGCTACTCAAGCTCTTACGCAGTGGAATACAGGGTAGAATGTACTATTGGATAAAGACTTTCTTACCCATAGACAAGCATCTGTAAAATTGGATGGAGTGCACAGTCCCAGATTCAAATTAAGAGCAGGGGTCCAGGGAGGTCACTGTCCCCATTGCTTTTCCTGGTATATTAATGATCTGCCACAAACTCTGCCCAGACATGTATCACACTCTCTCCATGCTGATGATCTAGATGTGTGGTACACCTCCGAGTTTCTGGGTCCTGTCATCTTTAAACTCCAGGCCAGCCTGAACAGCGTCATAATGTGGGCAAGTAAATGGGTCTAGAAATAAACCGGAGCAAAACTATAGCAACGCTTTTCTCATTGCCAACAAAGGAAGAACACTTCAGACTGAAATTTAACGATGATATCGTTCCCCGTCCCATACTCCAACCTTTTTGGGAGTTAAGCTCGACAGTCGTCTGACATGGAAACATCACATAATGGAAACAAACAGAAAGGCTCTGAGGAAACAAAGTGTGATGCGGAAGCTGGCTGGAACTACCTGGGAGCTGATATTCGAATCCTGAGTCAGGTGTACACTGGGGCAGTTAGACCGACCTCGAATATGCATCATCGACATGGATATCAGCAGCCCATTCAAACAAATCGATACTGGAAAAAACACAAAACAGGTGTCTGCGTACTATTTTGGGAGCCATGAAATCTACACCAATTGTAGAAATGGAAAAGGCAGCCAACATCCAGCCCTTGGAAGACAGAAGAAGGAGAAAAGTGATTATACAGACTGAAAGGATCAAAAGAATGCCTCACCATCCACTGCATGAAAAAATGGCAGCTAGAACAAAGAACAGACTAAAGCGCACAAGTCTAAACCACAAAGCAAAGAAATAGGAAAGTCATACTTGGAACTACTAAATCATAATTCCATACCTGAAGAATTGCTTTTTGATCACTGGGAACCAGACTCAGTAGCACTAAACTTCTCAACCTCCATCCCGAAATTATTAAGCAAAGATGCTGAGCCTAATCTAGTGAAAAAAGCAATTACAATGGAACATCTCATTACATGTTTCCAGAAGACAGCTGGATAAAATTTCACAGATGGATCGCAATGGAGGCAACCATGAATGGTGGAGCAGGAGTGTACATTAGGCACCCAGATGCTACCACTGTGTCTCTAGCGCTCCTACTGAAGAATATGTTCCAACTACAAAGCAGAACTCATAGCCCCTCTGATGAGCACAGCACATGAATAAGCTGCAAGCAGCTGCAAGCAAGATGGTATTTCTTACAGACTCATTGTCAGTTATACAAGCCCTGGAGGCTAAATCCACTGACAGCACAGTACAAAAACTACAAAGAGAACTTGCTCAGCTTTCAGAAAAGGCAAATTCACTTGCAGTGGATTCCATCTCACTGTGGCATTGCAGGCAATGAGAGTGCTGATGTCTTAGCTAAGGAGGCAGTGCCAAAGAGCAAATTTACCAACCCTTGTCTTTTCAAGAGGCCAAAACCCTCATACAGAGAAAATCTGCAGTATACTGGAAGACAAACACTGGATATGATTATGAGAAAGACTCCTCAAAGACCTAAGCAGAACAGACCAGGTCATTATATTTCGACTACGCACCGGACACTGCAGACTCAACAAACACTTATATAGACTGGAATAAGTCAAACAGCTCTCTGCCAGTGTCAGCAGGCAGAACAGACACCAGAGCATATCCTGCAAGACTGTCCTCTTCTGTGAGCTGAGAAGCAACATGTGGCCACACCCAGTCGACCTGAAAACTAAGCTTTGGGAAACCTGACAGACCTGAAGCTGTCTGCCCAGTTTGTGGTCCACAGTAAATTAAGCGCATGACCAGAGATCGCTGAAGAAGAAGAAGGAGAAGTATCAATCTTAACATATGCCAGCGAGAGTTGGAAAATGACTAAAGATAGAAAGCAAGTTGAATGCATTTGAAAATAGATGTCTGCGAAAAATAATGAATATAAAATGGAACGAATTCAGAAGAAGTGATGAAATCAGAGACATGTCTGGTCAACCACTAGTGACAACTGTTATAAGAAAGAAGATGGAGATATGTTGGGCACACTTGAGGAGAAATGATCAACGAATATCAAGCAGGCATTGAAGTGGGATGCAAAGGATTCAAGAAGAGAAGTCGACCCAAGGGACCCTGGAACGAACTTTGCTGAGATATGCAAAAAATATCGGTCTCAGTTCCATGGATGAGATTGAGCGAGTTGCCCAGGATAGAGCGGTATCGAGAAATTACTTGCAGGCCCTATGTAACGTATAACGGTACGAGAGGAATTATTATTATTATGTGCCCCAACCTGGACTTATAAGGCACAAGACGGCCAACTCTATTATCTCGATATAGAGTTGGCCGTGACACAAGAGAGGAACATACAGATAGGAGAGAGAGCGAGAGAGAGAGATTACAAAGTCAAACTTTAACAAATAATATATTTCTCATTTAAATTATATAACTTACTGAAGGGTTTAAAGTAAAGTAGACCACCAATTACTGGCCATGAGCGAAACCCTTTAGGTCCCGGAATATCCTCAAAAGGTTTGACGGTTGGAGATTTTTCTGTCTGTCCATCTGACACCACAGTACTGAGAAGTGAGGCATTTCCGTTTGTTGGAACTCGTCCGAATGGGCAGTTAAGCTTCATCTTTGTTACTAGTGCGCGTACGTAAGCCATAGTTATTTGATAGAACAAACAATTTGATCTAAACGAACACACCGAGAAATTGCTGTTTGATCGTTTGTTAGTGATTGACTGATTTTGACTTCCTTGCTGGAGACGTAATCTGTCTGCTTTTTAACAAAATCTCTTAGTGTTGGATAATCAACGACAGTATGGCTTGAGATTTAATCTGTATGTTATTAAATGACACTTGACTTCGTATGCAGCACTTTGTCTCCTGTAACAGAGTTTGAAGCAGACTTTGTACATTGTGGCATAACAACATCAATCGAGGGCAATATCTTAATTATGTAATAGCGAAACAAATACAATACATCTATATATCACTCGCTAGAAACGTATAGGGATTTTCTGTGTCTTAGTGGTTAATCCCTTTGCCTTGTGAGTCAAAGGTCGTGGGTTCGAATCCGGACAGCGCAGTTCTGTTCACGAGTGCAGTTTTTTCCAATGTAGCAGTTTCCTGGTACAAGGTCCCAGGTAAATTAATAAGTCTGAGATGGTCTCTAGACTCGATATCTATATCAACTTGATTCTCTAACTACTCTTAAATCTGTAAGTTACACGTCCCAACACCAACGATCACATGTATAACAAAATAAATTCCACAGGAAACTTATTAGAAAATTTCATAAGTCTATTTAATCACAAGGAATATGTATCTCTCTTCGTTCTGGAGAGTAATTAGTAACCGATATGGTAACACTCAATTCACCACAATATATATATATAAAGTCAAAAGCAGTGTACAAGTCTTCTGTCCCACTCTCACTATCGTCTACTTGAATAGCATAACAAGACTGGCACTGTCAAGATCCATGAATTCTTCTGGAATATTCTGTCTATCTCTGTTCTCACCTAATTTATATCAAAGTTAATTTTCTCAAGCCGATGTCCCCTATATGGGATTCAATCCACAATATAAAATAGTTCATTTAATTGGTAACAGTTTATTACCTGTCGTCTAGGTTACACCATACTAAGGTCGTTCCCACTTTTCTCTTCAATATCTGGGAACATAGGAGGCTTCTGGCATTCATCTGTTCTCGTCTCGGCCTCGGACAGATAGTCTTTCCAGTCAGCGCGATTCTTGTTCATTTGCTGCTCTGGTCTTCTCGTCTTCAGTCCTGATCTTTAGGCTCTGGTCATCGGTCAGCTAGGCGTCAGTCATCTCGTCTTCTCTGTTAATGGCAGTGTATTTAAACGAACTAGTCAGCATCTCCAGTTAGTTCACCACACTCTCTTCGACTCCAAGCGTTTTCTAGCAGATCATTTCAATCACTGTTAAACGTTCTGGTTTTCTCTCTCTCAAAAGAAAAGTAGTATCAATCTGTTACACAAAAAAACCATTCTTTTGATACGTTCTGCTCAACCTCTTCAGTCAGTCTGTCCTGTTGATCTATCTTTCTTAACTTATGTTCAACTCTCAAACCCAGCTGGCCCCTGCCCTGGTCTCGAGATTCTCGCCTACTCATAAATTCCCGCATTTAATCACTTTCTCAAGGTGGAGTACTCACTGGTCAGTAACTGGACTGGTAAACAGGACATTCTAATTCTAATTCAAGGACACCAAGTAAAAGGTTGTCTCCCTGACAACCGACCTCTCCTGGTAACAATAGAACTGTTACACCAAAAGACCCCTAGATTGTTGCTGGAGCTACGGAGTTCGTACTTTGTGCAATACTCTCGGCAGGTGGCGTGCCATTTATACGAAGAGGGAGGTATAACCCGGTGGGGTAAAACCCGGTGCAATGAAGTCAATCCTTCGGCTTAAAAACCTTTATATACATTTAGAAAGAGAGATACAAAGTTGACAAAAATGTAGTTTAGAATCAGTCCCCTCGCCAATCCCAACTTCAATAGCGCATAGACTCGATAAAGTTATTATATCATTATCAGACACACACACACAAAATATTTATCATTGGTCGAATCGGCTAACATGTGCCTTCCGAAATTGAGGCATATGAGCCTAATTTATATATATATTATATATATATATATATATATATATATATATATATGTATATATATATATATATATATATATACCCCTAATGCAATTGTGTGTATGTATGTTGACTTTAATTGAAGATATCTGGACATCCTAGGATTTGAAATTTGACAAGAGGGAAGCTTTCATAGATGGGAAGATGTAAAAATTATGAAACCAGACTATTGGTTCGTTTCTATATCTAAATTCCAACTTAACGAAATGGTCATGAAAAGGTATACACCGAAAAGGTGTATCCATGTTTTAACTTGCCGGTCACATGTAACAATGGTAAAACATCTTGGCCTTACCTGAATCGAACACGAGTCTACCGCATGGAAGACTGCGCTCTTATCAATTCAGCCATGCACACCTGTAAGCAGATGTGTTAAAATACGTTATAATAATATTCGTCATCATCGCTTTAACTTGCCGGTCACATGTTTAGCGATGATGACGCTATTATTATAACGTATTTAGCTACATCTGCTTCAGTATGATGGCTGAATTGATAAGAGCCAGTCTTCCATGTGGAGACTCGATGTTCGATTCAGAAAAGGACAATGATGATTTAAAAAAAAACACACCTGGTCACTATTCGATAAGTTTATAATCTGAATAAATTCAATTTTCCAATTATTATTTTAGCCGATTTTGAGGGGACGGAGCATGTTTCTTTAATATACGCAGTCTTGCAATGTTTGGGACACAATTTTCGGAAATAATACAATTTCATAAATCTATCGAAACTAATGAAGTTATAGATATGCAGTTGGAGAATGATAAGAAAAGAAAAATGAAGGCCAGAAATATGGAGACAGAGAAGGAAAGATTAGTTATTAGGCTTGACTACAGACGTCGGAGGAGTGTAAAGGCGATTGATGAGGAAACTAAAGAGGAACAGCTTAGGAAGATCAGCGGAAAAGGATAACAAATTCAACTTTAAAAGTGTTCAATATTACAACTAGATTGAAACTAAATTTCCGTGCGAAGAACGGGTACAACTGCTAGTATAGTGTCTTCTTTAACTTCAATGTAAAACACAGACCAACAGACATTGCTAATATTTAGGAATAAACGAAACAATGAACAGTATTTAATTAAGAAGCATAAGTATGAGAACTAAAATCCAGTCCTTCGAAACGAAATGCTACAGAAAGATCCTGTGAATACTATGAACAGAAAAAAGGAAGAACACTAACGTCCTGAAAGAACTGAATGTTACAGACAATTGGCTGATAAACAATATAATTAACAGAAAAATTAGATACTTTGGTCACATCAAACGATGGCCTGGAGAGAACAATATTATAGGGCAGGGTCTCAGGACACAGAGGCAGACCAAGAAGAAGATGGCTACAAGATATTAAAGAAACCATGAATATGACCATCGGCGAAGTGGGTGAACTGGCAAGAAGCAGAGTTAATTTCAGATGCGCTGCAAAGAGAGCAACTTCCTATAAAGGACAGGCACCTTGATGCTGAAGTATGAGAATTACAAACATATTGACAATGTTTCGAAACTAGATAAAATAATGATATTTTCTTCTTCTTGTGAGTTTTGTTTCTTATGCTAAGAAGCTCATACAGAGAGCAGGGACTCCGTTTACCGAGGCCATTATCGAATATGACTCTCGGTCGATGCTTCGGACGGTCCAAAATGGCATGTTGCTGTATGAGTGGATGTCGTCTATAGAGGTTTCCTATTTTCAGTCTACTGTCTTGTGCATGCGGGTGTTCTCCACAATGAGGGAGCGGACAGGCTTGCATCGACAGCATCGATTGTCGGGGAGTTTGGGATGGATGAGGGTGGCAGTGAGCTCGATCACAACTCAAGCGTACCTGGTTCAAACTCTGTAAAGGCAGGTTAGAAGCAAACTCGTTTACCTGGAATTTTTACGAAAGGTAAAAATAGATCTCACCGTTCATAAAGCAATTGCAAACTACAGAACTTATACGTAGTGCCTAGAAAATCAAATCCACGACTCGTTTACTTGGTTGATGGTTACGTCCTGTAAAGGATATGTTACGAATTTCATTTTTATTTCATACGTGCTGGAGTCGGTGATACTAGGTCAGAAGGCGCACCAGAAACCACAGTATCTCGCATCTCAAGCTTAATTATATATGATGATTGTGCCGTCTGATGAATCTTGTGATGTTGATCGATCTACCGAGCCTCGCGTAGTTAAGTAACAACCAAAAACAATCACACTGCATCAGAGATGAGCTCCAGACAATAGTTGACATTATCATAAGAATACACCTGATGGTATGGTCATCCAAATAACGATCGGAAAAAGAAGAAATCATAGCAATAAACATTTGCTGCTCGTCATTACGGGCCAGTGGGACCGGGCCCCATAAAAATAATGAGTAAAGTATATTATTTATTTTAGAAATTATTTGTTCATAATTATTGTATTATTACAATGTCTTCTAAGTCTTCCTTTTCACATGTTTGAAAAATAATGACTGCCTTTTTTATATTGATGAAAAGCTTTCTCCGTGTTGACTCCATTCAACACCTTCACATTAGTGTTAAAATATAACATAACCCGAAACCATAATTATTCCGAAAACTTTTGTCTGGCTCCACCAACAAAAATGATCACTAGCCGCCACTGGCTATAGATAGTAAAATAAATGTATATATATCAATAGTAAATTGAATGATAAATGTTAATAAAAAATACCTGCTGCAAACAGTCAACACATAATCTTTGCGTGATAAAAATGACTGTGTCATAAAACGGTCGTGTTCAAAACTCAATAACATTCATGATATGGTAAGAGTTTATGTCCGAGCTAGTCAGAAGACACTAAAATTAGGCAAGAATGGGTTTAATATATACATAGCATAGTCAATGACAACAGTAGATGACTTGCTAATGGAGAATTACTGAGCCGAATAGTATTAAGTTCAAATTAATTAATGCATTACGCTTTCAAGTAAATGAAACTAGTAGAATACCTAACACCAATGTGAAGAGGTCATGAGAGGGTTCTTGCGAAATGAATATAACCACTCCACCATATGAATAATGAACGCTCGTACACTTGTTCCTGGTGTTTGGTTGTTGGATGTTCGTGATCTGCATGACAGTAACTGTAACAGCAGTGGTGTAACGACTCTGACAGAGCAACTAGATGGTATGTACTTCGCTGATGATATAGCCCTTCTGTCACATACACGAAATCCGATGCAGGATAAGCTAAACACATTGAATCAAAGGTCCCAGCAACTAGTGCTGAACATTCATAAGGAAAGACAAAGATATTGAGAATTAACCAAGCAAACGAAAACTCGATCTCCTGCAGAAATCCCACTTCAAGAGGTAGAATCATACACATATTTGGGCAGCAACGTAGACAAAGAGGGTGGAACAGATAGAGATGTTAAAATAAGAATACAGAAGGCAAGAGGAGCTTTCATTGCACTTGGAAACATATGGAAGTCTAAAGAAATCAAATCTAGAACCAAAAATCGGATACTTAACTCTAATGTTAAAGCAGTTCTACTGTATGGGTCAGAAACATGAAAAAAAAACTAAAACAATAGCGCATAAATTGCAAACATTTATCAATTGGTGTCTGCAGAATAGAGGAATAAGATGGTATGATAGGGTCACAAATGAGGAACTTATGGAGAGAACAAGAGAGATTCCAGTGAGTGAACATGTTAAAAAGAGACGCTGGCGCTGGTTAGGACACACTTTGCGAAAACCGGAGGGAAAAATAACAAGAAGGGTCCTTGTCTGGAACCCGCAGGGACAGCGAAAGAAAGGGAGGCCGAGAAATACATGGAGATGAGATTTGGAGGCGGAGATCAACAATATAAAGAAGAGCTGGAGGGAGCTGCAGGAGATAGCTAGAGATAGGAGGACTTGGCATGAGTTGGTTGAGGGCCTATGCCCCAATCCAGGGTAAAAAGGCAGAGAGAGAGAGAGAGAGGTGTAGCAGTAGCGGTTTCAGTTATTTTCATTGTCGAAAACGTATCCCAAAACAGTTGATATATGGCGAACTTGAAGGGGGCAGACGTTCTGCTAGTGGACATAACAAAGCAATTTAAAGGCACTCTTAAAGTGTCTCTAAAATGCTTCGATATATACAACACGTTCTGGGAATCCTTAGCGAAAGATCGCCAAATGTGGCACTGCAACAACACAAGAGGAACTCGCATAGATGAGAATCTTCGTGCCGTTGAGGCACAGAGAAAACGAGCTGAGCAAAATAAAAAAACAGAACACAACACCCATAGGCCCATCCTTCATCATGTATGCCCCACCTGTGGTAGGGGATTGTGTTCTAGGATTGGTTTCTATAGTCACCTCCGCACACACCAGAGAGGTGCAACAGAAAACGTCTGAGGCTGTTGTCATCTTCGCTTGCGATGGGCGGCTGTTATTATTATTTTCATTGTGAATTTAAACAATGTGCATACCAGTCAGAACTCTAACAAAAGTTAATTATTTTCTATTCTTCGATTTGAATCGATGGAACTTTAAAAAAAAAAAAAATTCTTACGTTGGTCGAATAGATTCGAGCGCGGGTTCCTAAACTAGAGGTCCAGGTTCAATCCCCGGTAGAGCCGATGAGTTTATTTCTGTCAGGCATAAAGAAAAATGATGACCTGAACAGTTTTGCGACGTCTGCACTATATAAAAAAAAAATATAGCTATGCGGTCATTGATTTCCACAGGTTCACGTCTCTTCCTGTCCTATACAGCTCTAAAAATAGGTATTACGGCAGCGTTTACAGCGTTTATTTCTGAGAGTACGCGTGGGGATTATATATATATAATAAGTCTTAGACCACACTTAATACACATAGATATAACACAACAAGGGCGACTCATCTGGTCCTGGAACGGAAATTAAAGCTCCCACCCATACGCATAACGACAAGGGTGGACAACCAATTTCATCATCAACCTGGGGAAAGACAATAGACACAAGACAACGCATAATTACAAAAAATGATTTTAAAGGGTTTTAAAGTAGAAGTATTGACTTTATTGCACTAAGTTTTACCCCATATGGCTCGGTCCTTCTCCTCAGAAATGGCATGCCACCTGCAGGGAGTACTGCACAAAGCACGAACCCAGTAGCTCCAGCAATAATCCTAGGAATCTCTGGAAAAAAGTGACTGCGCTTTGCTTATTGTCAATGCTTGGCTCTGGTAACACAAAGTAGGTATGAAAATCCTGTTGATCATTTGTTGTTTTTGCTGTCAGTGATGATGATAAGCAATAACCCATGATGGCAAAGGAAAATAACCACAAGATTCATGGAAGCTCAATATATTCACATTTATACATCAGATGAGAATGATATAACAAGTTACGTTTTGTTAGCGATAGTAGTATACTCGACTCGTGCATATAGATGAATCGGCATTATATTCCGTTTCATAGCAGGGATGTAATTTCTTTTTTTTAAAGAATGAATAAATAGAAAAGTGATAGGGGTTGCGAGATGTGAGTAATATGCCGATCATGTTCCTCTGATGATCGTTGATTTGCTCTAGAGAACCTTTTTATTTGTTATATGGTCCCTTGGGGCCTCTTGGACTCAACGCATTCATTCCTATGCTTCTAGTACTTTCATCTCATCCCTTTGAAACTATATGTATTTGCTTCTATATATAATTTTTTTTTCACTTGATTGTATATTGTTTCTTTCCATTTTAGTTTTGTTGCACTTTTTGTTATTCTTTTTTATTCCCAGTTCATTAAAACATTTGCATTTTTCCCGTTTCGTCCATTTGTAAGTGTTCTCTATAATTCGTTACCCTGGTGTCGTTTGTTGATAAAGGCCTTTGGTCGAAACGGTGTTGTTTATCGTCACTGTTTCTGTATTTTGTAAAACTATAGTACTTTGTTTGTACGTTTTCCCACATATCTAAAGGTCGTAGCCATCAACCACAGAAACGAGTCGTGATTTTCAGGACAACTTATACTTACAGTTTTATTGTTTTCGAACATAGTGTATTATAAGGCACTTTTACATAGGTGGCGCCGTCATTTTTCCCCAGTTAGATTGTTGTTTTTTCCAATCTGCTTTGATCAACTCAGCCCCATTTGGGGAGAAAACACTAAGATAGGAGGATGTTGACCACAAAAAACATCACATGACGTTGGTCAATAACAAGTAAAATTCTAACACAGTATTCCAGGAATAAGATGAATGAGAAGGGATTTTTGACTTGTGTTTCAAAGCAATTTGGCATAGTAAAAGAAATTGAATATCTATTGAATGTTTGTTTTTGATATTTAATAAACATCACTGATTAAGAGAACTTTTAGAACCATCACCAGAGAAGGCTCAAAGGGCCAGAAAACATCAAAGACTTAAAACAAATAGCAACGAACCGCAAACATGGAGAGCTATGACCCTGCCCCATGCCCCCCCACAGGCCCAAGAGGAAAGACTAACTAACTAACTGATTGCACATAGATCTACCAGCAGTAATTTTTGGTAACGAAAGCCTGTAGGAATGCCCAAAGTGTGTGTAATAGATCAGACAGAAACCAGATAATTAGATCAGTCTAAGAAATTTTATATATATATGTGTTGATGAAGACATATGTTGATGAGATGATGTTGATATTTAAATTAAATTCAAGACTAGGATGATCCAGTAGCTATTGGTTTTTATTGGTTATTGGTTACTCAAATGACATCATAGCATTCGGGTCAAACCCATAGGTGCTCAGGTTACCCCCCAAAAGATGTCAAAGATACTGCCCCAGATGGTTCCAGTGATCACGGTTAAACAACCCCCCTCTGCACCCAAGCATCCATTTCGACTTGTACAACGTGTAGTTGTAATCTCAGTAATCGCTGGATAGATTCAATATAAATATTAGTGTTCTCATTCAACGTTGAGAAACTGAAGTAATCATCCCTTTCCATTGTCAGTCCTCAACGATCGATGTTGTTGATTCAGACTGTAGGCTCTTTCATTGTCGCAATCATCGGTTTCCCGAAAATTTTTTGTATTTAGCTTTTGGGAGTGAAAGATTTTGATAGGTAATCACTTATATGTAATCTGGGTTTAGAACCTTTAAGAATCGACCGAGAGTGGTCCCAACAGAAACTGCGTATAATCCAGACACCCTTGTAGTGCAGCCATAACGGCTTAGCCTCATCCTCTTTCTATAAGTATTTATTCTGTATGGTTCTTTAAATAATGTGGCCCCATCTTAAAATGATAGTGATGCTTTTATGGGATAGTTGGACACCAGAGCCAGCAACAGTCAACCCCGGATTGTCACATGGATCTCCTCGGTCACCAGTCCTGTTTAATGTCCACACAATTTAGATCAGATAGAACCAACTAAGGCAATAAGATCACTCTCATATACAGATAACATCCTCGTGTACAGAAAGAGAATATACAGAGCTAGTACAGAAAACATCCTAGTGTACAGACAGGGAATATACAGAACTAGTACAGATAACATCCTAGTGTACAGACAGAGAATATACTAGAGCTAGTACAGATAACATCCTAGTGTCAGACAGGAATATACAGAGCTAGTACAGATAACATCCTAGTGTACAGACAGGGAATATACAGAGCTAGTAGAGATAACATCCTCGTGTACAGACAGGGAATATACAGAGCTAGTAGAGATAACATCCTCGTGTACAGACAGGGAATATACAGAGCTACTATAGTTCAGTAAAAAGTAAAGAAACATCTATTTATATCTCGAGAGGTATATTGGCTAATTTAGATTTAAGCGGTAGTGAACTCGATCACAACCCAAACGTACCTGGTTCGAAGTCCACGGCTGACAAGTTTGGAAGCAAATTAGTTTCTGAGGGATTTTTACGAAAGGTAAAAATAGAACTCACCGTTCAGAAAGCAATAGTAAACTATATATAGCCATCCATAGCAAGCGATGATGACAAAATCTCAGACATGTGCTGCTGCACCTCTCTGTGTGTGAGGAGGTGACTGCAGAGTCCAATCTAGAACAGAATCCCTACCACAGGGGGACATACATGATCAATGTTAGACAGGTGTGTGTTGTCTGCTCTGTCTTTTCGCGCAACTCATTTTCTCTGTGCCTCAACAACACGATGATTTTCATCTATGCGGTTCCTCTTTTGTTGTTACATCGCCACATTTCGATCTTGCGCAAGGGATTCAGCACGTGTGTCATATCGAAGCATTTCAGAGACACTTTAAGAGTGTCTTTAAAGCGTTTTTTCTGTCCACCAGCTGAACGTCTGCTCCTCAAGTTCGCCATACATGAACGTTTTGAAATGCGTTTATCAGGCATTCGAGTTAACGTGATAGGCCCATCTCAGTTGGGCCTTCTGCAACAAGGTGTTGACGCTTGGGATCTTTGCTCTTGTGAGGACTTCGCTGTCGGAAATTTTGTTCTGCCAGTTTATTTTTAGTATTCTGCGTAGACAGCTTGTGTGGAAGTGGTTTAATTTTCTTGCGTGTCTGCTATACACGCCCAACAAAAGAGGAACCGAATAGCTGAGAATCATCGTATTGTTGAGTCACAGAGAAAACGAGCAGCGCGAAAAGACAGAGCACACAACACGCACATGTCTAACCTGATCATGTATGCCCCACCTGTGGTCGGGGATTCTGTTCTAGGATTGACTCTACAGTCACCTCCGCACACACCAGAGAGGTGCAACAGTACACGTCTGAGATTGTTGTCATCATCGCTTGCGATGGACGGCTATTATGTCTCGCTTGCACAGCAACGTGGTTAGCACTATGGCCTGGTAGCTAACTTTGTGGCTACGCTTAACCTCTTCCGCTCCCACACAGTAACACGTAGCCTTCCGAACGCAGCACTGGCTTTGAATATCCTATTGTTAACCTCAGAATCTATGTTTGCTGATCTGGATAGGAGGCTGCCAAGATACAAAGTTGTCGTTGGCAGGAGACACTGGTGTTTAATGTTGATGACTGGATCTTAGTACTGCTTTAGGGCGGGCTGAAACATGACCTCTGTTCTTTTGGTGTTAATGGTGAGGCCAAACTTATCACATGCCATTGAGAACGTGTCCATGTAAGTCTGCATTTCTTCCGCAGAGTTGGTAGCGAGGGCGCAGTCATCAGTAAACAACAGGTTTGAGATAGTTGATTCTTTTAACTTGGTGGAGGATCTTAACCTCCGAAGATTGAATAGATTACCGTCTGTCCTGTATCTAATCTTAACCCCATGTTCGTCGCCTTCCCAAAAGACATCCATGTGCATGGCAGCAAACATCATGCTGAAGAGTGTTGAATCCAGTACACAGCCCTGTTTGACGCCGTTGGTGACATGGAAGGCTTCCGATAGCTCCGCTTCATCAAGTACACGTGCCATCATGAAACTGTTGGACGATCTTGATGAATTTCACTGGGCATCCAAATTTGTCCATGATCTTCCATAGACCCTTTCTGTTGACCGTGTCGAAAGCCTTCGTCAGATAGACAAAGACCATGTAGAGGTTACGGTGCTGCTCTTGGCATTTCTCCTGAAGTTGGCGAGCAGCAAATATCATGTCGTGTTCCACGACCCGCTCTGAAGCCACATTGGGTCTGAGAGAGTAAGTCCTGTTCCAGGGGATCAATTAAGCGATTGAGGAGGACTCTGGTCAGTATCTTGCCAGCAATTGACATGAGGAGATCTCCTGTGGTTATCGCAGGTCTGGCGGTTTCCTTTGCGTTTGTACAAGTGACATAGTGGTATTCTTTTAATTCCTGTGGCACACGTTCGTTGCACCAAATGGATGTAAATAGTTCTGTATTAGCATCAGCATAGGCTATCCTTCTTGTAGACTTCGGTTGGTATTGAGTCCGCACACGTGCCTTCCGCTGGACATCTGACTTGTTACCTTCTTGACCTCTTCTAAGGTAGGTGGAACATCGAGCTTGGCATTGATTGGAACCTGGGGCATGCGCTCTATGGTTTCATCACATATGGTGGATGGATGGTTGAGGACAGAACGGAAGTGTTCTGCCCAGTGGTTTAGTATCTGAGGCTTGTCAGTTAGTAGCCTTGCTCCATCTACACCGAGTATTATGGTGGGGTGAGAATGTTGAGGGCCATAAACAGTTCTCAGGGCATCATAGAAGCGTTTGGAATCATGTCTGTCTGCATACATCTGATTTCATCAGATTTTTGATTAGCAAGCGTCTTGCAATTTCTAATTCCTCTCTTGAACCCTTCTCCGAACATCTGTAAAGGCTGTTTTTTGTGGCTGACGATGATGGTTCATTTTGGTGGGCTCTTATGCCTCTATGTTTCATGAGAAGAATAGACTTTATTTCTTCGCATATCGTCAAACCAGTCGTGACTCTTGCGTACAGAGTGTCATATGAGCTCAGAGGTAGATAGGTACACAGTGTCAATGAGGGCAGTGCAGTCCTCGTCCAGGTTGGTTTTGCCAAACTGAAGGTCCTTCAGCTTGTCGTCCAGGTCTCTTGCTAAACTTTCGGTGACAGCGAAGCTTTCAATTTGGAAACTGCCAGCCTTTTTGTTGGTTTACAACCCTGGTGACGTTTTCTAGGCTTGATGCGGAGGTTGAGTTTTGACACGATCAATCTATGATCGGTCCAACATTCTGCTCCGCACATAGCTTTGTGACTCTGACGTCATGTCTGTCACTTTTCCTCATGATGACGTAGTCAATGAGGTGCCATTGTTTGGAACGACGATGCATCCATGAAGTTTTGTTTCGGGTTGGTAAACGAAACAAGGAGTTTGTGATTGTTAGGTCATGGGCAGCACATAGTCTGAGTAATAGAAGCCCATTACTGTTGCACTTGCCCACGCCGTGACTCTAGTACTCCATCCCAGACCGGATGGTCTGTCCCTACTCTGGCATTGAAGTCCCCGAGGATGATGAGCTTCTCAGACCTTGGGACCGCTGAGATGACTGAATCAAGGTTCTTGTAGAAACCATCTTTGATTTCGCTTGGATTTGTCATTGTCGGAGCGTAGACGCTGAGTAAAGTGGCACTATTTTTTTCTCCTAGTGAGATCTGAAGAGTCATTACTCTGTCACTGACACCTTTTGGGAGTCTGATGAGGCCGCGCACAAGATGAGATTTGACAGCAAACCCTACACCGGATTCCCGACGTTCTGTACTGGCACTCCAAAAGAAAGTGTAACCACCGCCCACCTCTGACAGCTGACCCTCGCCAGGGAGTCTGGTCTCGCTCAAGGCAGCTATGTCGATATCGTAGCGTGCCAGTTATCTAGCCACGAGTGCAGTCCATCTCTCAGGTCGTTCAGCTGTGTGGTTATCTAATAGTGTTCGCACGTTCCACGCGCTTTAAGCTTGTTCTTCATGTTGTGTGATTTGTGTAGTTGTTCGAAACTGTAGTTTGCGTATTTGGATTATAGTGAGGAAAACTTGCGCTATTCGTCAACCTCATCTCTCGTTCAGGACTATCTGTATCCAGGGCAAGACAAGTCAAGACGACTGGAGATAGTGCCAGATGCAGTGGATGACCAAGGCTTCTAAAGTGCCCCGCGTGCTCTATGCTGGTCCACACCACTCTGCTGTGATCCGCCTTTCTAACCGTTGAGCCAGCTAGTGGCCTCATCCGCGAAGTCAGCCGGATCCAGTCTTTGCATTAAAGGCGCAGGAATGATTTCATTGCACGGGCTTTACCCATATAGCTGGTCCCTCTCCGCATAAATGACAAAGCAACAATCCTAGGGGTCTCTGGAAAAAAACTGCACTCCTGAACAGAAGGCCACGACCCGGATTCGAACCCACGACCTTCGACTTGCAAGGCAAAGGGCTTAACCACTCAGCCACAGAGACCCTCACATGGTTTGACCTAGTGTAGGCGATGTAACTGCTGCGGTCGCTGTGCATGTTACAGCTAAACTACAGGCAAGAGTTGTGTGTTGTAGTCACGTTACAACTATTGTTCCGCCGCCCTGCTGTGTAAGTTACATTTCCACAAGCGGCGCGATGGCGGTAGAATAGACCTGTCCTGTCATGTGTGTCTGTCTCCGAAAAATTACTGGACAAGTCTCTTGTCACCAGGTGTGCTGATATTTTTCATCAACACATAACAGGAACCTTTGCAGACAACACGCTATGAGAAGGTTCCGTACGAGACCTTGACCTTCCTGTCGACCTAACTGGTGATGCGTGAAGCGTTTTTTATGGGATGAGTCGGGTAGTTTTCAGCGCTTGACTTAGTTGTAGATTTTATCGATAACTGGTGTCTACTAGAAACACGATCTTATTTTCGATTTAGTCGAATAGAATTGATGATATTAGTAACACAATTACACCTTGAGTTCTTTCACCGCTTATACACAACGAATAATTATACAAATAGATATGTACCTGCTCTTGAATTCAACACAGACAGATTAATTTCAAAAGTTTTAGAGCAAACAGTTAACACGACCGCACACTGGGCGACCGGATAATTCCATTCAACAAACTACTGAACGTATAAGTGGTCACAAGAAAATCACTCCTTTACTGTGGTCGATGTCTACGTCCTGTAAAGGATATGCCACGATTTTAATTTTTTTCATATTGGCAATTCTGTGTTAGGCCTGCATATTCCATTTACTGTAGGCACACGATGGGTGATATGGTCAACATCACGCCTGCCGCCGTTACCAGCCAGAGTTGTTTTCTGGTAGCCAATTAAGATATGGTCAACATCACGCCTGCCGCCGTTACCAACCAGAGAGTGTGTTTTCTGGTAGCCAATTAAGATATGGTCAACATCACGCCTGCCGCCGTTACCAACCAGAGTTGTTTTCTGGTAGCCAATTAAGATATGGTCAACATCACGCCTGCCGCCGTTACCAACCAGAGAGTGTGTTTTGGCAGCCAATTAAGATATGGTCAACATCACGCCTGCCGCCGTTACCAACCAGTGAGTGTGTTTTCTGGTAGCCAATTAAGATATGGTCAACATCACGCCTGCCGCCGTTACCAAACCAGAGTGTGTTTTCTGGTAGCCAATTAAGATATGGTCAACATCACGCCTGCCGCCGTTACCAACCAGAGAGTGTGTTTTCTGGTAGCCAATTAAGATATGGTCAACATCACGCCTGCCGCCGTTACCAACCAGAGAGTGTGTTTTCTGGTAGCCAATTAAGATATGGTCAACATCACGCCTGCCGCCGTTACCAACCAGAGTGTGTGTTTTCTGGTACCCAATTAAGATATGGTCAACATCACGCCTGCCGCTGTTACCAACCAGATAGTGTGTTTTCTGGTAGCCAATTAAGATTGGGTCGATCTGAGAGCCGTTACGGTCAGAAAATTGTAGAATTATACACGGACAACTAGTCTAGAGTGAGTTGCCTAACAACTACGCCACGCTGTGCTCTAACAACTACGCCACTGATGTTCTAGGTACAGTCTCAGAAGCTGCATAAACAATTAGATCAGCTATGGGGTCAAAGTCGCAAGGAAGCGGCGCGCCAGGATTAGAGAGATGGCTCTAATCCCTGCTCTCACCTCCACGTGGTGACCCTGGTACAGACGGTGGTTCGGTCTGACTAAGAGGGCAGGTGCCGTGGAGAGCTACCTGGGCAAGTAGAGATGCAAAGGTAGTCATGCTTGATGGGATCAACTCGCAACACAGACGAGCGAACTCCCAGAGTGACTATTAATGCTTGCCTCTCCCGGACGACGGGAAAAGCTGAAACGACACATGCGGAACTCGCGGGCGGAATTCGGAGCCCACTCATTCTCTTGAGCCGATGAGAATGCCGGGTGATGAGTTGGGCCGAGCGTTGGTTCACATGGGTCAAAAGTTCGAATCAAAACCATCGAAGGGACGTTGACCCGCGTGTGGCGAAATTCGGAGCCCAATCATACTCTCTTTAGCCACCACTCTAGAGCCGATGAGTATGCTGAGTGCCGAGTTGAACCGCGAGCTGGGTCACATATGTCAAAGCACTGACCCCCATCACTGACATGGGGGCACGACTCAAAGCCTTCGAAGAGACGTTGACCCGCGGGTTGTGAAATTCGGAGCCCATATGCTCTTCTAGAGGCACTACGCTAGAGCCGATGAGTACGCTGAGTCGAGTTGAGTGCACGTGGGCATCATGGACGAAACTCGGTTTTGCCCCTCGAAGTCGGACAGCCCACTGGGAATTGACGGAGTGGCACCAGGGCACCTGCCTTGTAGGTACGCACGGTGGCAAAGCCATAGTGGGCCCCATCGAGGGGGCAGGTCGGCACGGCAAGCACTGCAGCGACAAGTATGGCAGACAAGGAGGATGCGACCCACCACATGAGCAAAACAACTGGAAAGCCAGCAGAAGCAAAACCAGTGCAAGCGCGGCAGCGGCAAGCAGGGTGTGCGTCCCACCCAAATGCACAGAACAACTGGAAAGCCCAGCAGAAGTAAAGCCAGTGCGCGTTTTCGCTCGCAAGGAACTACTGCTGCCTTGTAGTTTTGATTGGGGACAATCAAAGGCTAGCGGAGCAAACCTCAAAAAACCTGAACTGAGGCAAACCAAGGTGTTCATTAAACGACCGGTTTTTGACAGATGGCGTTCACAACCCCGGAAGGGTAGGTGTCTAACGGTAGCTGCCCTGAAATAAAATGGCAACCCACGTCTTGTAGGTTACGGCTGGGACAGTCAAAGGCTAGCGGAGAGCGAACCGCACACAATAGCTGGCTGAAATCGAACACCCCACCCAAGGATAAGCAACTGTGCTCAAATAAGTGCAAAGGAAAAACGTACAAACAAAGTACTATAGTTTTACAAAATACAGAAACAGTGATAAACAGCAACGTTTCGACTAAAAGGCCTTTATCAAGAAAACGTTCCAACAGGAGTGACGAATTTCAAAGAACACTTACAAATGGACGGTTATAGAAACATTCAAAAGTATCTAATGAAAATCTGGGAATAAAAACAAATAACGAAATGAGTGCAACACAAAACTAGAAGTGGAAAAAGAAGAGAAACAATATACAATCAAGTGAAAATACAAATTATATATATGAAGCAAATAACAATAGATTAAAGGCATGAGATGAGAAAGTACTAAGAAGCATAGGAATGTAATGCGTTGAGTCCAAGAGGCCGCAAGACATATAACGAAAAAAATGGTTTCCAGAGCAAATCAACTACGATCATCAGAGGAACATAATCGGATGGCTGTGACCTGGGCATCGTTAGCCCTGAATGGCCAGTATCATTGAAATGAGCTACAGGGGGCACAGGGGCATTGGCGTATATCGTGCAAGTGTTGGGCGAATCGTTCACTGAGTCTCTTGCGGTTTCCCCAATATAGGCCTTGTTGCACCGCTTGCAGGTGATGGCATAGATAATATTCCGGGATTCGCACGTGAAACTGTCTTCATTAACAAACGTTGCTTTTGGAAAAGACACGGGCGTACTGTATTCCCACAGGGCTGCAGCGCCGACGGCCAAGGGATGGGCAAAAATGATTTGGGATATTGGGTTGAATCGACGAACCAAACCCAAGACTTACACGTTTTAGGAAAAAAGGATAGTGTTGGGAAAACGGAATGTCTCAGGATCAGACTGAAGAATGGGGGGATAAAGGCCTTTTGGGCGAACGTTTGTTTATCGTCACTGTTTTTTATTTGTAAAACTATAGTACTTTGTGTGAGTGTTTTGCTATTTCAAAAGGACGCAGTCTTCCCCCTTTTTAAAAGGTTAAATTTTCACGACATTTCGTTCTGATGTTTAGATGTTTATATATCACAATAGAATGATAAAAAAAGATAGAACGACGAGGAAGAAGATCATATTATTGTTGTGTACGCCGAGAGGTTACTAAAATTTTTAAAGAATAGACCACGTTACCGCCACGCATGTCAAGAGTCGACTAAGTAGGTTTGATTAAAACGGGTGAATGTCCAAACGGGGAGAAGTCTACGTTTAGGTGCCCACCAAACCAATTTTAACGTATACACGTTCTGGCAAAGATCAAACATTACAAAAAAGAGTTTTTAAAAATTTGGGTTTAAAGAACGAACAAAAAGAAGAAGATTGTTGTGTAATATCTCCAGCACAAACAACTGTCTATATCTAATAGATTTCAATACTGTTAAATAATAAAGTTCACAATATATCGAATCTATCGGGCGGGGAATTTCAAATTTGCCATTGATTTAGATATTTTTTATTGCATGTCCATATAACCATCATCAACATGATATCTGTATGTGTGCCCAACATTGTTTTTTGGAGATAACCATCATCAACATGATATCTGTATGTGTGACCAACATTGTAGTTGAGAAAACCCATCATCAACATGATATCTGATGTGTGACCAACATTGAAAAGCTGAGATAACCATCAAACATGATATCGGGAAGGTGTGACCAACATTGTAGTTGAGATAACCATCATCAACATGATATCTGTATGTGTGACCAACATTGTAGTTGAGATAACCATCATCAACATGATATCTGTATGTGGGGACCAACATTGAGTTGAGATAACCATCATCAACATGATATTAAAAGGTGTGACCAACATTGTAGTTGAGAAAACCCATCATCAACATGATATCTGTATGTGTGACCAACATTGTAGTTGAGATAACCATCATCAACATGATATCTGTATGGGGACCAACATTGTAGTTGAGAAAAACCCATCATCAACATGATATCTGTATGTGTGACCAACATTGTAGTTGAGATAACCATCATCAACATGATATCTGTATGTGTGACCAACATTAAAATTTGGAGATAACCATCATCAACATGATATTGTATGGGGCCCCAACATTGTGTTGAGATAACCATCATCAACATGATATCTGTATGTGTACCAACATTGTAGCTGGGAGATAACCATCATCAACATGATATCTGTATGTGTGACCAACATTGTAGTTGAGATAACCATCATAAACTGATATCTGAAAATTGTGACCAACATTGTAGTTGAGATAACCATCATCAACATGAATCTGATGTGTGACCAACATTGTGGGTTGAGATAACCATCATCAACATGATATCTGTATGTGTGACCAACATTGTAGTTGAGATAACCATCATCAACATGATATCTGTATGTGTCCCCAACATTGTAGGGAGATAACCATCATCAACATGATATCTGTATGTGTGACCAACATTGTAGTTGAGATAACCATCATCAACATGATATTTTGTATGTGTGCCCAACATTGTAGTTGAGATAACCATCATCAACATGAATTTATGTGTGCCCAAACATTGTAGTTGAGATAACCATCAAACATGATATCTTGTATGGGGACCAACATTGTAGTTGAGATAACCATCATAAAACATGATATCTGAAGGTGTGACCAACATTGTAGTTGAGATAACCATCATCAACATGATATCTGTATGGGGAACCAACATTGTAGTTGGGGATAACCATCATCAACATGATATCTGATGTGTGACCAACATTGAAAGTTGAGATAACCATCATCAACATGATATCTGTATGTGTGACCAACATTGTAGTTGAGATAACCATCATCAACATGATATCTGTATGGGACCAACATTGAATTTGGGGAGATAACCATCATCAACATGATATCTGTATTGTGCCCAAAACATTGTAGTTGAGATAACCATCATCAACATGAATCTGTATGTGTGCCCCCAACATTGTAGTTGAGATAACCATCATCAACATGATATCTGTATGTGTGACCAACATTAAAAGGAGATAACCATCAAAAATGATATCTGATGTGTGACCAACATTGTAGTTGAGAAAAACCATCATCAACATGATATCTGTATGTGTGACCAACATTGTAGTTGAGATAACCATCATCAACATGATATCTGTATGGGGACCAACATTGTATTTGGGGAGATAACCATCATCAACATGATATCTGTATGTGTGACCAACATTGTAGTTGAGATAACCATCATCAACATGATATCTGTATGTGTGACCAACATTGTAGTTGAGATAACCATCATCAACATGATATCTGTATGTGTGACCAACATTGTAGTTGGGGATAACCATCAAACATGATTTTCGTATGTGTGACCAACATTGTAGTTTGAGATAACCGTTCGGGAACGGTTACGCAATAAGGAAACATGGGAAGAAGATAATGAGACATTTTGTTGCGATTATTATTCCCTTTTTTCAGGTCAGGCGTATTTTTGTTTGGGAAGATCAAAAAAACGAGCAACGTCAATGACTCGCAAACAAGGATTTTATTGAATGGTTGGAATTGATTGTCTGAGTTCAATCGAAATAAGCTGTGAATTATTGATCATAAATTTTAAAACCATTGCCGGATGTTTATTTTACACACTTCAATATTCGTCGGGGTTAGTTTTGGGGATAGAACAAAAGACAGAAAACTGTCTTTGTGTTTACAACTTCAATATCAATGTTTTTTGAAATGTGAACAATTACAAAAAAAAGTACAGCTGTAAGGAATAGTTTTCGCTTGTTTGTTATAAATATTGTTCTTGATTGATTTTTTGGGATTGATTTATATATATCAATATCTATATCATCTTCCCCGATTGGACACATACGGTTCCCAAGAACCTCCACTGTTGCCGTTCTGCTGCCTTTCTCCCAAAAGGGGTCTCTCACGTCAGGTCACATTTCCCCCTCAACTCGCCCCAAAACCGTTCTTTCCCTTTTCTTTGACGTCCAGGCTTTTTTCCCCCCGAGAGCCGCCCCACCCAAAGCCCCCACTAGCATACGACTTTTAATATCCAAACCACCCCCCCTTCGCCCCTTAATGATGGTCCCCCCAAGGATGCACAGTCTGTTCGTTTAAAAAGCTCCCTCATTTGTTAGGGTATTTTGGGCCCAAAGAAAAGGGCAGGATTCTTTTTAAAATTTTTTTTGAAATGTCTCCAACTTTGAAATTATGTGTTGTGTCATTGTGCTGTGTCCTAAGATTTAGTTTTTTTGTTTTCCAGCATTACTACTGTATAAAGAAATTCCCAGTACATTACTTCTATATATTTTAATTTTGTATAAGATTTAGTCTTTTTGTTTACCGGTTTTTTGTTCCACATGAAAAAAAATTTGTCTTGCCTTCGATTTTTTCAATGATATTTTTTTCTGAATTTCCATTTTGCAATACTGTATTTCCAGGATAAAAAAATTCCATCTTGTGATACTGTACTTTCCGGGTTAAAAAATTCCATCTTGCGATACTGTACTTCCCAGGTATACAAAATCTCCATTTTTGGATACTGTACTTCCTAGGTATAAAAAAATCTCCATTTTGCAATACTATACTTTTCTGGTATACAAAATCCTGGACTTCCTCTATGACTTCATTTTGAAAATACAATTGAGTTCTCAAATTTATGATTATTTTCATTCCCTTTTCTTTTTCCCTTATATTTTTATTTTAAGTTCTATTGTTTGAGCTGGTCTAAAAAGTAAAATCTAATTTCCTCTGAGCATCCTCGTATCTGCGGGGCCAAAAGACCAATATGATCAGCATAATCCAAATCTTCCAGAACGGGATGGGTGTCCATCGAATGCCTCCGTTGTTATCCTTATGGCTTCTATCAAACCAACCATGGCAAGGTTAAACAGGAAGGGGAAAGAATACATCCTTGCCCCAACTCCTGTATTGACCTCGAAACATTCTGTCAGCTGACTAGATCCCACGGCACGGGAAAGTAGATATAAATTTTAAATTTTTGTTTTCTTTTCTCCTTTCCCCTGTTTTCCCCTCACAGTGTCAGAACAAGAATAAAATTTCCCCAAAAACGAGCCTTGTGTACTTTTTGTGTACCCATTCCCTTTTTGGAGGTGCACTGTTTATTGGTAATAAATAAATCATGTACGGAAATTGTTATTTAGTGTCAACATTCTGTGTAACGTGGCTTCATTTGAAACGGCAATATATATCAAGAAAAGTCGATTATTCCAAGCACACCAGTGCTAAGAGAAAAATATCACCAGTACCAGAGTACAGCGATGGCTATTAGACAAGAAACAAAAGTGAAGGTGTAAATGAAAATATCTTCGATTTTTTGGGATTGTCAGGGGGTATTTCCATGCGTCCCAGGTATGGGCAAAAGCTTTTGCAAGGCCAGAAGAAAATAAAAGTACAGTTTTCTTTTTCTTCTTTTCGGATCAACTTTGCTATGCGACTACCCGGTATTTTCAAAACAGGGGCGGTGCGTTTGGAGGCCTTCACCGGTTCTCCCTTTTTGCCCTTTGGGGGGTTGTTTCGTTCCCGGGATCTCCAATCCCACCCAGACTAGGGCGGGTTTTTGCAGGATGTGCCGGGGGACTGCTTGGGCTCCACAGGTGCGGGCCCGGGAGTCCCTGAGACCCATTTTTGGAGGGGGCCTGAGACTGCATTTCCCGTTCTAAGTATGAAGATTGTGGTCTGTGCTTTTTTTTTTTAGTGTTTTTTATACTGTCCTGTTCTGGATTGTATCCTCCATTTTTTTTTCCCAGATCATTTTCCCTGGTTTTTTTTCAGGAGAGTTTTAGTTTTCTGTAAAATTTTTTGTGTTGGGTTGTTTTTTTTTCCCCCAGTTTTTGCGGGGGTTTGTAAACCCTTTTCGTTTTCGGGGTATGCCAAAAGTGAGCGGGGTATCCCCCGAAGACCAGTTCGGATTTTTTTGACAACAAGCTGATTTTTTTGCCGTATGTCCTGAATGAGTTTTGTCTTTTTCGGGGATTTGGGAGATAGCCTGGAGAACGGATTTTGGGAATCCAAAGACTGAAAATTTTTTTTGGGACACTTGTTGGTCGTTGAGAATCTGTATGGCTGCAAGAAAGGCTTTTGGGGCCTCTGCTCTAAAGGGGTTTTTTCCCCCCCGGCCAGAGGGGTGTTTCTGTTTTTCCCTTTTGAGGGTGAGTGATGAATTCCGCTGCCTCCCTTTTCTGGTAGCATCTGAGGGACCCATCTGTGAACACATGCGTCCATGGGGGTGGGATATTGCCTCGTAACTTTTGGGGGGTGACCGGGCCTTTGCTCTATTTTCTGTATTTTTTTAGAGATTATTCCGGGGACTTCTGGGGGTACTTGGGGATGTTTTGGAGCATGTCCATGGCTCTGTGTTATGGTTTCCCCACATTTTTTGGGCTTTTTCTAGGTGTCTGTTGTTGTATATGAAATTATTCCAGATGGTTGGGATTTTTCCCTTGCAAGTCTTTTTTTTGTTTTCTTTTGGGAATTTTGTGGTAGAGGGTGTTCTTTTAGCTGTTTTATTTTTTCCCAAACTGGGTGAGGTTTTAAATTTCGGGGTGGAGTTCTAGAGGTTCTATGTCTGGGGTTTTTTCCATTTCAGATAGGGCTGCTTTTCATTGCTCCCAGAGTTATTCTTAGGCCCATGTTTTGTACCTTGTCTAGTTTGTGTGTTTTGTTTTGGCTGCTGTTGTCCAAGAGCGGGAGCCATATTCCATGATGGGTCTGACTGTTCTACGTAGACCTGTTTTTAATCAGTAAGGGACCCCGACATTCACAACAAAGTACGACCACTTATAGGCGGGCAAATCCATGCCGGCTCTTAGATACGCAGAAGACACATTATTTTTTCCACCAGCAAAGAAAATTTTGGGAAACCCTAATCATGACGACCAAAAAAACTTAGCGAAGACCAACATCTATATTTTGAATACACAAAAAAAAAAAATTATGTCAACTGGACAAAGAAAAAGGGGGCTCACCTAACATCCAAGTAAACAATGAAGAACTCCAAGTGTAGAGAGCTACGAATACCTGGCCCAATAGTCAACAAAAACGGTGACTGCTCCAAAGAGTTTTCCCAAGAAGATTGGTAATAGCAATCAGAAGTTAAACACAATGAAAAAAACATGGGAAAAGCACCAGCAAAAAAATAAATTAAAAAAAATGCATATTCTCAGTTTTTTTTAATGTATTGTTTTGCTGGTGCTTTGCCACAGAAAATAATACTGAGGACATGCTTTTTTTTCAGTGGCTACTTATGGTTGCGAATCATGGACCATTACACAAACAGCGAGAACGAAAATCCAGTCCTTCGAAAACAAAATTTTTCCCAGAAAGATTCTACGAATACCATGGATAAAAAAAAAAGAAGAATCCCGATGTCCTGAATGATCTGAATGTTAGATAATTGGCTGAAAAAAAAAAATATACCATGCCCGCCTGCCCAGCGTGTTCAGGGGTTGGACCCGGGGTGACTACCCCTTTGGAGGGGGGTACCCGCAGGCGGGGCAAAAAAGTCACGGGGTTCCCAGATTCACGGTGTTCGTGGCCCCGGGAACTAAAGGGGGTTACGATGTCCATGAAAAGAGACGAAAAAACTGAAAGCTCAAGTGCTTCGGGATGGGAAAAAACCCCCCAAAACCCCCAATATATTTATACAGAAAGTTTTGGACATTTTGGGTTCAAAACCCCCAGAAAGAACAATATTAGAGGGCAGGGTCCCAGGACGCAGAGGCAGCCCAAAGAAGAAGATGGCTCAAGATATTAAAGAAAACCATGAAGGGCCCCATCGATGAAATGGGTGAACTATTAGAGACAGAGTGAATTTCATATGTGCTAAGAAAGAAAGCAACGCCCCAAAAAGGGATACAAATTGGGATGATGATGAGCCCCTGGCGCTGGGAGTTCCAAATGTTACTGAAGATTGTGACGTAAAAAAAAACGTTCTTGGCTAAGGTTGTTTATATGTCACAGCGCCTGAGTGGTTACGGGGCCCCACAATTGGGGTGTAAAGAATAGAACCCCCGTTACCTCCCCCGGCATGTTGTAAGAGGCGCCCAAGGACGTTTGGCTGAAATCAGAATATGTCCAAACGTGTAGAAGTTCAGGGTTTGGGTGCCTCCCAAAACCAAAAATTGCAACGTATAAGTTTTTGGCAAAGATCAAACAAAATTATAGAGGATTAACATTGGTCGTAAAAGAACGAACGAAAAAAGGAAGAAGAAGATATGTACAAAAAGAATGAAAAAAAAGGGGCTGAAAAGGAAGGGGAGAGAGATAGAGAGAGAGAGAAAGAGAGAGAGAAAAGAGAGAAAAAAAGAGAGAGAGAAAGAGACAGAAAAAGAGACAGAGAGAAAGAAAAGAGAGAAAAAGAGAGAGAAAGAAGAGAGAAAAGAGAGAGAGAGAAAGAAAAAAAGAGAGAAAAGAGAGAGAAAAAAAGGACAGAGAAAAAAAGAAAGAGAGAGAGAGAAAGAGAGAGGGGAGAAAGAGGGGGAGAGAGAGAAAGGAGAGAAAAAAAGGTGAGAGAAAAAGAGAAAGAGAGAGAAAAAGAGAAAGAGAGAGAAAAGAAAGAGAGAGAGAGAAAGAAAGAAAGAGAGAGAGAAAAAATAAAAAGAGAGAAAGAAAGAAAAAAAAAAAGAGAGAGAGAAAGAAAGAGAGAAAGAGAGAGAGAAAGAGAAAAGAGAGAGAGAGAGAGAGAGAAAGAGAGAGAGAAAGAGAGAGAAAAAAAGAGAAAGAGAGAGGGGTAAGAAAGAAAGAAAGAGAAAAAGGGGAGAGAAAGAGAGAGAGAAAAGAGAAAGAGAGAGAAAAAAGAAAGAGAGAGAGAGAAATAAAGAGAGAGAGAGAAAAAAAGAGAAAAAGAGAGAGAGAGAAAACAGCGAAAGAGAGAAAGAAAGACAGAGACAGAAAAAAAGAGTGAGAAAGAAAAAAAAAGAGAGAGAGAAAGAAAGAGAGAGAGAGAAAGAGAGAGAGAAAGAAAGAAAGAGAGAGAGAAAGAAAGAGAGAGAAAGAAAGAAAGAGAGGGGGAGAGAAAAGAAAGAGAGAGAGAAAGAAAGAAAGAGAAAAAGAGAGAGAGAAAAAAGAGAGAGAGAGAGAGAAAAAAAAAGAGAGAGAAAAAGAAAGAAAGAGAAAAAGAGAGAGAGAAAAAGAGAGAGAGAGAAAGACAGAGAGAGAAAAGAAAAAAAAGAGAAAGAGAAAGAGAGAACGTGCTAAAAAAAAGACTTTAAGTACAGTTCTTTTCTCTAACTAGCTAGTTAATTTCAAAGGATTAGAACAAGAAACCAGGGGCAAAATCGTTGTAAGAAGGCAGATACGTATGTTTCTGAAGGTTGAAAAGCAAATCAAAAATTAACGTAGAAGACATATATTTCTAAAGTTAATTGCATATCCTTTAAAACTTTGCGAATTAAACCCCGTTTTTTACCGCTGTTTTTGATTTTTCTAGATATTATTACGTTTAGTAGTTCGCCATTATTTTTGAACGGGCGGTGACATCGTTTTTTCGAAAAAAAACCATGCGAAACAATTTGCAACCAAACTGTCCACAGCGTGAATCGAACTCAGAACGTCGGGGTTAATGGGACCGAGTCATTTTCCCCCCAAGCCACAGACGTCACATTTGTTTGACATAACATTTTTTAAAGGGATTTCCCAGACACGTACAGTACATGAGGGGTTTGATTTTTCAAACCAAGGTATCGTCATATGAACTTAGTTTTGATTAGTAAAGATATTATAAAGTTACATTTTAAATGTGCTGACCCCAATTCAGGCTTGGAATTTTAATTTACACTATGAGAGAGAGGGAGAGAGAGGAGAGAGAGGGGCGAGAGAGAAAAAGGAGAGAGAGAGAGGGGACAAGAGAGAGCGATAGAAAGAGAGAGAGCGAGAGAGAGAGAGAGAGAGAGAGGGGCGAGAGACGGGAAGGGAATAATGTGAGAGAGAGAGGGAGGGAGAGACAGTGAAGGGAATAAGGGAGAGATAGAGATAAAGAGAGACCACGGTGGCTGGTTTGTACGGCTGGCCCGGGAGAGGAGTTTTGGAGCATTAAGAAAAGAAATAACAAGAGGATTAAGAGAGCGGAAGAAATAACAAGAGGATTAAGAGAGAGGAAGAAATAAAAGAGGATTAAGAGAGCGGGGCCAAATGAAGGGAAAAGTTCAAGAAACAGACCAAATTCAGTTTCAGATTCCGAACTGCAAGTTCGGGGATACAAAAGATGCATATTTGATATAAAATAGAACAGAAAGATAATATTTTTGTTGTGATCAGACATTGGATGTCCTATATCATCATCGGGGCAGTCCCGGCTGACGTAGGCGACTGGGATTTTCCACAAATCTCTGTTTTTGGTGTTTCCAAACAACTCGTGTTGACGCTCACCGTGCCATGAAGTCAGGCTATCTCAAATTTTCTCTCACTGTCTTCATCTGTCTCGCCCCCAATTTATTTTACCGGTTGTCACAAAGTTTTCTAAACCTCCCCCCCTCATCACATGCCCGAAAACCGATGACAGTCTCTTTTTTTTATTTTGCTGATAAGCTTTTTTCTGTGTCTTGATCTCATTCAGTACCCCTTTAAAATTAGTCATTTTTGCAGTCCATGGGATTCTCATAAATTTTTTTGTAAACCACATCCTGTGGCCCCCCCAAAAGATTTTTCGATCTGTGTGTTCATTGTCCATGACTCGCATCCATATGTCAGTATTGTTTATGTAGCACTGAATAACCTTGGATCCGTATGTCAGTATTGGTTCTATGTAAAAATTTGGGAAAAACCCGCATTCTGTATGTCAAATTTGGGTTTTATGTAGCACTGGGAAAAACCCCGCAAATTTTGTATGTCAGTATTGGTTCTATGTAGCACCGGGAAAAACTCGCATCTGATGTCATATTGGTTCTATGTAGCACTGAATAACCCCTCCCCTTTTTGTATGTCAGTATTGGTTCAAAAGTAGCACTGAATAACTCGCAAACCGTAAAGGGGCAGTATTGGTTCTATGTAGCACTGAATAACCCCGCATTCTGTATGTCAGTATTGGCCCCATGTAGCACTGAATGACTCGCATCCGGGGTGTCAGTATTGGTTCTATGTAGCACTGAATAACTCCTATATAATCTATTCATCAAGAACATAAAAGAATCTGTTTGTCCTTTACGTCATATGGACAGAACAAAAAGAATATATATTTGGGTTTCAATCAGACAGTCTTTTACGATATCTTTTATCCAGAGTATTTTCGTCGGAAGGGAAAAAAAAATTTGTTGGGGAAGATAGTGAAACTATCTGATAGGGGGCAGTCAGAAATATATTGATCAGGGAAAAATATAGAGAGTGTAATTTATAGATAAAAAACCCGAACTTATTTGTTAGAAACCCCAGATGAACGATCATTCCAACTGTTCCATCTCACCTTCACTTATACAGTAGCAGAATAGTTAGGGAAACACAACGTCAAAGAGTTTTAATAAAAACCAGAAGGGCAGTTATCAACGAAAGGCAGAATGAAACTTAAACTTTAAATTTCAGTTTTAGTTTAGTTTAAATTTTGTCGTCGGATCACCATCACCCCCGCCCAACAAATTAGTCCATAAGTGCTCCGATCTTCCCCCTTTAGTATGTCCATCAGCGTGTGGCGATTAACGACACCGGTTCTTTTTTTGGTTTACCATTCTTCTTTTTCTGCCAGCATAGCTTTCTTTTTCGAACGACATCACACTTCTTTACTTTGAGTTCTTGCAGTCTGGTTAGGGGTTGTAGATTCGCCGCCATTACGTGAATCATGTACACGACCCTCTCCCCTTTAAAGGGAAATTTTTAATATCAACCTGGTCCATTGCTCGTCTGCTTTGTACAGCAGCCATACCTGAAAACCCCATTCGCACGTTCATTCCCCCTTTCACTCTGCTGCCCTGGGACAAAAATAAAAGTTTTTTTGTCAGCTTAGACCTCCCCAGCGACTCCATCCAATGTCTCCTAGCCCATTTTGTTTCAATCTTCCTGAGCAATCATTGAGTCACTTAGAAAACATGCATGGATAAAAAATGTGATTCCAGCCAAACCATCGCTCTAGTAACCGCCATGATTTCCATAGTGAGACTGCCGTAGTCACGGCAAAACCACCACCCTTTTTCTTTCACAACATCTCCTCCGACCTGAACACCGCACATGTCGAATCACCGAACCATCCGTATTAAAAAAACATCATGCTCAGATGCGTTAAATTTCAGTTTCCGATAAAACAGTGTTCGGGAGGGCGTTGGGCTACGGGTGTCCCCCCCGTGTGTGCGGGTTCAATTCTGCGGGATGGCAGAAAAAGCCACAGGTTTCCCAGATTTACGGTGTTCGTGGCACCGAACAGAAGGGTTACAATGTCCATGGCACCGAGCCGAAGAGCTGAAAAAACCCCAAGTGCTTCTGGGGTCGGAATAAAAAAGGGTTTTGAAAACTTTGATTGCCTATCTGTCTATCCGCCTGTTATTTGTATGTCCAAAATATATATATATATATATATATATATATATATATATATATATATATATATATATATAAATATATATATATATATATATATATATACATGCCTATCTGTTTTGACTGCCGGCTGTTTATACGTTTATTTTCATATATATATCATATTTTTATTAGCATAGAACTTTTGTTTGTCGAATGCAAGAAAAAGGTTTTGGGAAATTTAATTCACGCAACCTACGTTCTGCAAGTGAGGGAAAAGGGGTTTGGCCCCCTATAAAGTGCATACTTGAAGACAGAAATGTTAAGTGTCACTTTTCAAACCGCCTGCACATGGTAAAGGATTGATATCTTCCTCCTGTTTATATTTCACTGTCTGCATACACATACACAGACATACTTGCAAAAAAATTTATATTGACACTATGTTTTAGAAAATATGGAATTGTTTTTTCATAATATTTGTGCTCACGAAATAACTGGGGAAGATTAAAAATTTATTCGGATGGTATATTGAAATTGATGAATGTGCACGCTGTTGGTAGCCAATATACAAACGTAAACAATAGAAGCACTTCACAAATCTCAACGTCAATATGAGGAACCATTTTTTTCACTTTTCTGAATGACTGATTTTAAAAATTTATTGTAATTTCGCTTGCACAATTAATGTGTAGTGTGTGTTGTTTACATTTTTACCATTACGAAACAGGCATTCAGGGGGTTTAACAGTCACAAATGCAAACGCACATTTATGGAAAAACCCCATTGGGTTTTCTTCCCTTTCCCTTTCTTTTTCTTTTCAAAAACTGATTTTTTTTTCACCATGTTTGAATTATGATTGCTGACTTTTCCCCCCAAAAAAGACATCAATACAAAATGTTTACATTGTTACAGTATTCCGGGATTGATAGTCAACATTTCAAATCGCTACATTCTTTTACAACTATGACCTGAAATACGGAGGACTAGACCAGAGCCAACTATAAAAATACCGGGCCAGACACCAAGATTTCTCTCCCTTTCCAAAGTGGTCTGACATTTTTGTGTGTCGGTAAACGATAGAACGTCAAAAAAAGGGCTTGTTATTTTACACGATTTTGAGTCATTGTAAAATTTATCTACAACAAATATTTGGGTTACTGATATTGCAGAGGTTAAATTGAATTTGTGCATATTGTTTTCATCTTTTTAAAAAGGGCAAAAGTGCTGTGCTGGATATAAATCGAACTAAAGTGGGTTTCATTTTTGTGTGTCGGTAAACGATAGAACGTCAGCGTGTCTTGTTATTTTACTGGATTTTGAGTCCTTGTATATTTATCTACAACAAATATTTGGATTACTGATATTGCAGAGTGTTAAATTGAATTTTGCATATTGTTTTCATCTTAAAAAGGGCAAAAAATGCTGTGTTTCGGGGTATAAATCGAACTAAAGTGGTCCGACATTTTGTGTGTGTCGGTAAACGATAGAACGTCAGCGTGTCTTGTTATTTTACTGGATTTTGAGTCCTTGGATATTTATCTACAACAAATATTTGGATTAGTGATATTGCAGAGTGTTAAATTAAATTTGTGCATATTGTTTTCATCTTAAAATGGGCAAAAAATGCTGTGTTCCTGGATGTAAAAAGAACTACGACTGACTAAAGAATATTTAGGGTTTTTTAAAATTCCCCCCAAATTTGGGTAGGAGAGAAGATGGAAGAAATGCATTCCACGAAAAGATTGGGGCACCAGCCAAAAGTTTTCCCGTTCGTAAACATTTTTATCCATGTGACATTATATTGTCTGAAACATTTTTTAGATAAATGGGAATTAAACATGAACTTCCTCGGAAGCATCCTGGGTTTAAAAAAAAGTTTTTCCATCTCTTTTTTCCCGAATTGCCATCTTATTTATCGAGTCAACAAACCCCAATCTCAAAGATCCAGAAATAAGAGTAGCAGAAATGCCGGGGAAACAAAAATAGAACAGCTGAGGGGGTTTTCTGCAGATATTATACATGATTTTCCAACTTTACAGGGGAGATAACAGAAAATTTAAAAAACTTGTTAGATAAAAACTGGAGAATGCATACAGTCACAGAGGTTATATTTACTTGTCTTGTTTTTTTATACTAAGAAGTGAAAGCAAACAGTGCACCATCCATTTCTGGGAAAAAGTTTTTTTCCAGACATGAGGTACAAGTTTATGTAGAAAAAAAACAAGTGTCTGGGAAATATCTTGATTGGGTTTTTAAATTTAAAAGTAAACTTGAGTGGTGGTCACAGCTGGGAAAAATTTTCTGATCCATAAAAAATATTGATCCTGCTACTTTCCCAAAAATAAAAAGTATTAGTGATTTATTAGAAGAAAATAAATTTAGAAATTGTTAGGGGAATTAATATTATCATCAGAAGATACTAATACACAATACATGAAAAAAAAACTAACATTTATCTTAGAGCAGGGGACAACCAGTGCCGGGTTAGGTTTGCGGGGGCCCGTAGCAAATTTTTGCGCGGGGCCCCCAGGGGTTTTTTATGATAATAAAATAAAACACAACTTTTACAAACAAACTTTTTTTGATTTAATGTGAGCAAATTTAGAGATAATACTTAGACAAATCAATTTCTCTAAGTAAATTACATTCAATGTTCATTAAGGGAGGTTATTTTGGGCGGGTCTTGTCCCCTCATTTTTTAACCACTTTTTATACACTTTAATGTTGAAAAAGAACGTTCTCCGCTGCAGTTAGTAATCATTAAAAACTGAAATTCGTAAGACTATTTCTTTTCATTTGGGAAACACGACTTTAATAAATTTTCCATTATAAGTTTATAAAATTGCAGTTCTAGAGCCTTTATGCTTTTTTTGCAAATAAACAGCTTTCATTAGTTTTGGAAATTTTATGAACTGCACAAGTTCGTCGCCTAGGGCCCCCCAAACCTTGGTAAGAGCTGACAATATTTGGGGTTCTTTTCAAGATCTCTTCCTCTTAATAGATTTTTCTGCTGGATATTCCAAATACACCAGTCACTCTATGGTACAAAATGAACCCAAAATTTTAAAAAAAACAGAAAAGGGCCTTTGTTTTGTATAAAAAAATTTTTCATGAGTTTTGTTTGTTTGGATGTAAAAATGAAAACGACTTTCGACAAATCGTGGGTTGTTTTAAGTTGTTTTTACCATTCACCAAATTTTTTTTGGGGTAAATTTTACTTTTTGTTTTGTTTTGGCTTGTAGATGATGTTGCTACATTAGAAGCGTTGGCTTTTTGCCCCCTTTGGGTTGGGAAAATGATATGGCTAAATTGGGAGGACTTGTTTAAATCTGATTTCAGTTTGTCTTGTGAAAAAAAGTGGCTAAATCGGGAAAAGTTGCTAATCTTAATGGTAATATTGGAATGATGATTCTTCTATAGCACTGCTTTCATCTAATAACACAGTAGGCCCTCTTCGAATTTTCTTGGGTTTCGTTGGGTTTGGGGAAAATTTCACACGACATTTAAAAAATTTAGACAGCTTGCGTGTTTTTGATATAACATCTGGTTATTTTTTTCCCTTTTCATCTGTCAAAAGGCGCCCCTAGAAAAGGGGGGCCCGTAGCATTTGCTACTTGCTACTAGGCTAATCCGGCCGGGGGACAACTTGTCAATAAGGACAAAAACAGAAGACGCTACAGAAATTGACATTATGCTTTTTTCCCCCAAAAGGTTTTCTTTAAATCTCCCATGCTATAGGGTTTATCAGAAAACCCCCTTATTATGTTCCCCCATCCATCTAGATTAAAAAAAATTTTAATTTTCCTTATTCATTGTCTAATGATGATGGCAGCATTTCTACATACATGATTTAAAAAGTGCAGACTTTTTGAGTTGGAAAAGATTTTTTGGGAGTACAAATGGATGAAATTCATATCAAATCAGCTTTAAAATACCAGGGTTTTAGGTTACTTGGTAGGGCTGAAAACTCTATGCAATCAGCAACAAAAGACAGGCCTTTTTCCCCAGGGGTTTTGGGGAAATTATCGAGAAGTTGTCGAGCTGTCGCCTATGTACAGGATGACATCAGAGGATCTTGGCAAAAAATTGGTTTTAGATCATCAACAGGGACAAAAATGCGGTTTCCAGTTCTGGGAGTACTTGGGAGACAACAACCCAGTTAACCGAAAAGTTTATAATTTAAACCCTTTTAAAAAAAAAAGTTTTTAGAAAATCCTGGGAAAAATTTGGAAAAATATTTTTATTGTATGGGCTTTAGTGCATCTGTTGGGAAAAGTTTGGGGGAAATTGCCTGAACCAGAAAAATGCAGAGCAGACATTATCATATCCCCGCCACAACCGAAAATTACTTTGAATAAACATCAATCTCAAATTGTACTAATTTTAGCCAAAATAGCAAATGTTTTTTTTACATTTTTAAAAAAAATGTATCAAAATGAGCGTCTGAGTATTGTGAAGTTGGCACTAAAATTTAACTAGTAAAGCCCTTTGCCCCCGGATAGAGAGGCAGAAAGTTTCACTATTTTTGCAATTTTCAGGGGTACAATATTGCAGCTTTGAGGTTCCTAGGGGAAATCGAAAACAGATTTCATTAAGGTCATTTTGGGGATGGTGGCACATTATGAATTTCAGAGTAAAATGCAGGAAGGAATAGCCGCGAATTGTTTTTTTATTTGAAAAATGTTGTTTTGTGGTTGACTGAATGGGGGTTGCCTTTCTTCCCTTGGGAAAAATAACCAGAGGGGACATATTCTGCTTTACTGCATTCTGTAACTGTTATGATTGAACTGGCTGAGATTCCCTTTTTTACTTTCAACGGGGAATTCATACTTTGGGGAAAAATTTCAAACTGATAACTTAGAAGCTCGTTTTGGGGAATATCGTCAATTGTCTGGTTCTAATTATCTAGTATCAGTGAAACAAATATTGGGAAAAAGAAAAGAAATTGAAGATTTACTTCCCCTTTTTGTGTCTCACATCATCTGTCTATGGTCATTTTTCAATTCGTAACTTTTTCTGAAGCTATGAGTCATGAGGGTGATGAATTTATAGTGTTTTTGGGAAAATGGTATCCAGTCTGATTGACAAAGTGTTTTTCCACATTGATCCTAATTATTTTGAGTTGCTTTTGTAGAAGGTACAGATGAATCATTAGTATATATTGTTTGGGTATGTCTCCAGTAAGATCAGAGGAAAAAATTTAGTGCATTTCATGTAAGGCCTTGCTACAAATGGAGAAAACACTGACAGTTGATGTTCAGCCAGAGATTGCAAAATGACTACATTCAATTACTGGATAGAGGAGGGGTAAAATACCCATCTAAACTGATTACACTGTTGACATTTAGGGAATGTTTCTATGCAGAGGCTCATATCACCAGAATTGGAAGTTTCCCCGGCTTGTAAAAAAGCATAAGAAGCTCCTTATCCATATTGTTACATGTAGTATTGTGAAAATTGTGTTGATGAATTTAGTGGTATTTTGCTAATGGGTGTCCAAAGGCAAGCATTATTTCAAAAGCAATTTTCCCCACTGTCTAATGTATTATTAAACAATTACAGAAAAAAGATAATGATAAAACAGTCAGTTTTTTCTAACAAGAGAAAATTTTCCAAATTTTCACATTAAGTTTCATCAATTAACACTTTGCAACAACCTTCAGTTTACACATCAAAATTCAAGGCAAACTTTAAGAAACAATATGTATAAGTTTTAAATTTTTAATGTTTGCAGGACTTTACGTTTTTTTTTTCAGTTCATCTTATATAATTTGCTGTATGTGTTTTAAATGTCCATAAAATATATAAACCTTGGGAAAGGGGACTTCAAACCCCACTAGCAAGTAACTGTTTATAGTCAATTGTTTCCCAAAATTTATCATTACATATCAATGATCTAAGTAAGATGGACATATATTAAAAAACAACAAAGTGTGCTACAGTTAAAGAACTTTGTGTCTGTTAGAAATGTATATTGTACCTTATTATACAGCTATGTATTACATTATAATGCAACTGTTGTTCTGCAATACTTTGTTAATCATTTTGAGCTTCTACATTGAATTTTCTTAAAGCTGTATTAAATATGAATAAAACCAAATATGAATAAAACCATGATCACTTGATTAAAATAAAATTCATTTTATGACCATATATCAAGTTTATTATTATCTATAATCCATTTACGATGTTTGTCATTAAATGTATGTCTGTAAGTAATGGATTTCGTAAAGAGATCTAGAATATAGTCAGCCCCTTTTCTTATCTAGGTCAGGGAATACCTGAGAGTTGTACGGCCTGGGCATAGCCTGCTGTGACTAGACTTAATATTAATCAATCCTTTATTTGATACAAAATGAGATCTTCAGTTCATAGAAATCAATCCTTCAGTTCATAGAATAAAACCTTCAGCTCATACAAATCAAATCTTCACTTCATACAAATAGAATCTTCACTTCATACAAAATCAAATCTTCACTTCATACAAAATCAAATCTTCACTTCATACAAATCAAATCTTCGCTTCATACAAATCAAATCTTAACTTCATACAAAATCAAATCTTCACTTCATACAAATCAAATCTTCACTTCATACAAATCAAATTCACTATACACATCAAATCTTCACTCATACAATCAAATCTTCACTTCATACAAAATCAAATCTTCACTTCATACAAAATCAAATCTTCACTTCATACAAATCAAATCTTCGCTTCATACAAATCAAATCTTCACTTCATACAAAATCAAATCTTCACTTCATACAAAATCAAATCTTCACTTCATACAAATCAAATCTTTACTTCATACAAAATCAAATCTTCCCTTCATACAAATCAAATCTTCACTTCATACAAATCAAATCTTCACTTCATACAAATCAAATCTTCACTTCATACAAATCAAATCTTCACTTCATACAAATCAAATCTTCACTTCATACAAATCAAATCTTCACTTCATAAGACGACATTAGGTATTTCATGTACATCCGTTCTAGTTAGCCTTCACTTTTCTATCCTTAAAGGTACTCTTCAAAGTACACAATAAGCTCTATGTTTAGTGACTCCAAACAAAGTGAATGCAATATTTCATTCCCTATTATTTCCTACATTTGTTCTCTTTAAATATTGTCTAACTGTTGTCTCTTGTATATAGTCTTGTATAGACAGTCTCTACTCTCTTGTATATAGTCTGTATAGACAGTCTCTACTGTCTTGTATTGTCAAAGGTTCGTCCAGATTCTTGTAAAGTGTTCATATGTATACATAATTGCGTTTACAATCTAGAATTTAGTATACACGTGGCTATAGAGTCAATTATACCTTGTACTTCACCGCTGACTGGCATCTTCTAATTTTGTTCACAATTTGGTAGTCGTATTGTATTGATATTGTAGGATTATGGTTTTGATATTGAGAGATTGTGGATATTTGACTATGTTTTCACAGTAACGACGATTGGAGATTTATAGGCTGAGAAATTGTTCGAGCCTGTGAGAATGATACTGCCACACAGTAAAAGATTTTTGTCCTGAGCAATTTTACACTGTATGCTCAAGAATTATGGACTATTTTCCCAAAGTTATTACCATCGCTGTTAATTTCAGCAATTTACCACAAAAAGTGTAGTATTGAACTAGCTTGTCATAACTAAAAGACATAAGTCTTGCCATTGACCATTCAGTTATCTGAAGGTAGACTACTCGTGACTAGACAGTTGTCACATTATATCATGCCACATTGTTTATATAGGACACTTTTGCTTTGATGTCACACTTGTTGATGCATGAGAAAGCTAACTGCATAGAAATATGAAATACGCAACAGAAAGCAATACATAATTAATCATCTTCAACATCAGTCCACGTCAAGCGCAATGTCACTTTATTTTAGTAGAGATTAATATTTTCATCCAAATCATTCTTGTACTTCCTTTCTACTTCAAACAAAATCATGCTTGTACCTTCCTTTTCTACTTCAAACAAAATCATTCTTGTACCTTCCTTTTCTACTTCAAACAAAATCATTCTTGTACCTTCCTTTTCTACTTCAAACAAAGTAAAATACTGATACAAACAAAATCATTCTTGTACCTTCCTTTCTATTTCAAAGAAAGTAAAATACTGAGTACAAACTAAATCATTCTTGTACCTTCCCTTTCTACTCAAACAAAGTAAAATACTGAGTAAAAACTAAATCATTCTTGTACCTTTCTTTCTACTTCAAACAAAGTAAAATACTGAGTAAAAACAAAATTTCCATGGGAGCGACAAAAACAATAAATTTTCCAACGGGTTTGAACAGTGCCTTAACGGAACGACCTACCATGTCACAAAAGTGCAACCTTGTTGACATGCTCACGCTTTTTGTCTCAGGTCATATACCAGTTGTTATTGGCTATTGGTTAATAAACTGACGTCATTGCACTCCGGGCAGACCCATAGGTGCTCAGTCTCCCCAACAGATATCGAAGAGTATGCATACTGATGGTTCCTGTGGCTCGCTGATTAAACACACTTCACTCTGCCCCCAGGCATCCAGTTCGACTTGAACAACGGGTAACCCAAACTGTTTAAAATCGCTTGATCGATTCAACATCGATATTAGTGTCCTCATCCAACAGAGAGCCCTCAAGAGACCGAAGAATATCCCCTTATCCATCTTCAACTCCCCAACAATCGATGCTGTTGATGCAAGCCTGTCCCTCTCTCATTACCGTAAACACCAGCATGCCCAGGACAGTATATCCCTGTAAGCGCTGGAGGTTAGAAACTTCTATAGACGACATCCACTCATACCGAAACCTGCCCTTCTGGATCTTGTGAAGCATCGACTGAGAGTCAGATACAACAACTGCCCTAGTAAATGAAGTCCCAGAAATCCAATGGAGGGCAGCAGTAACGGCCTCAACCTCCATCCTGTCACTAAAAGTAGTTGTCCTGTATGCCCCACTTCGCTCTGCAACAACCTACCATGCGCATTAGCCAAGAAACCACAGCCGGATTTCTACCACGTTGAACCGACCCATCGGTATATACAACATCATCATCCCTTGCCTTATCTTCTATCAGCTGCTTAACTGCGAGATCAGCATTCATGTTGCCCAATCCTACATTCTCTTCCAAGAGTAATGATAACGTTGAGATAGTTCATCATGCTACTATCTGTTGGGATCCATTCTTCCCTTTTGGTAGAGTCGCAACCGTAGTCACCTGGCCAATTGTTCTCTCAGCCTGGGCCATCCTCGACATGCCACGCTTGATTCTCGTGCCCTTAACATCATTAGTGTTCTTGTGAAGTGGATGTCTCTTATCCGAAGTAACCCGCATATATGCCTTGGCTTGGCGATTGCAGACGGGAGCGTAGTGACAGAAGGCCAAGCATAAATCTCATTCACAATGGGGGATCTCTGTGCAGCCCAGAACTATACGCATACCTTCATTCTGAACCTGTCGAGTCGTTCACATTGTGATCTTGATATCGTAAGAATTCTGAGTCCGTAATCTACCACTGACATTACCAGTCGATCGAACAAAAGGACAAGTAGTCTCTGCTCAAGGTGTGCGGCCACCATAACTTTGAGAGCGCAAGACCACGCTTGCACCGTTGTATCGTCTGTTCAATATGGTGTTTGAAAGATAGACTACGATCAAAGGTTATTCTAAGATAGGGTCTCTGCGCTCTCATATAAGCCTGTTCTGCGCTCGATGGTATGTTCATCAAAGATTACACAGGGTAGGTCACCCTTTGACGATGGATTATTCAACGAGCACCACAACATACACGCTTTTTCAGGATTGACCTGAGAGCGAGACTTTCTACACCAACCCGAGATGGTATGCAATGTTTCTGAATGTCGTCAACCATCTCTCGTCTATCTGACCCAGTCCTATATATTAAGATATCATCTGCAAATGTCAATTTCCGACCCAATCCGGTTGGCTGAATTTTAGCTACATTTGTGTGTAAATATTAAACAACACGGGTGATAGAGGAAACCCTGGGGTAATCCCGGGCATATACGTTCAGGATCCGATGTCCATGTTCCTAAACGGAGTGCAACGGTTCTTTCCATTAAAGAAGCAGCTATCCAGTTTACCAGCCAAGGATTAACTTTGCATTTAATCAAAGAGCGCACCATTATTGAAAAATTCACCTTGTTATAAGCATCCTCCAAGTCGATGGTCACAGCAACAGTCTCTTTCTTGGATTGAAGCCTTCATAAACATCATATGCAAACGTGCCAGCATTGTCCCATGTCCCTTTCATTGGCCGGTAGCTACCCACAGTGTCAGGGAGAATGTGGTCATTCTCCAAGTGACACATTACCTTTCTGGCCACTATCTTCTCTAGTAATTTGCCACATACATTTTGCAAGGTGAGTATGCGGTAGCTGCTGAGCAGTTTAGATCCTTCCCATGTTTGTGAGCGGTCGTAAATAACTATGAAGCCAATCCTCGGGTACCACAGCATTCTGTACACTTTATTAAAATCCATCACAACTGCATTAATAACAGTCTCGTCCAGCTGTTTGATTTATGATATTGACACCATCAGGCCCTGGAGCGGTGCTGTGTCTGCCTTGAGTGCATTAACAACATCCTCCTTTGTTATTAAGTCAATGTAAGGTTCTCCAGAGCTAGTAATATCACGAAGAGCACTTATGATATTATGGCGGTCAGTTTTATCACCTTTTTCTGTCTGTTCCACGAAACGATGAAGGAACCCCTGCCCTTTTCTGCATCTGTTGTCAAGACGGATCCTGACGAGTCACGTAAAGTAGGAAAAAACTGGCTGGTATTCCTCCTGTTCATTTTGCGATGAAACTGCCAGAATTGATATAGAAACTTGTCACCACAGACTTGCGTTATGAAAGTCTCCCATAACCCACTCTTTGCCTCACTAGCCAATACTTTGAAATCCCAGTGGCTTTGTGGCGAATAGCAGACTTTTCAGCCACATCACACATATTTCTAGGTCGCTTCTTTCGTGCTCTCTGCCATGACTTTGTAGCAGCCTCTTTTTCCAGCCATGCTTTTTCAACATTTTCATTCCACCAAAGTGGTTGCAGGAAAGGAGTCCTAGCAGTCTTCTTTCTGGCAGTCTGTCGCAGTATACGTAATGGGTTTTCGTGATCAGAGGCATGGGTACTGAAAGACAGATTTGGGTCTTCTGTGTCCAAATTATTGCCTTATTAAGAAGAACAACGCAGGGGAGATGATCACTATCTTGAGCCCCAAGAACATTCCATCGAGCAAAAGTAGCATCAATTGTGGAGATCAGTGCCAGATCAATGACACCATCAGTGTCCTCAGGTCTAGAAGCTAACCGAGTTGGGGGCCGTCATTCAATATCGTCAAGTCAGAGTTTAGTAGAGCAGAACTCAAAGCGATGCCCTGTCTATTCTCGGTAGCGTTGCCCCACTCCTTTGATCGTGCATTGAAATCCCCTGCTATAAGAAACTTTGTGCGTGATACCTCTGAGAGCTTCTAGAAATCCCAGTTATCTGCAATATGGAGTTTGTCCACATGGGCGTACACATTATAGATTCGCCATACCTGATCACGAATTGTTAATTGAATTCCTTGTAATTCCACACCCTCGGGTAAGAAGTCAGGCGTGTCAAGGCAGTTGTGGGGAAGGTCATGTTTCACATAGATAGCCTGACCTCGTCCTACCCCGGGTTCACTGGGAGTGAAATAACATTTAAATCCTGGACACTCAAGGGCTTTATCCTGCTGCAAGTTGGTTTCCTGAATCATGAAAATGTCGAAGTCATAGACTAGCTTTTGTAGAATTGGTCCTCTCTGTTTTGCACTTCGACAATTCCAGTAGCCAATGCGTAGATATTTCAGAGCAAGTCAGTCTGTCTTTCTTCTAAACCGTCTCTGTCCAGCTTGTCGCTTACGTCCATTTCTCTTCTCTCCTCTACCTCTTCTTTGTATGCATATTTTCTTGTCTGATCTGCTGAGGATCAGTCAACGTGCACGAACCCGTAGCACCGGCTGGAGCTCATTACATATAATACGAATTAGACAGCAATGTAAACCTGAAAACAAAGAGCATGTAACATTATAATTGGTGAAAACGTATAAATCACAAAAAATAATAAACGCCGTATTTTGTTCAGCTTCTTGCCGACGATGTAGGAGAACAAACTAAATGGTAAAAAATAACCAACTGTAAAAATACGAACGTTCCTATGAATAAAAGTAACTATAAAGAACATGAAATGATAAATTAAAATATAACTCAAACAGAATATTGAAAATTGAATCTTTTTGAACTCAGCTGTCGTTGTGCATCAGAAGGTCATTGCTGTGTATTCAACGCCATGGATTCATGCAGTTTTCAGCGAGATGAAATATGCCATACGTTGTTGAACTTGTGTACAGTCAAAATGATACCATATGCTATCTAACGACAACTGAGGATGTTCGAGAAGTGTAAATTATCCTAGTAAATAAAGTGTTTATGCGTCGTTGTTAGGGTAAGAATTACAATCTCCGACATGTTGGTTCGGTGACGTAGTACGCCATACCAGTTGTACTTAGTTGCTGTGAAAAGTGATCAATAAAAGGTGAATGATATGCTGTGCCAGAAGAAACGGACGATGTATGAGACTTGTCAGATTAGACATATCCAAGAATTGACTTGACAGACAGTCAGATTTGTCAGTTACCGCATGGCGGAGCGTCTGGCCAAGGAATTAGAGCGCTCCCTCACATGCGGAGACCTGGGTTCACTACAAGGTAAGTCTAAGGGATTGTTTTCTGTCGAGGGCATAAAGAAAACATCCTAACCTGAAACAGTTTCGAGGCGACTGCACAAGTCATCGGCATTAAATTCCACAGACTCATGCCCCTTGTCCTACACCACCCTGTAAAAGCGGTATTACAGTCATTAACGTACATACAGACATACAGACATACAGGCATACAGGCATGGTTTGTTACATGCCGCATGAGCCTGGGGAGGGGGAATCAAATTACTTACATTTGCTGTATGTAGCACATACATCACAAAGAGTGGTTAACCTGGTTGATAAGAATGAACGAAAGAATGAACGAAAGAATGAACAAGGAATACAAACTTCACTACACGCACATCAAACTAGTAATTGCATATTGCAATTCAAAAAGCAATATAACCAACCAATAACAATCATGACGGCTTCCCATGTCTTCTAGAATGCAGAGTAATTGTAATGAACCTATTTTGGCATATCCTTGATTTGAAGAGTGAACGAATTCTTAGGTATGGCTCATCTGGATATCATCGATTTCTAGTTATCTAATCGTCACATCATAATCGTCTCACTACTCCTAACATACACTGCATCTCACAAAATTTATTAGCGGATTGTCTATACAGTGAATATCTGCGTATTTCTGAACTATACATGTAGTAGGACATAGCCATGTATAGGACATGGCTGCTGGGGCATACGACTATCACCCAGGGCAGAGATTTCCTCATACTAGACAAGTAGATAGGACAGTATAATCCGTTCAAATTGTCATGCCCACAGATAAAAATTGGTATCTTTGTAACCATTAGAGAAAACTAATGTTTCATCATCATCAGATGCCGTCTCCACATCGAAGGTTGGCTGCAATGAATCTCCTGCATCCTTTGTCTTTCGCTTTGGGTGTTGCACACTGCCAGACTGTAACCTGTCTATTTCTTAAAGTTTCCCTCCCACTTATCTCTCGGTCTTCTCTTGCTCTTCTCCCCTCAACTTTCCCCTCTAGTAAATGTTTTATCATGGTGCCATGTATTTTTATGTGCCATGTACGAATGCCATGGTTTTTTAACAATTTTTGCATGTCCCTGCACCAAATCAACTCGGGATTGAACGAGGTAAACAAATGACGTCATTAGTGCGAGACGGACTTTTAGTTAAAGGCGTATATCGAAATTAGTGTGAGTCTATTGGGTCATATTGTTGACTTCTTAAAACAGACATTGATATAACATTTCAAATGAGTTTGAAGTTACAATGCAAAAAGTATCATTAATACTATTTGCAAAGAGGAACATATGGGTCATCTGTACTACAGTATACAAGAACCAGAGAAAAAGCTATTTTATTGTAGTGATACCTCCCAACCACACATGTTAACACACGCACATTGTAACGAAGAAGTTACGATTTGAATTTGAAAAGAACGTCTCCAAGTAGCTCCGCCATTGCCTTCATTTATTCACTACAGCCAACAACGAGTCAAATTCGTGCACAGAAAATGCAAGAACTGTTCCAAAAACCGTGGACTTCGTCCTGAATGTTACTATTTTTGTCATCAATATATTAAATGGCTGTAAACATGAGTTTTCTTCAACCACGCCAATGGACGCGTTAAATATATAGCACAAAGAAGGAAACTTTTAGATAGTATGATTGTTTAAATGGCAAAAATATTTTGTTGTCGGGAACATTTTAGCTCACATGAAGTTTTCAAGTTATTGAATCAAATGGTTTACAAAGATAGACATTTTTATCTGTGGGCATGACAAGTTGAACGGACTATAACTCAACGTCATCATTACACTTGGAAGGAATTGTAACGATTGAGGTAATATGAAGGGACTGAACTCACAATTAAGCAGCTAATCGAAGATAATGCAAGTGATAATTAGATTTTACCGGTAGAGTTTGTGCATCGTGATGAGAAGTCAGGTTAGGTCTTGACTAGCGTGCATGCTAGGGCTGTTGCTGAGCCAAGTAAATCATACATGACAACTACTTTGAGTATGAGGATGATTAAGGTCGTTACTGCTGCCCTCCGTTAGCTCTCTGGGACCCTGTTTACTGGGCCATTATTGTATCTGACTCTCAGTCGATGCTTCGGAAGATCCAAAATAGAAGGTTGTGGTATGTGTGGATGTCGTCTATTGAAGTTTCTAACTTTCAGAGACTTACGTGGATCGAACCCTCATGCCAAACAGAAACGCATACTCCAGAGCAACCCCTGCAGTCACATCCATCATACATACACCAACGAAACGAAACATGGCCTCATGAACGAAGCTTACAGCGCAGCTATGGGGAACCCCGAGGAACTCCGAGGAACTCCAACTGACATGCAGCTTCATAGAGACAACCTATCTCTCGGTTTAGACGAGCATACGAAACCGAACGCAAAGAAGAAGAAGAAGAACTGAAACAAATTTACGCATTCAAAAATGAAACTATCTGCTATATCAAGCGCGGTTCCCCGGTAGCAACGTATGTCGTAAAAGTCGTCTGAAAAGGGTCACAGATGGTCGGCAACACCACACTGTAATAAAATTCATCTACGTATAAAGGCAGAAATAATCTGAACTCATTTGAGTAAACAAATGTATTTCACATCCCACATGTTTCATTGGGCGAAACGAGTTCTGTGATGATGACAACACATCAAGTCACAGACCCGCATTCAAATCGTATATAAAGTCATACAATCGGCTGGCACAGTTGATCAGTTACACTCGGCCCCACCATACACTTTTACTTGTTTTTTTTATCATCCAGTCATTTCGTTAGTCACTCAAACAGAAAGTACAGTAACAGCTGGTGTACAGTCATTTCGTTAGTCACTCAAACAGAAAGTACAGTAACAGCTGGTGTACAGTCATTTCGTTAGTCACTCAAACAGAAAGTACAGTAACAGCTGGTGTACAGTCATTTCGTTAGTCACTCAAACAGAAAGTACAGTAACAGCTGGTGTATAATCTAGTTAAACGACTATGATACGTCCAGATTGAGCGCGTATGATAATATCATAACCAGACAATTGCACATACGACAATTGTACCCATAACAATTGCACACATGACAATCGCATATACGACACTCGCACAGGTGACAGCTGCACACCTACCATTTGCACATGTAACAACTACACACATGACAAATGTACATACGACAATTGCACACATGTCAATTTCTCATATGACAATTCCACACCTGCCAATTACACATACACGACATGCTCACTTGGTAATTGTATGTACGACAATTGCACACACGACAATTGCACACCTGTCAATTATACACATGTCAATTGCACGATGCCAATTGCACATCTGACAATTGCATACACAGAGAACTGAACACAGGAAATAATAGTAAGTTTGCTGTTTGTGGAAATGATGACTGTATCTGATTTTGTCTCTTGTCCTGATTTGATATATTTCAACTCTGTACAGTTAAACCTTTCTTCCTGTCCTGGTCAACAATTGTTACTTTCGTTAGTGGACTATTCTCTGCTGTTATAGATTTGCTTGAGTGACTTTAGTGGTCTATGAGATTTAGGAAAGAGATTTAGGGAGAGATTTAGGAAAGAATGACCTGGTAGAATAGGGGCAAGGGGATGAGATCTGTATCTATTAACAGAGTTAATCTGTAGGGCGGGGTGGTTCAGATAATTTGTAGAAATTTGTAATCCGTTTTTATAGAATGAACCAGCAATCTATTCATCGAGGATTATATTCATACGTAGTTGTTGTTGTTGCAAGGGCAGAGTCTAGTTCGGATACAGAACCAGGTAGTTAATGAGTAGAATCAGGTATCCCGCAAATCACGGTAGTAAAATAATGTATTAAGTTATGGAAATTAAAGATTATTAATGGCATTTGCCTGTTTACCCTGTTTCATTTAGTTTCGGATTATAACACCATACTTTTTATATGTGTTCAGTTCTCTATGTATGCAATTGTATTGTGTGCAATTGTCTATAAGTGTAATTGTCACGCGTGCAATTGTCTACACGGGCAATTATCTAAATGTGCAACTTGTTTGTGTGCAATTGTCTATATGTGCAGTTGTCTTGTGTGCAATTGTCATGGAACTGATAAAATCAGGATGGAAATCTGGAATATCAATTGGGTGCATGGATACAATCAAGTTATTAACAACAATCAGTTTGTTCAACGTTATATAAACAATGTATCTTTCTCTTTCCATTTGATGGGTTGAGAACGTGGTTCATTTGTGTAGCAGCAGAGTAAGGTGCTACAATAGAAGCATTCAGTTAGGTTTATAATAATGGTACATCTAATTTTGTTGTTTTAATGCGCTTGTTCTATGATTTCTTGAAATATAACACATTTCTCCAGTTCATCTCTTCCCATTCCCTCATATCACATCAGTTTCTCATCACATATTCTATTCATATCACATCAGTTTCTCATCACATATTCTATTCATATCACATCAGTTTCTCATCACATATTCTATTTATACACATCAGTTTCTCATCACATATTCTATTCATATCACATCAGTTTCTCATCACATATTCTATTCATACACATCCTCAACATATAATATATATCAGATTAACCAACTATAACCATTTATAGTAAAAACCTATGATATATAGACACTGAACATATTTGCCTTATCTGATAGTTTTCAGGCAGGTAATATACACCAGTGTTCGTATCATCATCAATGCCGCCTACCTTTGCGGTTTGGCTAAATGAATGCAGAAACACAGGCTCATGAGGTCATGGTGGTAGCATGAGCCAGGGTTAGCGAGGGGCGCGCTACCAAGACTCCTGCCCCCAACCTCCACGCGGTGACCCTGGAAACAGACTCTGGTTCCGGTCTGGCTAAGAGGGCAGGGATCGGGGAGAGGAAACTACTGGTAGTGGTAGCAGTGCAAATACGGAAATACAATAAAGATACATACAGGCAAAACGCACAAATCTCCTGACTGATGTCCAACAAGATATTGCCAAAGTCCCTGAACGCAAAGAAACAGCAAGGAAACGTCTCAGACATGGATGAGAGGTGCATCCAGTGACCAAACGTATGCCCATGTAGGGCGAAGCTCGAAGCCCTGAGGAGGGGGCAAACATTGCCAGCCTGTCGGCAAGAATAAATAAGACAGGACTGAAACGAATAAAAGTCTACCTCATGTTGGTGGAGAGAAGATTGCAGCTGACCCGCATCGGTAGCCTGGTGCAGATACATGTACTGGGCAAGGTTTGCCGAGCGCAAAAGAACAAGTTGCGTTTAGTGCATAACGAAACTACCCGCCCTGGGAAACCGTGCAAGGTACTGTGCGATTAAAATTAACATCCCCGGAAGAACTGAGGCTGGTGATGCCAAACGGAACTGCCAGCCTTGGGGAAACCGGGCAAGGTTTGATTGCAGTCGTAACTAACATCCCCGGAATAACTGGGGCAGGTGATGGCGGCGAGAGCAAAATCCACAGTTACGCTGATAGCGCCGACTGAAACGACCTCTACATTATTTGTACTTGGCCCCATGCCAGTGCTTTCGAGGTCAATTGCAAATTGCCACGTACCAATGCGCGTCTAGAAAAGGCCGAGAATGTTCCTTCTCCGGATCATACTCAAAATGTACGGTAAAGCAAGACCGACAATGTACGGATCAGACAGGAAGTTCGGGTCTGAACATTGGCGAAGGCTGAAGGCGAAGACACGGTGTTTATGACGAGTAAGACGCCGTCCGAGGATAAGCCACAAGCCCGAGAAATATTTCTTAGTCAGAACGGGCATAAATAGCGTAACTCACTGTCCCGGCGTAGATCACAAAGCCCAAAAATACGGCAAAGCTGATCGAACCCTAGGGAAAGCTCACCCTAGTAAATCAAAAGCTGGCTGAAACGAACACCCCACCGAAGGATAAGCAACTGAGCTCAAATAGGTGCTGAAGGCTGGCACGTACATCACGTTCTGATGTTTGGCTGTTTATATATCGCAATGAGAATGATTAAAACAGGCCTAGAACGATCGAAGAAGAAGAATGCAGAAAACGAGCAGGTAAAAAATAGCAGTATAATAAAAACTATGTTTTGAGAAAGATATTTTAAAGAAACCATGAATATGACCATCGGCGAGTGAATTTCACATGTTCTTCAAAGAGAGCAACGTTCTATAAAGGATACACACCTTGATGATGATGTTGAGCAATGAATGAGCAACTTGAAACATCCTAAAAACAGAACTTGCAAGTCTAGACTATGTTTATACTAAGTTTCTAGAATCTAGAATATTCTATGAAATGTGCTTTTCTCTGACATCTGCAAACAGTGAAGATGTTGTTACCTGATGTGCAGATGTACAGAAAATTGAAGATAAATCTACATTCTGAAATATGAGTGTATGCAACACATAGTGGCAGGTACATATGCACGTCGTCACAGATTGTGCTGTGAAAGTGCGCATAACAACGGCGAGGCGTAGCAGGTGTATTTTGTAATATGTTTGAAGTGACAATACATTCAGTGTGAGTGATACATTCAGTGTGAGTGATACATTCAGTGTGAGGGATACATAAAGTGAACTGTGTCTCCAGTGAGCGATATTAGATTCACATATGAATGAGAACCTGTTACTAAATTAGAGTAAGAATATGACTTTCATATTTTCTTTGCATGTTTACTACAGCTAGAGTCATATTTTCTTTGCATGTTTACTACAGCTAGAGTCATATTTTCTTTGCATGTTTACTACAGCTAGAGTCATATTTTCTTTGCATGTTTACTACAGCTAGAGTCATATTTTTTGTATGTTTACTACAGCTAGAGTCATATTTTCTTTGCATGTTTACTACAGCTAGAGTCATATTTTCTTTGCATGTTTACTACAGCTAGAGTGTGTTATCTTGTTATCTCTGTACACGGAGATCCTCTTTGCATATCGTCAATCCTATCACATCCTGCTTGAAATTCCTTCGTCTTTCTTTCCAGCTCTCCTTCCATAGTCTTGTTCAAGGTTCCTTTAATGTTCGATTACTGCCGTCCTCTTTGTTGTCCCCTGCCTTATGTTTTTAGGAAACACGCCTTCATTTTAGTCCTCTCTCTAAATCACAGTGACGTAAGAGTGATCAACATATGTCAATTTTGTAAACATAATATTGTTTACTAGCAGATATATCCGTTCTTCGAACGGGAAAACTGATCGAATAATGACCAGATGTGTTACGTTAAAAACAAAATTGGCCTTACCGTGACCAGTTGCCGCATGGAAGTCACACACTCATCCATTAGGCTATCTGCCAGACGCTTCTGTCGCTCAACCACTTCTAAAGTATCATTGAACATTTAACTATTTTACTGTAACACCGATTTAGTCTATTCTAGGAATAATTTTAACACAAACGATAACTACTTGATAAGTTTATAGATCACTTTAATTGTTGAATTTGATTGTGTGATACAATAGCAGACCTCATTATGTTTGCGAATGTTGATATACATTTTGCCGAGATCAAATATAATAAGTAAGTTTTCATGTGCATGTGAGCGACTAAACCAATGCTCTTTGTAGATAATATTGCAAGTTTTGCTAAAGGAAGCTTCTTCTTCTTTTGTCGTCACACTGCTACTGGGTTGTTGCCCAGATCGTGTTTTCTGTTTTGTCTTGCAGCTGTTCTGGTGGCTTGTGTGATTGTTATCTTTGCTCTTTCACAGGATTCTGCACGCCATCTAACCATCTTTTCCGTGGTCTTCCTCTGCCTTCTTTCCCGATGTTCTATTGTAGAAGACTCTGTATACTGTGGAGTTTGGATTCATTCTTATTAAGTGGCCAAACCACTTCATTCTTTGTTTATCTATGTAATTCAAGCACTGTTTTGTGCCAACTTTCTTCTTATGCTGATGTTGGTGATTCTGTCTTTTCTTGTGTTGTTGGTAACTTTTCGCAGGCAACGCATTTCACATGTAGTTATTTTTTGTGACTGGCTAGCGAAGTTAACATGAATAAATTGCCTTTTTTACTAACTCTGGAGCAAGCAACATAAAGCTGGCCATGGGAAAAACATGAATCTCGTAAATCAATTCCAGCTACTTTGAAAGACCGTCCCTGAGATTTGTTAATAGTCATTGCCAAACTGGGTTTAATTGGGAACTGCAGGCGCTTGAACTCAAAAGGGTAGTCACTTAGAATAAGTGGTATTCGAGGTATGAATACGCTTTGTTCTGCAGCACAACCATTTAATATTATCGCCTCGACCACATTATGTTTCAAGCTGCGCACTGGCAGTCTGGTTCCATTACAAAGAGATGGAGCGTTTAGATTTCGCAACAACATTATTTGGGCCCCAGATCTTGACTTTTAGCCTGTCATTCAAGGAGTTCAGAAACTATATGACAGTTAGTTAGTTAGTTAGTCTTAGTTAGTCTTTCCTCTTGGGCCTGTGGGCGGCGCATAGGCAGAGGTCATAGTTCTCCATGTCCTGCGGTTCGTTGCTATCTGTTTTAGGTCTTTAATGTTTACTAGGCCCATCGTTGAGCCTTCTGGTGATGGTTCTACGCAGAGTCTCTTGGTCTTCCTCGTTTTCTTTTTCCTCTGGTGTCCATATGAGGGATTGTATGAGTCTTCTCTCATCCATTCTAAGTGTGTGGCCGATGTAGTTCCAGCGGCGCTTTCTATAAAATTTGATACATTTTTGCTTGGTCTCTTGTCTTATTTGTGTATTGGTCTAAATCTGACCATTAACATGACATATGACAGCACAGCCTCGTATTCTTGTAATACATTGTCTATTGACTCGTAGATCTTATCTTCCCCTGGAATCTTACCCAGCAGGTACTCATTTATTGCAGATGCTGTTTCATTCTTAGGTGTCAAGATGGCACCCTCACATATCCACTTTTGAGACATCAGATTGATCTGACCTACACTTATACTTTGGTGATTAATTCATCAAGGCTATTTACCAATCTACCCATTCCACTTGTTATGTTAATCTCTCTATTGTCTTCATGTATTTTACCATTTCTATATCTAATAATGTTTTAGGAATCGTCACATGACTTGTCGCCAATAAGGGAACCTCATGTTTATGGTCAATGTTAGTTCTCACAATATAACTCCAGAACGTAGACATAAAACAAACAATTAAGGCCAAATACTTTGGAGCAATTTTCACAGCAGATGCAATTATCGATAGCGAAATCAACAATCGTTGTACAAAAGCTAATCAAGTACTGGGACAGTTAACACCACTGTTGTCACACAAAGAGATACCGCTAACAACTAAATCAAATCTCATAAGACCGATTTTCTGGCCAACACTATGTTACCAGTGTCAAACATGGTCAATAACAGCAGCTAATGAGCGGAAAATCATAACGATATGATTTGAGGTGTCTTAGAAGAGCCGCAGGTGTGACAATAAGAGACAAAATTAGAAATGAAGAAATCAGAAGAAGACTGGATGTGAAACCAGTTTTGCAATTCATAAAAGAACAACAGATTAAATGGTTTGGACACCTGACCAGAATGCCCTGGTATCGCCTACCACAGAGAGCCACACAGAAAAAGTATAATGAGTACAAAGCAAGAGAAAGACCACGCAAAGATGGAGCGACGGCATCAAGAACAGCCTTACGAACATGAATATCAGCTTACAAAGTGCTTTAAAACAGACACACACAAGATCACTACGTTTCATCCCCAACACTTCTATAAAGAAGTAAATGGTGGAAGAAAAGAAGACAAGCACACACAAGATCACTACGTTTCATCCCCAACACTTCTATAAAGAAGTAAATGGTGGCAGAGAAGAAGGAGAAGAAGTTAATTTCTGAACTTTGCTCCAAAATGGAGAATACTTTATGGAAGCTTGGACCTCATTAGCTCTTGTGCCTCTCTGAATCACCAGTTTGTCGAAAATCACCAGTTTGTCGAAAATCCCCAGTTTGTCGAAAATCACCAGTTTGTCGAAAATCACCAGAAAGCTAGACAGTGACACCTCCCATCATCTTATTACTGTTGCTTAGATCACGAAGAGTCATGTCTAAAGCTTCAATAGTCCCTCTGTGAGATATTGTGCATTCATCCCAGATAATAACATAGGAATCACATAATACTTTGGACACAGCTGTACCTTTCTTGATGTTATTAGTAGGGCTTTCTCTGTATGCCAGACTGAATGACAGTTTAAATGCTGCGTGAGCAGTTCGTCCGTCTTGCAAGAATGTTTCTGCAATTCCAGAAGAGGCTACTGCAATTGCTATTTGTTTTGTTGATCTCAATTTAGTTAGTTAGTTTGTTCCTTTCGTGCCAAAGGCGGCACATAGGGCAGAGGTTTTAGATCTCCATGTGATGCGGTTCGTTGCTAGCAGTTGGAGATCTCGTTTGGTTTTACATCCCAATAGTTTACTTTCTTGTTGGATGGTTCTTCGAAGAGTGGTCTTTGGCCTTCCACGTTTTCTTTTCCCAACTGGTGACCACATAAGAACTTGTCGATTTAGTCTCTGTTCGTCTGATCTAAGAACATGACCTAAATATTTCCACCTTCGTTTCTTTATAATATTTGATACGGGTTGTTGGTGTGTTCTATCTCTCACTGTGTTGTTAGAACCGAAATCACCCCATTTTACTTTTGATCTCAATTTGGCCAAGAGCAAATTTAAAAAGAATGTTTTCCTGTACTACCTGGAACGTCTTCTTCTTCTTTGCGTTCGTTCTTTACGACCAATTTTAATCACGCTTTGTGATGTTTGATCTTTGTCAAGAACGTGTGTACGTTGCACATTGGTTTGGTAGGCCCCTAAATGCATAGACTTCTACATGCTTAGGATACGTGCATCCGATTTCAGCCAAACCTCCTTAGTCGCCTCTTACGACATGCATGGCAGGTAACAGTGGTTATATTATTTACATCCCAAATTTTGGTCCCGGTAACCACTCGGGCGACCTGGATCTTCTAGAAAAAAGATATGTCCCTGATTATTATTCACACTCTCTAGCATTTTTAAGTAGGCAATATTTTGGTCACTAACCAGATAACATAGTAATAAATGGCCAAACACTGGAGAAAGTTGAACATTTTACATATTTGTGTAGTAAAGTATCAAACAACGGAGACACGATGAAAGAAATAAACTCTCGTATTGCTATAGCAGCTAGTGCCTTCACTAAATTAACAAATATCTGGCAATCTCAAGACCTTAGTATATACACAAAATTTAAAGTGTTTAGGTCATGTGTGATACCTGTTTCAGTTTCAGTTTGGAATATCTTCATTGCACTCCGGACATGTCCATAGGTGCTCCGATCTCCTTCGCAATATCTCCAACAGCGTCCAGCGACTGACCGTACCAGTTCTATTTTGATTGATGAGCCGACTCGTATACCTGTTGTACCGTTCTTTTCTTGCCACACCAATCTTCAAACCCAGTTCTCGCAATCTAGTAGTTGACGTGGATTGGTTTAGATGAAAGTCTTCTCTGCGGCCACGCTCATGAGGGCGTTCACGATGTCAGCTCTGTCCATTGGCTGGCCCTCTGATATAGCGGCAGAGCCAGCCAGTCTGTCTGCTCTCTCATTGCCAACGACACCCATGTGCCCCGGAACAAAGACAAGTGTAATTCTGCAAATTGTTGACGCCTGCAGTGACTCAGTCCATTGCCTGCGCACCGAACCGGCCTCCACCTTTCGGATCATACTCAATGTGTCACTCAGAATGCACGCATGAGTGTAGTTTTGTGACTCTAGCCAGAGTATTGCATTGGTCACCGCCAGTACCTCCATTGTCATGCTGCTTGTTGTCATACTAATGCACCACTGGCTTCCTTGACCATTCATGCCACATGAGCTTGCAGAGAAGGCCCATGCAGACTTCTCGTGACGAGCTACCGATCCATCCGTGTGATTCCTGTACTGACCTACGGTTGTGAAAGTTGGAAATCAACAAAGAAAATTGACAAGAAACTGGACAGCTTTGAGAATAAATGTCTCCGAATATTATTAAAAGTAAAATGGAGTGATTTCGTTTCTAACAACACAGTGAGAGATAGAACACACCAACAACCCATATCAAATATTATAAGGAAACGAAGGTGGAAATATTTAGGTCATGTTCTTAGATCAGACGAACAGAGACTAAATCGACAAGTTCTTATGTGGTCACCAGTTGGGAATAGAAAACGTGGAAGACCTAAGACCACTCTTCGAAGAACAATCCAACAAGAAAGTAAACTATTGGGATGTAAAAACCATACAAGATCTCCAACTGCTGGCAACGAAATGCATCACATGGAGATCTAAAACCTCTGCCTTATGTGCCGCATTTGGCACGAAAGGAACACACTAACTAACTAACGAACCAGACTTGGTTCATTCTCGTTAACAAAACTGATTAGTTCTGTGACATTGTAGAAAAACACGTAATCACAAAGTACTGTAGTTTTACAAATTACAAAAACAATGACAAAATACAGCAAAGTTTCGACCAACAAGGACTTTATCAATCAAACGAACAACAGGAGTGACAAATTTAAAAAAAACATATGGACTACTACATACAAACGTTTCTAATGAAAATAAGGGAATAAAAACGAATAACGAAATAAATGTAACACAAAAAACATGCATGAAAACTAGAAATAGAAAGAAAAAGAAACGATGAAAAATCTAGTAAATATATAACTTGAATACATTCAACATATGCTCATATAGATTACAAGGTATGAGATGAGAAAGTACTAAGAAGCATAGGAATGTAATACGTTGAGCCCACATGGTCGCAAGGTACCATACAACGAAATCAACCGATTCTCCAGATCAAATCGACTGCGATCATCCGAGGAACATGATCGGATGGCTGTGACCTTGACATCGTGAGCACCTAAATGGCCAGTATCATTGAAATGGGTGTCTACAGGGGTCACAGAGCATTGGCGTATGTCGTGCAAGTGTTGAGCGAATAGGTCACTGAGTCTCTTGCCGGTCTCGCCGATATAAGCCTTGTTACACTGCTTACAGAAAATGGCATAAATAAGATTACGGGACTCGCATGTGAAACCATCGTCAATAACAAACGTGGCTAAAGGAAAATATACAGTACGCGTCTGTATCACATAAGCACACGTATTGAAACGTCGATGGCCACACTGGACAGTGCCAAAATGAGTCTGGATATTGGACTTAAGGCGACTGTGTACCACCATATCCTTAAGACTTCTGTCCCGTCTGTAAGCCACCAAAGGATAGTTGGGGAAGACAGAACGGGTCTCAGGATCTGACTTTAAGGATAGACAGATGACGGAATAAAACATTTTTCACCAGTGAACTATGGGGTGGAAAGTTAAGATACGTTTTACTCTGTCAGAGTTAGTAGTCCTATACTGGCTGGTAAGGGCCTGCTGGCGAGTGATTTTCTGAACTCGATACATAGCGGAGACAAGCACCTTCTCCTGGTATAGGCGTCTGCGGAAGAAATCAAGCATCTCGCGAGCTCTCTCAAGAAAATCATCGTCCTCGCTACAAAGGCGACGAAGGCGCAAGAGCTGCGAGAATGGCAAAGAGTCACGACAAGCCCGGGGATGGGGAGAAGTATAAAGGAGAAAATTATGTGCATCAGTAGGCTTGTAATATACTGATGTAGTGATAGTGGATAGGTATATAGTGATAGTAATGTCAAGAAAGTTGACACAAGTATTGGAGATGTGAGAAGTAAAACGAATAGAAGGGTTGAAAACATTAATGAAATTTATGAAGCGGGACAAATCGGTTTCAGGCATATCAGTAATACCAATACAGTCATCAATGTATCTGTGATAGACAGACGGAAGGGGGCCATCATATGTTGTTCATACTAGGTGTTCAAGATAATCCATGAACAGACAAGCATATTTACGGGAAACATTGTAGGATGTTTCCCGTAAATATTCACTGTTTATCAAAACTTTTTTATCACGCGTGAGTGATGGAAATTCGAAATCTGCAAGAGTTTTGTGTATTAGGGAATACAGCTTGTCTTCAATCAGTAACATCCCGTTATCGTCACAGGGCCGATATCAGGAAAATCTCGTTTGAGTTGATGCAGTATGTCTTCTGTCAAACTGTCTCTCTGATTTTGTCACAAAAGCTGTCGGTCTGTAACATGGCAGAATGCTAACATCACGACAAACAAATCTCTCATCATCGTTGGTGACTCAGATATGGATGTGTCTTTTAGAGTATCATTCCAGTGACTATCATCTTCGATCAAACCGAGAGCATTTTATGCAGCAGCATTCTGAGAAAGTGACATTCTGCATTGTTCGGGTGCACAGAGTAAGCCCGACCAAGCGCATTGCTCTTTCTTATGTTTCGGATAGCCAGGCACAACAGTTCCTTGTTGTCTATGAATAAGCTGCTTTCCGTTCCAGGTGTAAATAAGAAGCAATCTCATGGTATAGAAGTGTCCGAGCAAAAATATCTGAACTCGATATTTGAAAAATATCTGAAAAATATTTGAACAGAGTTCAAAGTAAGCCATCAGGGTTGTTTTAGGAGGATTGGGAAGCTTCTCCGATACGTTGTCATCAATGAAGTAAATACTCTGGCCATTTTCTACATCAACTGATAAGTGCAGTACTGTGGGGCTTCTGTCATGAATGGGAAAAGATAGAATTCACCAGACAGCTTCTGATGTGCTGATGTATCTACCTGTTTGGTAACGTTCAATTTCATCGGCATCATTTTCAGAGCAAATGCAGCTTGATCACTCCCTTTCTAGATGTATTTGCATAGATATTTAATTGATTTTATAGAATTACAAAACTGTATATTTATGTGTGCATTGAAAATCACTGACAACAGTGGACAACCCACCTGTTGTCAGCAGTGACGACTCTACCCCTCCTTTATGTCTGATATTTACAGAAAACTCTCCAGCTTCTGGCGACAGGCGTCTGTATTTAGGCTAGGCATCCTCTCCTTTCCTGCTCTCTGAAACAAATTGCCGAGGATACCGTTTTGAGCATTTTCCGTGCTGCATACAGGGGGAGGTTAGGTTGAAAAGACCGCAAAGTCCATGAATCATGATTTTGACTATTATATCATGCAGTCTTGGGTCAGAGGTAGGATCTGGCAATTCAGCACTTATGAAAGTGTCGATTTCATTTGGAGGAATTTTACTTTGCAGCCACACCAAGATATGGACATGTGGAAGTCCTCTCTTTTGCCACTGAATAGAGTACATGTAGCAGATTGTCGTTACAAAAACTTTTCCTTTTGGTTAATAAATTCATGAGGGATACAACTTTCAGTTTGAAAACTCTGCAAATTATATCATGTCTGTCGTGTGGCTTGTGTCCTTGCAACATGTCGGTTATTTCATTGCATCTAGGGTTATATGTGAAGGTTATGAAAAGATCAGAGCGATCATACTTCCTAACATAAGTCATGGCATCCTGGGTTTGCTCATGCATATACCTCGGACCTCCAGTGAAAGAGGATGGAAGACTTACCATTTGACCAATGTCTTAAACTTTACCATCTCTTTGCACTGCATCTTTTAGATGTATGTAATTTTCTGCTCGAAGCTTCTTTTGATTGTTCTTAATAAAAGAGAGCCGTTCTGTTTCAATATTTGCATACATGTCAACCCAATATTGATTCAAAAGTTGCCTGAAAAGATGTAAATAATTTATTTCGTCTGATCTTATCATCAATCTGTAAGCATAGAAACTCATAGCAGAGACAGTTTTTTTTTATATGTGTGTTGGATTATTGTTTGGATTGAATTGTGGAATGTTAATACAGTATCAATCCTCACCTCTGGGAAACATCAGTGGGTACTGAAGAGCATCATATGATCGATGGGGATCGCGCGAGAGAGATATAATCGATGGATTTTTGATATTCTTTGCAAACGATTGTTTCTTGCTTCAATAACAATGTCTCTTGTTTGAAATTTCTGACCAACAATTAGTACTACAACTTTGTTTACAGTTGGAGTGTTAAAACGTTCCGAATGTTCTCTATTTGGTTTTCTGTCAGCATTGATGATAATTTTGAAATTTTCATCAAACTGTCTCTCCATGGTCACCTTAAAACTTCGAACATAATTGTTGTGCAGATGCAGCATGTTCTGTAGCTCATCAACAATATCGTGTCGTAAGTTTGGATACATTTCAATGGTTTCTTTGTGCTTCCATGGCAACAGTGAAATATATTTGCAGAAAGTTTGGCTGATTACCGTCAGCTGGAAGCAATGATCCGGCCAAATGATAACATTGACCTTAAATTTTAAATGTCGGCATGAAGTTTCCCTTAGATACAATATGGGCTACAAATGAAGTCATTTGAAATGCTTTATTATATATTCGGGCGGCTTGCAGAAACTCTTTACTACATACTGTCTGTTCCACATAAGAGTCCATTTAATGGTTCTGGTGGACGATGTAATTACTCAAGTTTTACTTTGCCATTACAAAAGCACATACCATGAGATTCTCCCTCGAACCTGATAGCACGGCAATGAATACATTCAACTGACATAGAACCAATATTAACAATAGAGTCGTCATCATAAGCAAAATAGGGGTTATAATGGAATGCATAATTTTCTTTAGTTTTCCATGGTATTATTTCTAGTATACAATCCAATTTTAAATTACGTGCATTTTTAGTTTCTTTCCCTCTGACATTTGCACACCTTGCACGTATATATTCCAGACTAATACATCTGTCCTCCTCTGTCTCTCACTATGTTTCTGGCCTTCATTTTTCTTTTCTCATCATTTTCCAATCGCATATCTCTCATCGCATAACTTCATTAGTTACGCTTGATCTACGATATTTTTTCATTTCCGCCTTCGTATTGCAGTTAACAGAGGTTAATGCAGATGGTCTTCCCCTTTTAAGGCCTCCATGTGCCCTTTATAGGTGACAAATTATTACCAGATGAGACGGTAACTTCAGTTATGTTACTGTTAGCAGGTTGTATAGACATGGCAGTATGCGAATAAAATGTCCCTTCTGCAGTTGGACGTCTACGTGGTGAAGGATTATATGGTTGGTGGAAAAACTTTGTCGGTTTACCACATAAGATAAAAATTACCCCCTCCCAATCCGATTGCAAGAGAAAAGTGAAACAATACAATTCCAGTGACGGTGTCCGCAGTAGCATTCAATGTTTCCGTCACGAACCACGATGATTCGCGACTCAAAGACAGCTGAGGCAGCAAAGATCTCAACGTATTTGCCGTATGTGTACGGCTAAAGCATGTACGCTTCATACTGTTGAGAAGACTTACAGTCGTCAGCTCTATCATTGCAAATAAAATGTATGTAGGTCTCATAATTTGACACGATGTGGCTGACAATTTCATTGCGAATAGAAACAAAAAAATGTTCAGTCTCAAATAATGCGAGACTGAGCATATTAAATAGACATGTGACCGATTCGCCCAACACTTACGCGATATTCGCCAATGCTCTGCGACTCCTGTGGCTACCCATTTCAACGATACTGGCCATTCAGGAGTTGACGATGTCCAGGTCACAGCCATCCGATCATGTTCCTCCGATGATCGCAGTCGATTCGCCCTGGAGAACCGTTTTATTTCATTCTATGGCACTTTGCGACCTCTTGGACTCAACGCATTACATTCCTATGCTTCTTAGTACTATCTTATCTCGTGCCTTGTTATCTATATGTGTGTTTGCTCCATATATGTGTCATTTATCCACTATATTGTTTATTGTTTCTCTCTTTTCCACTTTCGGTTTTTGTGTCCACTCATTTCGTTGTTCGTTTTATTCCCAGATTTTCATTAGATAGGTTTATGTTTCCACATGTAATCGTCCATTTGTAGTGTTCCTCGAAATTCGTCATTCTTGTTGTATTATTTGCTTGATAAAGGCCTTTTGGTCGAAACGTTGCTGTTTATCGTCACTGTTTATGTATTTTGTAAAACTGTAATACTTTGTGTTAACGTGTTTAGCTATAAATAGACATGCCCCGTCCCCTGTCAACAGTATAACATCGAAATCGGCTGCTTGTTTATTAATAACAGTATGTGTTCTCAAAATCGGCTGTTTTTCTATTCTAAAAGTGGCAAATTCAAAAATTGAACTGATTATAAAATTATCGAATAGTGATTAGATGTGTTAAAATACTACAGCAGTACCTAGATCAAACTTACATAGACATGTGACAGTTTAACATCAGATAGCATGAATAAATACGTTTGTATTCGTGCGTGTATTCATGCGTATCTCGTAACAGGAACTTAGCAACATGACTGCGCATCACGTGACCGCTAACGTCGTAAAAACATAGAAAGACACTTTCGGCGATTTCTACGCAGAATGACCATGTGCGTTAAATTGGGATATCATTATAGAAACGTACAAAATGTCTAGTTTGATAATTTTTCCCTCATATGAAAGCTACCTTCTTGCCAAATTTCAAGTTCGTAGGATGTCCAAATATCTTCAAACAGTTGGGACAGATATAGATACAATTCCATTCATCTTTGTCTTATATATAAAAGATAGGGATGAGCAAATATTTCTCTATGATAAGACTTTTTATGCCACTATTCTTTGATCTTGTAAGGTGTCTTTATTTCTTATCTCCTTTGCACAGATCTTCCTAAATAAATGTATGCACCAGTATGTTTTGAAAGATTTTATTTTCCTCTTTAAAGCTCTTGTAATGGTTCACGATTCACATCAATTTTTTGCCCCAATAAATATGTATGTGCTCATAATTGCTACCTTCGTTTGCTCACCTGTGATATGCCATATATTCTTCATATTCTATCCCCCAACAAACTGTCAATTTTACAGGTTTCTTCTGAATTCTATTGTACAGTTTCAGCTTTCAGTGAGTTTCTGTGGCGGGGATGTAAACTGCTCATCTCTTGCTCCAAAGGTACACATTTCGCTCCACTCATGGAGCCATCCAGATATTTGTCCCAGTGATCCCAAATCACTCAATGCAGATGAATTCGAGCTTGATAATACTTTCTGAGACGGTTAATAAACCCATTAATAATAATAATAATTACTCTCGTACCGTTATACATTACATATGGCATGCAAGTAATTTCTCCATACCGCTCTATCCTGGGCAACTCGCTCAATCTCCTCCATGGAACTGAGACCGATATTTCCCGCCTCTCTCAGCAAAGTTCGTTTCAGGGTCTCCTTAGGTCGACCTCTCTTCTTGAACCCTTTGCATCCCACTTTAATGCATTCTTTGATATTCGTTGATCCACAATGTGTGTCCAACGTATCTCCATCTTCTCATTCTTATAACAGTTGTCACGAGTGGTTGACCAGACATTTCTCTGATTTCATCGATTCTCCTGAATTCGTTCCATTTTATATTCATTATTTTTCGCAGACATCTATTTTCAAATGCATTCAACTTGCTTTCTATATCTTTAGTCATTTTCCAACTCTGCTGGCATATGTTAGGATTGATACAACATTTGAATGGAAAATTCGTAATTTAGTTTTAATACTATATAACTTGCAGTTCCATATTTTATTTAGACTATTAAAAGCTGATGTTGCTTTGCCAATTTGTATCATAATTTCTTTTTAACATTTCCTGTGCAATCAAAATTGCTACCTAAATAGGTGAACTGCTCTGTTATTTTTATCATTTTAGATTCCAGTGTGATATCTGCATTACTTGCCATAGGTGTCTTCATTATATTTGTTTTTTCATAGCTTATCTGCAGTCCAACTTTTGATGCTATAGATGACAAGTTGTCTGTTTTCTTTGCATATCTTGGTTGTTTCTACTTAACAAAGGCAATATCATCTATAAAATCAAAATCTTCTAGTTGACTATTTTCTACCCAATCAATGCCAGTTTCGCCCCTGCAACATCTTCGCAACACCCAGTCAATGGCCACTCCAAACAATAGCGGAGATAGAATACAGCCTTGCTTTACTCCGGTTTCCACCATAAACCAGTCGCTGTATCCACCATCAGTGCGAACTGCGCACTGTGAACCATCATAGAGGCTTTTAATAATGTTTATTATTTTGTCTGGTATTCCATAGCATCTCAGAATATTCCACAGAGAGATTCTGTGTAGACTATCAAAGGCTTTTTTAAAATCGATGAAATTTAGTATGAGTGATTGTTGCTTCTCAATATGTTCCCCAAAATTAGTCGTAGGGTAATTATTTGGTCTAAGCAGCTTCTTCCAGGTCTAAAACCAGCTTGTTCTTCTCTCATGGTTGTGTCCACTGCTCCTTTGATTCTATTAAGAATGATTTTGCAGAAAGTTTTGGTTATTCCTGATCCCTGTCCAGTTGCTGCAATCTTTGAGATCACCTTTTTTTGGGGATCTTAACAATTATTCTCTTTTTCCATTGATCTGGGACAGTTTCTTCTTCCCATACTGTATTAAATAGTTCTTGCACCTGGTTAATAGTTGTATCATCAGCCGCTTTGAGCATTTCTGCAGTAATGTTGTCATCACCCGCTGCCTTATTGTTTATCAAGGAATGGATTGCCTCCTTGACCTCAGCTACACTTATCATTTCTTCGTTAATTGGTAGAGAGCTGTTTCTTGCCTTTTCTTCAGACTTGAGCAGTTCTGGTAGATCAGGTCTATTTAATATTTCTTCAAAATGTTCTGCCCATCTTTTCTTCTGCTCGGTATCTGATGTTAGAACTTTACCATCTTTACTCTTGATTGGGCCACCCATTGAAACAAAAGTTCCAGTAAGTTGTTTTAGTGTATTGTATAGCATTTTACCGATTCCAGTCTTAGCTGCCTTTTCCCCATCTTCAGCCAGTCGATTGACATATGCTCTTTTATTTCTTCTAGCTGCTCTTTTCACTTCCTTGTTATATATATGTATGATATATAACATATAGACCTTGTTGTCTATATTCCTCTTTAGCTTGGATTGCATCTGTTGCATTCTTAGTATTGAATATCGCTAAGAACATTAGTATTAAATATCGCTAAGAACAAAAATAAATTATCTGTTGTTTATTTTGTTTTCTGGTATTGATTTGTTCCTAGCTTCTTGTTTTGCAAGTTTTCACTCACATGCTTACATTTACTTGTATGTTAATTTCTAGATATACAGTTTTCTCTTAAATACAATGTAATACCTCCTTCTACTAATGTATTTATCAATCGATACAATGTAACACTTTATTCTACAAATTTAATGTTCATTTGCAATAGCAAGTCATTGGCATTATTTCAGTGAATAAGTTTTACTTTTATTTTGAAGTTACTAAGTTTTCAGGTAAGTTTTTATGTATGTAGTTTGGTACATACTTCTCGATAAAGTATAACAAACAAGAATGTGTTGAATTCATATAATGAAATAAATAACAGTAGTCCAGTTTTATAATTGTGACATTGTCTGCATCCTGAAAGTCACGGCTTGCCAAATTTCAAGTTCGTAGTTTGTCGAGCAGTTGTCTAGAACAGACTATTATACATCGTGAGTACGACTGTGCATTATCTGTTCGTTCTTCTTTCTCCAATCATGTTTTGCCTCACAGCGTCAGGATAAGAAGAGACTTTCAAAACGGGCTTTTGTGCGTGCTTCATAAATAGTGTTTTCACCCCCTCTGTTATTTCTGAGGTCTACCTTTTGCATGGACCGTCGTTTGCTTTGAATTACCTGTTTCAGAGTAACATTGCTCTTTGATGCTGTCTGCTGTATAAAATTACTATGTTTGAGTCTTGACAATATTTATAATCCTCGTGTCAACATAATGTTACCAATTTGTGATTCCTCGTGTCAACATAATGTTATCAAGTTGTGATTCCTCGTGTCAACATAATGTTATCAAGTTGTGATTCCTCGTGTCAACATAATGTTATCAAGTTGTGATTCCTCGTGTCAACATAATGTTATCAAGTTGTGATTCCTCGAGACAACATAATGTTACCAAGTTGGGATTCCTCGTGTCAACATAATGTTACCAAATTGTGATTCCTCGTGTCAACATAATGTAATCAAGTTGTGATTTCTCGTGTCAACATAATGTTATCAAATTGTGATTCCTCGTGTCAACATAATGTTATCAAGTTGTGATTCCTCGTGTCAACATAATGTTATCAAGTGATGATTCCTCGTGTCAACATAATGTTATCAAGTGATGATTCCTCGTGTCAACATAATGTTATCAAGTGATGATTCCTCGTGTCAACATAATGTTATCAAGTGATGATTCCTCGTGTCAACATAATGTTATCAAGTTGTGATTTGGATAATATGTAAATCTATCCCCTTCCTATTGGACCCAATGGTAATTTCTTTTATACCCTGCATCATGCATAAAGAAACAGCATCGATGGAGTTAACCCCTGCATCATGCCTAAAGAAAAAGCATCGATGAAGTTAACCCCTGCATCATGCCTAAAGAAACAGCATCGATGGAGTTAACCCGATCATGCCTAAAGAAAAGCATCGATGGAGTTAACCCTGACATCATGCCTAAAGAAAAGCATCGATGGAGTTATCCCGCATCATGCCTAAAGAAACAGCATCGATGGAGTAAAGCCCCGGGATCATCTCTAAAAGAAACAGCATCGTAGGATAACCTCATCTACATCACCTAAAGAAACAGCATCGATGGGTTACTTGGATCATGCCTAAGAACAGCATCGATGGTTAACCTGCATCATGTCTAAAGAAACAGCATCGATGGAGTTAACAGGATCATGCCTAAAGCATCGATGGAGTTAACCCGGATCATGCCTAAAAAGCAGCATCTATGAGTTAACCGATCATGCTAAAGAAACAGCATCGATGTAGTTATCCGGGATCATGTCCAGAAACAGCATCGATGGGTGCCCAAGATCACGCCTAAAGAAATAGCATCGAATAAATTGGGCGGGATCATGCCAAAGAAGGCATCGGTGGAGTTAACCTCGGATCATGCCAAAAACAGCATCGATGGAGTTAAACCCCGGGATCTCTCTAAAGAACAGCATCGATAAATTACCCCCTGCATCATGTCTAAAGAAATGCATCGTTTGAGTTAACCAGCATCATGCCAAAGAAACAGCATCGTCGAGTTACGGGATCTCCAGAAAAGGCATCGATGGTTAGGATCTTGCAAAAACAGCATCGATGGGGTTCCCTGCATCGCAAGAAAAGCATCGATAGTTCCTGATCTGAAAGCAGCATCGATGGAGTAACCCTAATCAGCCAAAAAACATCATGGTCAGGGATCATACCTAAAGATACAGCATCGATGGGTTAACCCTGCATCATGTTAAAAACAGCATCGATGGAGTTCATCGTCCAAGAACAGCATCGATGGAGTTACCATACTGAACCATCGATGGTTCTATCATGCTAAAGCAGCATCGATGGATTAACCGGGATTGTCAGAAACAGCATCGATGGGTTCCCCAAAGGATCATGCCAAAGCAGCATCGATGGATTAACCCATGCTCATGCCCAAGAAACAGCATCGATGGATTAACCCCGGATCATGCACAAAGAAAAGGCATCGATGGAGTTAACCAGATCATCCCAAAGAAACAGCATCGATAGGTTACCCACCATGTCCTAAAGCAGCATCGAGGGAGTTAACCCCAATCATGCAAAACAGCATCGATGGAGTTAACCGGGATCATGCCAAAGAAACAGCATCGATGGAGTTAAACCCAGGATCATGCCAAAAAAAACAGCATCGATGAGTTAACCCCTGCATCATGCCTAAAGAAAAGATCGATGGATTTAACAGGATCATGCCAAAGAAACAGCATCAGGGATTACCTGCATCATGTCTAAAAGCAGCATCGATGAGTTAACCGATCATGCCCAAAGAAACAGCATCGATGGATTAACCGGGATCATGCCAAAGAAGCAGCATCGATGGGTTAAACCCGCATCATGCCTAAAGAAACAGCATCGAGGGAGTTAACCCGGATCTTTAAAAGAAACAGCATCGATGGAGAAACCCCGGGGATCATGCCCAAAGAAAAGAATCGATGGAGAAAACCCGGGATAAACCCAAAGGGAAAAGATCAAAGGAGTTAATTTTTCCGAAAAAAATCAGGGGCCCCAAAGAAAAAAGCATCGATGGATTTAACCCGGGGATCTTGCCCTAAAGAAACAGCATCAGGGAAGTTAACCCCTGCATCATGTCTAAAAAACCAGCATCGAGGGAATTAATCCCGGGATCATCCCCAAAAGAAACAGCATCAGGGGGTTAAACCCCCGGGGGATCATCCCCAAAGGGAAACAGCATCGAAAATTTAAACCCCCGGGATCATGCCTAAAGAAAAGCATCGATGGAGTAAACCCGGGATCATCCTGAAATAGATCGAGGGATTAACCCCTGCATCATCCCCAAAGAAACAGCATCGAGGGTTTTTAAACCCCCGGGGATCTTCCCAAAGAAACAGCATCATGAAATTCCCGGGATCTTTCCCAAAAAGAAACAGCACATGGAGTTAATTTGGATCATGCCAAAAGGGAAAAGCATCAAATAAAAAAAACCCCGGGATCTTTTCCTAAAGAAAAGCATCGATGGAAAAAAGCGGGATCATCTCTAAAGAAACAGCATCGAGGGAATTTAAACCCCCGCATCATGCCCAAAAAACAGCATCGATGGAGTTAACCCCCGAAAAATCATGGCCCAAAGAAAAGCATGATGGAAAAAAACCCGGGGGATAATCTAAAAAAAACAGCATCGATGGATTTAAACCCCCGGATCATGCCAAAGAAAAGCATCGAGGGATTTAAACCTGCATAATGCAAAAGAAACAGCATCGAGGGATTTAAACCCCCGGGGGATCATGCCTAAAGAAGCAGCATCGATGGAGTTAACCCAGGATCATACCTAAAGAACAGCATCATGAGTAACCCGATCATGTCTAAAGAAAAGCATCGATGGATTAACCACATCATCCTAAAGAAACAGCATCGATGGAGTTAAGGATCATGCCTAAAAAAACAGCATCGATGAATTACCCAGATCATGCCTAAAAGAGCATCGATGGATTAACCCACACATCATGCCAAAGAACAGCATCGATGGAACCAGGATCATGCCTAAAAAAACAGCATCATGAAGTTAACCAATCATGTCTAAAAACAGCATCGATGTATTTAAACCCCGGGGATCATGCCCAAAGAAAAGCATCGATGGATTTAACCCAGGATCATGCCAAAAGGGAAAAGCATCGATAAGTTCCCCCGGATCATGCCTAAAAAACAGACGTTTGGTTAACCGGATCATGTCTAAAACAGCATCGATGGAGAAAACCCCCAGGATATGCCTAAAGAAATAGCATCGATGGAAGAAAACCCCCGGGATCAACTCTAAAAAAACAGCATCGATGGATTAAACCCCCTGCATATGCTAAAGCAGCATCGATGGATTAACCCGATCATCCTAAAGAAAAGCATCGAGGGATTTAAACCCCAAAATACCTAAGCCACATCAGGAGTTCCGATTACCAAAGAACAGCATCGATGGGTTAGGATCATGCTAAAGAAACAGCATGATGATTAAAGGGATCAACCAAGAAAGCATCATGAGTTACCCGGATATTCTAAAAAAAGCATCGTTGAGTTAACGGGATCATGCAAAGAAACAGCATCGATGGATTTAAACCCCGGATCATCCTAAAGAAACATAAATATGGTTAACCCAATCATGCTAAAGCAGCATCGATGAAAGCCCGCATCATGCCAAAAGAAACGCATCGAGGGAAATTAACGGATTATCTAAGAAACGCATCGATGGAGTTAACCCCATCATGTCTAAAGAAACGCATCGATGAGTTTCCGGATCATGCCCAAAGAAACAGCATCGATGGAGTTCCCGGGATCATGCCTAAAGGAAACGCTCGATGGGTACCCGGATAATGCCTAAAGAAAATAGCATATGAGTAACCCGGATCATCCTGAACAGCATCGATAGTTAACCATCATGCCTAAAGAAACAAATCGATGGAGTCCCGATACCCCCAAAGAAAGCATGATGGGTTAACCCGATATTGCTAAAGCGGCTCGATGGAGTCCAGGTATCATGCCAAAGATACAGGATCGATGGGTTAACCCTGAATCTTTCTAAGAAACAGCATCGATGGAGTTAACCCAGGATCATGCCAAAGAAGCAGCATCGATGGAGTTAAACCCCGGGATCTCCTAAAGAACAGATCGGGGAATTACCCCATCATGTCTAAAGAAAATGCATCGATTGACTTAACCACAACATCATGCCCGAAACAGCATCGATGAGTTAACCCAGGATCATGCCTAAAGAAACACATCGAGGGAGTTACCGGGATCATGCCTAAAGAAGAAATCGATGGGTTAACCCTCATATGCCAAAAACAGCATCGATGGATTTACAGGGATCATCCCTAAAGAAACAGCATCTATAAATTAACCCCGATCATGTCTAAAGAACAGCATCGAGGGAGTTACCCCGGATCATGCCCAAAGAAAAGCATCGATGGAGTTCTAAGGATCATGCCTAAAGGAATAGCATCGAATAAGTTAACCCCGGATCATGCCTAAAGAATCAGATCGATGCAGTTAACCAGGGATCATGTCTAAAGAAACAGCATCGATGGAGTAAACCCAGGATCATGCCAAAAGGGAAATAGCATCGATAGATAACCGGGATCACTCAAAAAGCAGATCGAGGGAGTTAACCCGCATAATGACTAAAGAAACAGCATCGATGGAGTTAACCCAGGTATCATGCCTAAAGAAAGCATCGATGTAGTAACCCCATCTCCAAAGAAACAGCATCGATGGAGTATGTAACAAGGATCAGGGGTTCAATAAAGCAGCATCGATGAGAAACCCGGATCATCCCTAAAGAAATTGCATCGATGGAGTCCCGGGATCATCTCTAAAAAACAGCATCGTTGGGTTAACGGATCATCTCTAAAGAAACAGCATCGATGGATTTAACCGGGATCATCTTAAAGAAACATCATCGATGGAGTTCCCCCATCATGCCTAAAGAACAGCATCGATGAGTTAGCCCGCATCATGCCTAAAGAACAGCATCGATGGAGTTAACTGGATTATGCCTAAAGAAACAGCATCGATGGAGTTAACCCTGCATCATGTCTAAAGAAACACATCGATTAGTTAATCCCGGGATCATGCCCAAAGAAACAGCATCGATGAGTTAACGGATCATGTCTAAAAAACAGCATCGATGAGTACCAGATAATGCCTAAAAATGCATGGATGGGTAACCCCGGATCATTCTGAAAACAGCATCGATGGAGTTAACCCTACATGCCTAAAAAAGATCGATGGATTTCTCCGCATCATGCCCAAAGAAACAGCATCGATGGGTTAAACCCTGCATATGACTAAAAAACAGCATCGATGGGTTAAGTATCATCCCCAAAATCAGGATCGTGGAGTTAACCCTGAATCATGTCTAAAGAAACAGCATCGATGGAGTTACCAGGATCATGCCTAAAGAACGGGCATCGATGGATTTAAACCCCGGATCATCCTAAAAAACAGCATCTATGAAGTTCCTGCATCATGTCTAAAAAAAATGCATCGATTGACTTAACACAACATCATGCCAAAGAAACAGCATCGACCCGGGTTCTGAGGATCATGCCTAAAGAAACGCATCGATGGAGTTAACCCAGGATCATGCCTAAAGGGCAGCATCGATGGACAACCCTGCATCATGCCCAAAGAAACAGCATCGATGGATTTAACCCAGGGATCATGCCTAAAGAAACAGCATCTATGAAGTTAACCACTGCATCATGTCTAAAGAAACAGCATCGATGTAGTTAACCCCGGGATCATGCCAAAAAAGCATCGATGGAGTTACCAAGGATCATGCCTAAAGGAATAGCATCAATAAGTTAACCCCGGGATCATGCCCAAAGAATCAGTATCGATGCAGTTACAGGATCATGTCTAAGAAACACTCGATGAGTAAACCCCAAAATCATGCCTAAAGTACATCGATGGAGTAAACCCGGATCAACTCTAAAGAAACAGCATCATGGAGTTCCCTGCATAAGACTAAAGAAACAGCATCGATGAGTTAGCGTTGTTGAAGAAACAGCATCGATGTAGTTAACCTGTCCCCGAAACAGTCGTCAGGTTCCCCGGATCATTGAACGCATCGATGGAGTTACTGGATCATGTCTAAAGAAACAGCATCGGGTAAACCCGGATCTGCCTAAAGAAATTGCATCGATGGAGTAAACCCGGGATCATCTCTAAAGAACAGCATCGATGGAGTTAACCCGGGATCATCTCTAAAAACAGCATCGATGGATTCCCGGGATCATGTAAAGAAACATCATCGATGGAGTTAACCTGCATCATGCCTAAAGAAACCATCTGGAGTTAACTCCCATCATGCCTAAAGAAACAGCATCGATGGATTCGGATTATCCAAAAGAAACAGCATCGAGGGGTTTGCTTACATCATGTCTAAAGAAACAGCATCGATGGAGTTAATCCCGGGATCATGCCCAAAGAAACAACATCGATGGAGCTAACCGCAGCCATTTGGAAACGTCCTGCTATTGAAGAGTTTACAGACTCTATTGCCTGATTGCCTCCTCTGTTACTTGTCTTACCTGCTTAGATTGCTAAAAGGGTTTTAAAGAGGTTTTAAAAAGTCGAAGGATTGACTTCATTGCCAGGTGTTACCCCATAGGGCTCGGTCCTCTCCCAGAAATGGCAAAACTGGAAAAACTGAAATCGTAACAGAACGGCGCGGTCCGGATTCAACCCACGACCTTCGATTCCGGGATAGGGAAAACCACATAGCCACGAGACCCCTATTTAGATTTCTAAATAGTAACCTACCAACAATTCAGTTGTTTCTGCTTATAAATAATGATCTAACCAGACATAGATATTTTATTGGTGCAAAATTGTATTTACATTTTGTTTAATGACCTTCTTCCTCCAGTCTTTACACCTCTGATGTTTTCCTTGTTGATAGCACCCTAAATACTCTTGCAAGTTGAAACAATCATTTGCATTCTGAGCACCTGCTATTTGTACTTCAAATCTTGGTTGTTGCAAGTTATTGCCTATTGTTCCTATTGTTTAGTTCCTTATGAGTGTTGTTTTCTTCCTTTGAATCAGAGATTGCAGTATCTGAATGATATCCTCAAACTCATCTTTACTCATCTATTCTTTAATAGAGTAAATATTTTTTTTACTCTATTTTAAAAACAGTTTTAAATTTATTTTAAATTTATTAAGCAATTGTTCAATGGTTGAGAAAGATAATTCTCAAGTTGCTGTTTCAATTGTTTCCAATCCAAGTGTCACTAGGAGTGCTAGTAATAGGGATTAGCTTGGGATTCAATGAGAAATTCTCGTTGGTTTTAGCATTACTACACAAATAATCAAAGAGTGACCACAATGACAGTCATCAATATAGGAAAATCATTTGTTCAGGTGTTAACTCCGTGTGATTGTTAAGTCCAGAAGGTACCAGTAAACGGTATCTTGTTTCAGTGAAACCATGCTGTTATTTTGTTAAAAAGAAGGTGTTTGTGATGCACACATCGTTACGTTTACATAACTCAAGCACACGTTGACCGTTTTCATTCGTGCTTCTCATATTGAATTTATCAGTACAGAATGATCAAGAGTTTTATTATGATTCCAGATGAGCATTAAATTTCGCAAGTATGTATATGCGGTTTGTTCTTGGAGCCGTCTTTATCATATTTCTCATCTTTCTATAGATGTTGTTTTTCAGACCATCATCTTGATGAAAACAGAACTTAATGAACTGAAAGAGATCCTCGGCGTACTAGTAAACTACTTAAACGTATGGTCATTCAATGGATACCATCACATTGCAACATAAGCGGTAACGAGGAAGCCGACAGACTAGCAAAAGCAGGGAACGACTACCGCAGACTGATCACGAGATCCGCTATGAGGAGGCCAGAACAGCCATCGGTTGGCAGTACAATAAAAATGGTCGAAAGACCAACCACAACTCAACAGCAATGATGGGTACTATGGTCTGTCCCGTAGTGAACAAATTGCCATATTCCGCATCCGTACCGGCCATAACAGACTCCGGGCCCACATGTATTAACAAGTTTAAAATTGGCACAACTAGCCTGTGCCACTGTGAAAAGGTGGACATGACGGTGGATCACATACTGCAAGACTGCCAGCTGTTAGCAGCCCTGAGAAAAGAAATTGGCCCGATAACACAAAGCTTCACGAGAAGTTGTACAGAGGGACAGAGTCTCAAAAAGTAACAGTAAAATTCATGATAAAGTTTAGTTCATCAGTCTAGGCGGGGATCGCGAGCGAGAGAGAGACCATCATCTGGGGTCAAAGGCGCAAGGGAACAACGGCGCGCCAGGATTAGTGAGCTGGTACTAAACCCCTGCCCTCACCTCGTGGTGACCCTGAAAACAGACGGTAGTTCCGGTCTGGCTAAGAGGGCAGGTGCCGTGGGAGAGCTACTTTGGTGCAAGTTAGAGATGCAATAAGAGACAAAATTAGAAATGAAGAAATCAGGAGACTGGATGTGAAACCAGTCATGCAATTTATAAAAGAACAACAGATTAAATGATTTGGACACCTGACAAGAATGCCCTGGTATCGCCTGCCACAGAGAGCCACACAGAAAAAGTATAATGAGTACAAGGCAAGAGGAAGACCACGCAAATGATGGAGCGACGGCATCAAGAACAGCATTACGAACATGAATATCAGCTTACAAAGTGTCTTAAAACAAGCACACACAAGATCACTACGTTTCACACCCAACACTTCTATAAAGAAGTAAATGGTGGAAGAGAACAAGCACACACCAGATCACTACGTTTCACACCCAACACTTCTATAAAGAAGTCAATGGTGGAAGAGAACAAGCACACACACGATCACTACGTTTCACACCCAACACTTCTATGAAACAGCAGTGTACGAGTCGTCTGTGAACAAATGCAAACTCCCCCGGAATAAATGACCGCACCAAAGTTAAAGGGATGAGAGGTGCATCCAACGAAGAGACATGGACCCACGTGGGGTGAAACTCGGAGCCTGTATAACTCTAGCTCTCTTTCTCTCTCTCTCGTCCCCTAGAGCCCGATGTGCGGGCCCAGGGTTGAGTTGCATGTGGAACCACATGGTCGAAACTCGAGGTTCTGAGGAGGAGCCGAATTTAACTCTGTGTCCAAACAAGCCAGAGGCTTTGTAGAGGTGTGCACGGTGAGAAAAAACAGAAACGTAAGAAACAGTAGTCGTAAGTGAAGGAAACCCAACTCCGCAGGAGTAAAGGGTCGCAAGCAAATTGCCAGCTGTGGGGCAAAAATAAATAATAACCATGCGTAACGAACCAAAAGCCTCGGCTGAGTCGAAAGACAGGAAAGACACGCTAGGTGCTCTTGATGGGGCGACGGGAAGGCGTAGAAAACGTAAGGGTGGGCGGACCACCCAGATGAGCAGGTGAAAACTATAAAGCACAGCAGTGGCTTTAACCCAGTACAAAATAAAGGTCTTGGTAAGTGGTTCTTGAACACACTGTAACGCATCGTGCCGATACATGGGAAGATTGTGGTAAACTCCGTACATGAGGCCAAGCGCAGATAAATCTATTTGAGTAAAGTTAGCCGAGCGCAAATTCTAAAGTTGCGTTTTAGTGCCTAACGAAACTGCCCTTCCTGGGACAACCGGGCAAGGTACTGTTGCATTAATGACTAATATCCCAGGAAGAACTGAGGTGGGTGATGCCTAAAGGGATTTCCTCCTGGAACAACCGGGCAAGGTACTGTTCCATTTACAACTAACATCCCCGGAAGAACTCAAGTGGTGTCATTGGCGAGCGCAAAATTGCAGTTGCGTTGCTAGCGCCGATTGAAACTACCTACCAGAAAATCTGTGTGCGGTCCCAGTCTAGTGTTTCCCGGGGACAGGGAAAATATAGAGTAAACATTTGCAAATTGCCAAGTGCCCACGCGTCCCAAAACGGCAGAGAATACTCCTACTCAGGATAAACTCAGCGTGGATAGAAAAGTAAAGCTGATAATGCAAAGGCTTGACTCAAACATTGACTAAGGGCATTACTTTTCGGACGCCGATATCCTACACAGAGTGAGATGACGTCCAAGCAGCATAGCGCAGATCAAATAAATGCTACGACAAAAAGTTGATCGAAAAGGCATAGATCCGACCCAAATATACGGCAGAATGGATCGTACCCTAGAGCTAGCTACCCTAGTAAATAAACAGCTGGTTTAAACCGAACACACCACCAAAGGATAAGCACCAGAGCTCCAATTGGTACTGAAGGTTTGTGCACGTACACCCGTTCTTGGTGTTTGGCTGTTTATATATCCCATTAGAATGATAAAAACGGCCAAAAAGAACGTTCGAGAGAAGAAGAAGAAAAAAGTGAGACAAGAGTTACTTAAGACTTCGACTTTCTTCTTTGACATTAGTTTATCAGATTGAAGTGACAAAACAAGTCAAGACAACTGGAGAAAGATATGTTTGCAGTGGTTTCTATGGGGTTCTACGTGCATCGTTAGGTAAAAATAAAGCAAATAAACCCATATTCGAGGTATATTGGGTAATGTGGTATTAGGGCTTAATTTTTATTGACAGTCGACACACGATGGATTATGTAGTCAGCATCACACCAGCTGTTTTTTTATTCCAAGGACGTTCTTCATTGTCCCCTTTAAAACGACCCACATTTCTTTGTTTGTGAAGCGCAGTCTTGTCTGTTGAGCCAAGTGGTTTCTACCATACCGTCTGTCACATTCGGTTGTCATTTTCCACATAAGCATACTTTAACACAACGATCAGTTTATAGACCAATTTGAGTTCACTGGCCTGTTTTTGCAGACATGTTAAAACCGAAGCCAGAACCATGACCACTGTTAATTGTAAACAGCCACTAGCAAGAAGTATAGAGAGATCTGAATGTTACATTTGAACTAGAAAATGGGTCTGAGATAGACATCAAAAGTCATCCTGGAGTTTCTTCTTACTGGTCCTTTGAATAAGAAATTCATCACGAGGTATCCATGTTTATCTGAATAATTGTTGTAAATTTCTCTTGAAGTTTAACTTCATCAACATTGTAACTGTTTATCCTGTCATAACATTCATCACTATTATCTCATGATATCACAATAAGATCTTTTTTTATATCTTTGTATACCCTTCTAATCCGATATATTGTCTTTGTATACCCTTCTAATCCGATATATTGTCTTTGTATACCCTTCTAATCCGATATATTGTTTTTGTATACCCTTCTAATCCGATATATTGTTTTTGTATACCCTTCTAATCCGATATATTGACTGGCAGTCATTTCTAAAATGACACAATGTCAACATACTGGCTAAATCAGTATACATGAACATGAAAATCGTGACATATCTTTGACAGGACGTAGCCATCAATCACATTAAACCAGTCGTTGATTTTCCAGGCACTACTTATATGTTCAGTAGTTTGCCATTGAACGATGAGGTCTATTTTTACCTTTTGTAAAAATCACACGAAAACTAATTTGCTTCCAAATTGCCCGCCGTGGAGTTTGAACCAGGTACGCTTGGGTTGTGATCGAGCTCACTAACGCTTGAGCTACAGATGCTCACATTATACAATGCAATTGAAATGCGTTCCGAGATGAAAATAATTACGGAGTGAGAGAGTTAGCCTCTTTATGACACATTGTTCTTATCTATTTCATTTATACCTCTTTCTCAATGTCAAGGTGATCTCATCTGTCAAGTAATTCTCTATCTAGTTCAATGACTCCTGCTATCATTCTCATGATAAGATTGTTCTAGATATTGAGATGGGTTAGTGCAACTTAGTTAGAAATCTGATTGTAGAGTTCTAGTCAGCGTCCTTGTTTGGTTTGTTATCAAGAGTTTGAAAATATTGAACAACTCTTTTCAGTTTAAGAACAGAAATTAAATCAACAATTGTCGCTTTGAAAAGTCGCTGTGAGTAATAATTTAGTAATGAAATTATCATCTACAATACATTCTCAATCCACTACTCGAATATTCCAAACCAATACGATCTCGATACGAGCGATTGACATTTTTAGATTTCTCTAGCCTACATTGTCTTATATAGATCATTTCTATGTCCTAACCGTGCTGGTGTTCACAACAATGGGAAAGATGACAGACTAATGTCGGCAGACGTTATCAGTTATCTAAGGACTATCATCATAGCACTCCGGACATGTCCTTAGGTGCTCCGATCTCCGTCTCAGCAAATTCAGCAGCGTCCAGCGACCCAACACGCCAGTTCGATGTTGATTAATCAATCTCTTTGCATATTTAGTATGTCGTTCTTTTCGGGCTGCACCAATATTGACACTCATCTCTTTCAATCTGGTCAGCGAGTGGGATTCACAGCCCTGAAACTCCTCTGTTTGGAAAGACTCTCTCAATGCGAGAAGAATGTCACTTCGATCCATTACAGCTCCATCTGATTTTCAGTTTGAGTTTGGAATATCTTCATTTGCACTCCGGACATGTCCATAGGTGCTCCGATCTCCTCGCAATATCTCCATCAGTGTCCATGCGACTGACCGTACCAGTTCTATTTTGATTGATGAGCCTACGCGTATACCTGTTGTACCGTTCTTTTCTTGCCACACCAATCTTCAAACCCAGTTCTCGCAATCTAGTAGTTAATTGGTTTAGATGAAAGTCTTCTCTGCGGCCACGCTCTATGAGGGCGTTCACGATGTCAGCTCTGTCCATTGGCTGGCCGTCTGATATAGCGGCAGAGCCAGCCAGCCTGTCTGCTCTCTCATTGCCAACGACACCCATGTGCCCCGGAACAAAGACAAGTGTAATTCTGCAAATTGTTGACGCCTGCGCTGAATGGTGGAGAGGACCAATGTCTGATACAGAATGACAAGTAGTCGTTGCTCGATGTTAACAGCCGCCATGACTCTCATTGCCGCCAAACCTTTGCGTGCCTTGACAATGACATACTCAACATGTTCCCGGAAACACAGACTGCGGTCAAATGTCACACCCAAAAATTTGATCGATTTATTTACGGGCAAAACACTACCGCGAAGTTTCACACTAGGCGTACATGCGTTAACAGTGTGATTATTGAGGGAGAACCATGTCACTGCTGCTTTGGTAGGGTTAACTAGTGCATCAGAGACATCACACCAGTCTGTGATGCGGTCGAGTTCCCTCTGTATCTCACCGGCAATTGCATCCCTGTCTTTCCCTTGTCTATACACTAGGATGTCATCAGCAAATGACAGAGTTATACCTCTGCCATCGAGTTGTTGTTCTGTGATTGACACCGTGTATATATTGAATAAGACAGGGAAAGAGGAGAGCCCTGTGGCAATCCGGAATGTACAGTCACCGGTTCAGAAAACCAACCACCACATCGCAGTACAACCTTCCTTTGAACAGCGCAGCAGCTATCCATCGGACGTATAGAGGATGCACCTGGAGTTTGATGAGCTGGTGCATAAGATAAGCATAGGGCACTCTGTTGTATGCGTCTTCCAAGTCCACCAGTGCTGCACATGTTCAATACCTGCATGGAAACCCTTGAAGACATCATAAGCGAAGACCGCAGCGTTGCACCATGTTTCTTTCCCAGATCTGTAACCTCCAAGAGTGGGTGGGAGGATATGGCAATTTTCAAGGTCCCATGCCAGTCGACGTGCTCACCTTTCATCCCCACAACGTCCCTGCTGTCCGTATTCTTCTACGTGAGCTGCGGATCTTCCGGGAAGATCCGGCTTCCTCACGTATCTTTCCTCTCCTCCCTGGTGGCCTTCCGGAGGGACAAGAGCCTACGCAACCTTCTGGTCCGCACCTCTGGGGGACATGTGGGGACTGTCACGTGCTCTAGGTTCCGTTGCTACACCTGTCCTTACGTTTTCCAGACTACTACTATCTCCTCCCTAACACTTCCTTTACTATCCGACAAGGCTTCACTTGTGTCTCCCGCAACCTTATTTATGCCATTCTCTGCAAGCGCTGTGGGATGGCATATATAGGTGAGACAGGTGTGCGTCTTGGTGACCGCTTCGCTCAGCACCTCCGGAATATCTCTAACAGTGCATCTACCCCAGTGGCTGTCCATTTCAATGGCCCCAGTCACCACGGCAGGAGAGATGTCTCTATCATCGGTCTAGTATCGTGCTCCTCCGATGACCGCAGCAGGTTATCTCAGGAATGTCGGTTGATTGACCGTTTGGGTGTAGTGTATGGGTGTAGTCCAATGGGATCAATGTACGACTTCAGCACGCGTAGTGTCTATGCCTATTGATCTTTCTTCTTCTGTTCGTTCTTATTTCATTCTCTCTATTTCATCTACACCCTCCACAAACCTATTGACTCACTACCATTTCCTCTTCTATCGGTCTATTCTCCAGCAATTGAGGCACCCCTGCGTTGTCATACCCTATATTTAATCATTCTGCTGGACTCCACCCTAACTTCCTGGCCCTTATACACCTATTGGTATTCATGTTTTTCTCGCCTACCTGTTCTATTCTTATTTATATCTACGTAGCCTCACATGACACTATCATCCCTATTCATCGTCAGAATACGGCTCCCATTCTAGGGTGTCACTTTTGACACTTCTCTCCCCTCTGTTCCAGCCATACAACATTGGATTCTATATGTGTTCGTTCCCGGGACACACAGGGTGCATATTAGCCAAGTAGGGCTCCAGTCGCTCTTGGTGAACGGTGGTTGAGTAATTCCTACAGTTGAGTCACGGGAACCTGATCTAGTGTCATGTTCTATCACATTTTCAAACTTTCAAAATTATCTTCAGCACGTTATTGTCTTGTACACATATCTGTTGGACACTTACAGTGTAATACTGTTGTAATAATTTAGTAATAATAATAGTGTAATAATTTTATCATTAATTTTTCCCTACTTATGTAATACTGCCTATACCTGTCGTTGTTCAATCGCCTATTTGTGTATTGCTCTGATATTGTCTAGCAAATTAGTTCCTTTGGATTTTTACGAACGATAAAAATAGACCTCACCGTTCAGAAAACAATGACAAACTACTGAACGTATAAGTGGTGACTAGAAAAGTCGACGACTCGTTGACTGTTGTTGATGGCTAGGTCATGTAAAGGATATGCTACAATTTTATTTATATTAACCAATGAAGTAATAAAGATCATCATCAGGTTTCGTGCCGGCTGGCGTAGTCGATCATGGATCTCCACAAATCTCTGTTTCTGGTGTTTGCTATCATCTCAGATAGTTACGCTCTACCGTGCCATGAAGTCAGGATATTCAAAATTTTCTCTCTCTGTCTTGCTCTGTCTCGTCTACCGTCGATTTTAACAGTATTTACAATGTGTTATAAACCTCCCCTGCTCATCACATGCTTGAAAAATGATGACTGCTTTTTTCTTATATTGATAATATAAAGATAAACATATAAAAAATGCTTAACATAAATATATTGTTAATAAAATGCAGTAAAAGAGTTGAAGAAAGTGAAATATTGACAGATGTGATTAGTGTCATCATAAAACTCTTTTACTTGTAACATTAAATATTAAGTAACAGTGTTGCAAAAACGGACTTGCCATAAAGGCATATCTTTTGTCAGACACGTTTGAACACCATGACAATATCCAACTTCCGTTTCCGGCCGGGACTTGTTTCTGCTACATTATACACTCCCCAGTCGGTGTCTGCAGAGGCTTCATTAAGTTGCATATTGGATATAATTATGTGTCACTGTTCCCATGTGAGCTTGAGTTTTATTACGGAAAAGGAAACGCTAATTTCAATACATAATTCGATATAACAAGAGTTATACGGCTTGTATTGAACGAATAGAAATAATACGGTATGGAAACATTCTTGGAATCGTTCTAGTTCTGATATTGTATACATGATCAAAACACATCCTGATGTGATGTTCATATTTTAAGGCGTATCACTAACTTCTTCCTAGCTGTGTACCATTAAACAGCACATTGGTTATTGGTTACTAAACTGACGTCACTGCACTCCGGGCAGACTCATAGTGCTCAGTCCCCCCAACAGATATCATATCCCCCAAGAGTATGCATACTAATGGTTCTCGTGGCTCGCTGACTAAACACACCACTCACTCTGCCTTTCAGGCATCCATTTCGACTAGTACAACGGGTAACTCCAAACTGCTTAAATCGCTTGATCGATTCAACATCGATTTTAGTGTCTTCATCCAACAGACAGTCGCGAAGAGACCGAAAAACATCCCCCTTATTCATCTTCAACTCCCCAACAATCGATGCTGTTGATGCACGCCTCTCTGCTCTCTCATTATCGTAAACACCCGCATGCCCAGGACAGTATATCCACGTAAGCCTCTGAAGGTTAGAAACTTCTATAGACGACATCCACTAATACCGAAATCTGCCCTTCTGGATCTTGTGAAGCATCGACTGAGAGTCAGATACAACAACGGCCCCAGTAAATGAAGTTCCAGAGATCCAATGGAGGGCAGCAGTAACGGCCTCAACCTCCATCCTCGTACTAAAAGTAGTTGTCTTGTATGCCCCACTTTGCTCTGCAACAACCCTACCATGCGCATTAGCCAAGAAACCCCAGCCGGACTTCTTACCACGTTGAACCGACCCATCGGTATATACAACAACATCATCATCCCTTGCATTATCTTCTTTCAGCTGCTTAACTGCGAGATCAGCCTTCATGTTGCCTCAATCTCTACATTCTCTTCCAAGAGTAATGATAACGTTGAGATAGTTGGTCATTACATTAATATCCATTACATTAGCATTACAATTACATTAACAGCACATTAATATCCATTACATTAGCATTAAAATTACATTAACAGCACATTAATATCCATTACATTAGCATTAAAATTACATTAACAGCACATTAATATCTAGGAAAACATATTGCTAACAGTCAGTCTATCAGTTTTCCAGATATTTGCTGAATGAATACGCATCTATTATTCTTCTTCTTCAAACGCTCCATATCGACCACTTTTTAAGCACTCTGTGTGATGTTTACTTGATATGAACCTAAAAGCGATTGTATGTTTTGCCAGTTTAGCGTCTACAAGTAAGCCAGCACATCAGACTTCTTGTTTTTCTTTTAATTTACTAGGTAGTTTCCTAGATCCTGTATCAGTCGTCTCTTATGACATGCCTTGTAGGTGACATGTTTCTCTTTAAACAACCACATCGTCCACACTCCAACACCATCTGTGGTTTTGTGTTCAGAGGTGGTGGAGCGATCTCAGTCTATTAAATACCTGGGGTTGCGTTTTGATCGTAGTCTAGCTTTTACGGAACACATAGCTCATGTGATAATGAAGGCGAGGAAAGGTTTGCTGGCGATGAGGGTAATGGCTGCGGCGGATTGTGAACAGCGCCATCTTTGTCTTTTATACCAGGGTCTGGTCCTTTCTGTGCTTGAGTATGCGCTGGCGATCCTGACTCTCAGTCATAGTAAGATAGAACGACTGGAAAGAATACAGAACGAGGCGATGCGCATTATACTTGGTTGCACTAAAGATACGTCGTGCAGGGCGATGCGCTATCTCCTTGACTATCCTACTATGGAGTATAGAATACTGATGAGCCGTGCACGAGCATACCTTCGAGTCAATGCTGACACAACATCATTTGCACTTGGAAATAGAGAGACAAAAAGGAAATAGGTTAAAAAGAGGAAAATATCGATGGGTCAGGCCGAGGACTGTATTGAGCAGCTGTGTACACTTGAAGATATTGATCCCGGTGAAGAATGGATACCAGTGGCAACAGGAATCGCTACATCCTTTTCTGTATGCATCGAACTTGATAAAGAATGCAGGCAACACAACCCACTTGTCGTGGAGGCAGAGGTTCAGGCATTAATTTCTGAGAACGCATCTGAACATGATGTAATCATTTATACGGATGGTTCGGTGATTCGACATGTGCGGAGCTCGTGGGCTTTCACTGCTCAGGTCGGAGGTGATGTTGTGAAGGAAGACAGTGGTGGTTTTGTCGTGACTACGAGCAGTCTCACTATGGAAATCATGGCGGTTACCAAAGCGATGATTTGGCTAGAATCACATACTTTTATCCATGCATGTTTTCTCAGTGACTCAATGAGTATGCTCAGGAAGATTGAAACAGGATGGGCTAGGAGACATTGGATAGAATCGCTGGGGAGGTCTAAGCTGACAAGGATCAGTTTTATTTTTGTGCCAGGGCATGCAGGTGTAAGGGAGAATGAATGTGCGGATAGGCTTGCCGGTATGGCTGCTGTCCAAAGCGGACGAGCAATGGACCAGGCTGATATTATAAATTCCTTAAGGAGAGAGGGCGTGTACATGATTCACGTAATAGTGGTGAATCCACAACACTAACCAGACTGCAAGAACTCAAAGTTAAGTGTGGTGTAGCTCGACAAGAACGCTATGCTGGCAGACAAAGAAGAATTGTAAACCAACAAAGAACCGGTGTCGTTAGTCGCCACAGCTGATGGACATACTGAGGAGAGATCGGAGCACTTATGGACTAATTTGTTCGACGTGCAGTGATGGTGATCCGACGACTAAACTAAACTAAACGTAGGTCGCAGTGGTACTATTCTTTGCTTCCCGTGCGGGCCCCGTCACCACACGTGTGATCTATTATTCATACAGTCTGATATATTTGTTATCTTTCATCTTATTCTACAATATTTTGCTTGACAATATGTCCAGTTAACAATATATTTCTACATACATGTCTAAGTATTGAAACATGTGCAGCAATAGTGCACTTGGAAGACGCTTACAACAGAGTGCCCTGTGATTATCTAATGCACCAGCTTATCAAACTCCAGGTGCACCCTCTATACATAAGATGGATAGGTACGGCACTGTTCAAAAGAAAAGTTGTACTGCGATGTGGTGGTTGGTTGACTGTACATTCCGGATTGCCACAGGGTGCCCCTCTTTCCCCTGTCTTATTCAACAAAAGCAGTTTATCCGTTTTTCGCACTGGGAATTTAATTTCAATCTTTTTGTAAAGTCCCTTAAAGAAACATGCCACGTTGCTTCAAAATCAGCTTCTTCCCCATTAAAAACAATAGGTTTTCTCTCCATACATCGGCCAATAAAACCTGATAGAACATAATTCCCGTTCCTGTTAAAGTTGACAAATAACAAATTAAAGTGTCCATCATTTCGATGTCCAGTAAAACCTAATACAATTGAATTCAGTGAAAGTTGAAAAATAACAATTGGCAAATTAAATTTATCCAGATTATTCACCTATCGATGTGTTTAAAAAAAAGTTACACCGAACGTGAATCGAGCGCATATAGCGCATGTTTACTGCATTCTAGGCAGGCAAGCTAACAACTACATGACGTAAACTTATAAGCAAATATGTTTAAAATACGTTTTTATAATACTGCTGTTATCATAGTATTTACATGACCACAGGACTTGAGCGGAAAGTAATAATCTTTGTCAGTCTGTATGTAGTGTGCTGTGACATTCGTCACTTTTCTGTATTGTTTGCTTGATAAATGAATGCATTGTTGGTCGAAATGTTGCTGTGTATCGTCATGTATAATGTCGGTGATTTGTATTCAGAAAGACCATGTGCGTAAAGTTGGAAATATTGTTATAGAAAGGAATAAATAGTTCATTTTGATATTTTTTTCCTCTTCGTATCCATGGAAGACACCTTCTTGCCAAATTTCAAGTCCGTATATCTCCAAACAATTGGGACAGACATATAATTCCCTTAATCTTTCTTATATTTATATATATATATATGTATATATATATATATAAGATATACACGGTGTCAATCACAGAACAACAACTCAATGGAAGAGGTAGACTTTGTCATTTGCTGATGACATCCTAGTGTATACACAAGGGAAGACAGGGATGAGATTGTTGTGAGATATACAGAGGGAACTCGACTGCATCACAGACTGGTGTGATGTCTCTGGTGCACTAGTTAACCCTACCAAAGCAGCAGTGACATGGTTCTCACTCAATAATCACAGTTAATGCATGTACGCCTAGTGTGAAACTTCGCGGTGTTGGTTTGTCCGTAGATAAATCGATGAAATTTTTGGGTGTGAAATTTGACCGCAGCCTGTGTTTCCGGGAACATGTTGAGTATGTCATTGTCAAGACACGTAAAGGTTTGGCAGCACTGAGAGTCAGGGCGGCTGCTAACATCGAGTAACGACTGCTTGTCATCATGAATCTTTCCACCATCAAATATGCAATGGCCATCCGCACTGTCAGCAAAACGCAAATTGAAAGACTGGAGATAATACAGAACGAAGCTATGAGCATCATCCTGGGTTGCACAAGGGATACATCCTGTGTGCCTATGAATGTTTCTCCTGGATTTTCCGACCAGGGCTATCTCAAAAAGATCACCCATTGCATTAGCAGCTCAGCACCAGTGGTGGAAATCGGTTAAAACGGGGCAAATCATGAGTTGGCCGTGCCGCATATACTGTTCAGCTGGTATGCGGGCTCAACAATATTGACTATGGAGAGGAATGGATACCGATGCCCTCAATATACTGGAACATCATTAAGTTTGACAAAGGTTGCAGAAAGGAAATCCGTGGCGTAGGATGTAGACGTCAAAGCCATCATCGATGAAAACTGCAATGCAGACGACGTTGTGATTTATACGGATTAATCGATAGTTGGTCACGAAAAGTCCGCATGGGCCTTCTCTGCAAGCTCATATGGCAAAATGGTCAAGGAAGCCAGTGGTGCATTTAGTATGACAACAAGCAGCATGCCAATGGAGGTACTGGCGGTGACCAATGCACTACTCTGGCTAGAGTCACAAAATTACTCTCATGCGGGCATTCTGAGTGACTCATTGAGCATGATCCGAAAGGTGGAGGCCGGTTCGGTGTGCAGGTAGTGAACTGAATCATTGCAGGCGTCAACAATTTGCAGAATACACATGTCTTCGTTCCGGGGCACATGAGTGTCGTTGTCAATGGAGAGCAGCCAGACTGGCTGGCTCTGCCGCTATATCCGAGGTCCAGCCAATGGACAGAGCTGACATCTTGAACGCCCGCATAGAGTGTGGCCGCAGAGAAGACCTTCATCTAAACCAATCCACATCAACTACTAGATTGCGAGAACTGGGTTTGAAGATTGGTGTGGCAAGAAAGGAACAGTACGACAGGTATACGAGTAGGTTCATCAATCAAAATCGAGCTGGTACGGTCAGTCGCTGGACTCTGTTGGAGATATTCGTAACTGAAACTGAAACAGACTAGGAACACAACAATTATTTTCATTTAAAAACATATTTATACATACATGTCGAAGTGTACGACCAATATTTCCATTTAGCAACATATGTGTACACACATATCAAAGAACACGTCCAGTATGTTTTCTACACAACACATTTCTACACACAAGACTACGAATATGAGGACAATTTTCTATCTGCATTCATCTATTCTATTATTATTAGAAGCGTACTTATTAATCTTCAACACGCCCTCATTGAGTACACGCCTGCTTGCGTTATCCATTTCCATTAGCAAATACAAATATCTCTGAAATTCTTGTGTCCACGTTTGACTTCCTGCAGAGCCGCATAATTGCTACTCATTGTTTAGCTTTTCAAAACTAATTGTTCATTATTCTATACACATTCTCATGATCTACTCATGATGTAACGCTAGGGAAGATCTATTCTATACACATTCTCATGATCTACTCATGATGTAACGCTAGGGAACATCTATTCTATAGTTTTCTGCAATTACTTTGTGCAAACGATGTTTTCACGGTTATGGGTTCTGGATTATTGGTACCATGTTGTTATATGGCCTTTTCGGCTTTAAAAACTGTCGTTGCTGCCTATTTCCCTTTTTAAGGGTTGTGTAGGACTGGAGAGGAGGGGGAGAGCCTGAGGGTTTTAATTGATCAAAGGATTTTTCATTTATGCCCACAACAGAAACTGTTGCTGTGGGCATAAATGAAACAAGACCACAACAAGAGACTGTTGCTGTGGGCATAAATGAAACAAGACCACAACAAGAGATGTTGCTGTGGCATAAATGAAACAAGACCACAACAAGAGACTGTTGCTGTGCTAAGAACAAGACCAAACAAGAGTTGCTAAATGAAACAAGACCACAACAAGAGACTGTTGCTGTGGGCATAAATGAAACAAGACCACAACAAGAAACTGTTGCTGTGGGCATAAATGAAACAAGACCACAACAAGAAACTGTTGCTGTGGGCATAAATGAAACAAGACCACAACAAGAAACTGTTGCATTGGGCATAAATGAAACAAGACCACAACAAGAGACTGTTGCTGTGGGCATAAATGAAACAAGACCACAACAAGAGACTGTTGCTGTGGCTATCGACTTGGAGGATGCTTATAACAAGGTGAATTTTTCAATAATGGTGCTCTCTTTGATTAAATGTGAAGTTAATCCTTGGCTGGTGAACTGGATAGCTGCTTCTTTAATGGAGAGAACTGTTGCACTACGTTTAGGAACATGGACATCGGATCCTGCACGTATATGCAGGTGGTCAGGAAATTTACCTGGCTAGACTGCCTGGTCCCTTGAGAGCCTTACTGCCACGTAGTTCTGTCATTCACACCTCTGCTTGACCTATTTCCCCCTGGCTAAAACTCCGAAATCCCTTTGTTCTGAACTTCCCCGGAAACCGGACTGAATCTTATCTGATATCCTTGGGGTACATTTTTCCCTTTCTCACTATAAAATCCGTCACTGAGCCAGACTTTTTGATCTAAAGGTTTAATTACCTGCGATAAACTTATTTGCTGGTCACCCGTATTCTCTACCTGCCGTCAATAGCATTCCGCCTCCAGCCATTCTTCCAGTCGGCTATTAGCTCTGAAACGTAACCGTTTAATTACAAAATGTCCCCTTTTATATATCCCCAGCCCTACCTGACACTATTGCATTCTCTTCCCCAATTATTTTTCAAGATTCATATATGAATCTTCAAGTACCTAACCTCTATCAGATATGTAGTACATCTCCTGTGACTTTAACATTTTTCTAACAACCCACAGAATATATGAGTCCTACTTGAACTCTAGCATATACATCTAAATTGCAACATAAAAATACCAATATAAACACCACATCAAACATCTCAACATAGTTCCCACAGTACCCACGCCTGCCGCTTCGCCGCTCGCCCATCGCCACAGGACTTGTGATGTATGTTTGATGGATGGATGAAATAGTGACTTGCGCGATGATTTGGTTTAAAGTGAGAAAGAGTTGCACAGTTCGTCGATCCCTCTCTCTCGCCTAATTCCTTCTATATCCAGTGGCAGGACAAAGTCGAGACGGCTGGAGAAGGATCTGGGTGCAGCGAATGACCAGGACGTTCTACGTGCCTGGCCGGGCTCACTACGCTCCGCAGCGCGTTGCTGGCAGACGCCTTCTTGTCCGTTGAACCAGAGTATAGTTTCTTCCGCACAATCTGTCGAGTCCAGTCTTTGCATGCAGGGTTGGCATACCCGGATTCACCGATTGGTTTAGTACCGAATCGGTTACCCGCGCTAGTTAGGCCGGCCTGTCAAAGCCGTTGTCCGGGGGTGGCCGCTGTCGCATGCTGACAACTACTAGGAGCCACAGGTGTGAGGTGGAAGTCAGGTTTGGACCAAAAGGGGATGGGCCCTGAAAAGGGCGATACAGCCATCCTTACCAGAGGTACTACCAATCCCTGACTCCATAAAAAATCCAAATGTCAGATGATGCCCTATTTTCTAGACATAATATACACCAAATATCTATAGTCAACAACATACAACTAGTGGTAATATTAAATAAGAATTAATTTTCAAAACATTAAATAATCTAATGAAGTGATAATGTAGGGGTAGAGAGAGCTATAGGAAAACAAGGAATAAACACAATGAATGAGAATGGAGAAAGACTGGCGGAGTTATGTATGCTGTCAAACTTAGTAATTGCGCGTACCATTTTTGCACATAAGGAAATCCGTATACTTACTTGGCACTCACCAGATTGACCAGGAATCAGATTTAACATATGTGCATAAATACACAATTTATAACATCATTGCTGGATGTCCGTGCATACAGAGGGGCAGATGTAGGAAGTGATCATAATTTATCATAGGTAAATTGAAACTGAAATTTAAAATTCACCATACTAAAAAGAACAACTGCGAATAGACAGTCAAAGACTACAAAATAATGAGGTAAAGAGGAATATCAGCTCGAACTTAAGAATAGGTTCGAGTTACTCAATGGTGAAAATGAACAGAACATTGAAGACAAATGGACTAAGATAAAGGACACACTATTGGGGGCAACAAATAGTAGCGCAGGATTAAAGACGAAAGACAGAAAACCCTGGATAAGTGATGACACCTGAAATGTATTCAAGAAAGAAGAAAGATGAAACTAGCGATATTTAATACTAAGGATGCAACAGATGAAATCCAAGCTAAAGAGGAATATAGACTAAAAGACAAGGGAGTGAAAAGAGCAGCTAGAAGAGATAAAAGAGCATATGTCAATCGTTCTTTTAAGGGTTTTAAAGCCGAAGGATTGACTTCATTGCACCGGGTTTTACCCCATATGGCTCGGTCCTCTCCGCAGAAATGGCACGCCACCTGCCGAGAGTATTGCACAAAGCACGAACTCCGTAGCTGCGGCAACAATCATATGGGTCTCTGGAAAAAACTGCATTCGTGAACAGAAGGCCGCGTTCCGGATTCGAACCTACGACCTTCGACTCGCAAGGCAAAGGGCTTAACCGCTCAGCCACAGAGACCCCCGCTCTTTTACATGTCTGGAGTGCTATGATGATAGTCCTCATATAACTGATAACTGATGTCAATCGACTGGCTGAAGAAGGGAAAAAGGCAGCTAAGACTGGAAACAGTAAAATGCTATACAATACACTAAAACAACTTACTGGAACATTTGTTTCAAAGGGTGGCCCAATCAAGAGTAAAGATGGTAAAGTTCTAACATCAGATACCGAGCAGAAGAAAATATGGGCAGACCATTTTGAAGAAATATTAAATAGACCTGATCCACCAATACTACTCAAGTTTGACGAAGAAACAGCTCTCTACCAATTAACGAAGAAATGATAAGTGTAGCTGAGAACTGGGCGATGCGAAAATGTTGCAGGGACAAAACTGGTATCGATTGGGTAGAAAATAGTCAACTAGAAGATTTGGATTTTGCAGATGATATTGCCTTGTTAAGTAGAAACAACCAAGATATGTAAAGAAAAACATACAACTTGCCATCTATAGCATCAAAAGTTGGACTGCAGATAAGCTATGAAAAAACAAATATAATGAAGACACCTTTCTTTCTTTCTTGAATCATGTATGCCTCACAGCGTCAGGTCAGGAAGAGATTTCTAAAACGGACCCTAGTATGCGCTTCGTAGATAGTCTCTTTCGTCGCCTCTGTTATCTCTGAGGTCCATCTTTTGCGTGGCCGGCCTTTTGCTTTATACCCATTGTATCGGAGCAGCATTGCTATTTGGGGTGCACTGTCTGATGGTAATCTTCTTACGTGACCGAACCATTTAATTTGTTGTTTCTTGATGAAGTCTAGTACTGATGTTGTACCCATTTTTTCCTGATGTCTTTATTTCTCAACCGGTCTCTTCTTGTTACACCCAGCATTCTGCGTAGACACTTCATCTCTGTTGTGACTAGTTTTCTTCATCGTTTGTTGTCAGCGTCCAGATTTGGCACTGGTAACATAATGTGGGGAGAAAGATTGTGTTGAACATTGCTCTTTTGTGTTCATGGTGACGTGTTTGCATCTTAAAATTGGCGCCATTTGCCCTATCATTTGATTTGCTTTGTTGCATCTGTGTTGAATTTCCTTAGTTATTCTTCCATTTGCTGAAAAAATGCTCCCCAGGCATGTGAAATCTTTTACTTGATTTAGTAGGTGATTATCGATGGAGATATTGGTAGTGCTTTCCTCTCTGGCGAATGAAGACACCTATGGCAAGTAATGTAGATATCACCCTGGAATCTAAAATGATAAAAATAACAGAACAGTTCACCTATTTAGGTAGCAATTTTGATTGCACAGGACAGGTTAAAAAATACATTATGATATGAATTAGCAAAGCAACATCAGCTTTTAAAAGTCTAAATAAAATATGGAACTGCAAGTTATATAGTATTAAAACTAAATTACGAAATTCAATTAAAATGTTGTATCAATCCTAACATATTGCGAGAGTTGGAAAATGACTAAAGATATAGAAAGCAAGTTGAGTGCATTTGAAAATAGATGTCTGCGAAAAATAATGAATATAAAATGGAACGAATTCAGGAGAGGTGATAAAATCAGAGTAATGTCTGGTCAACCACTAGTGACAACTGTTATAAGAAAGAGAAGATGGAGATATGTTGGGCACACCTTGAGGAGAAATGATCAACGAATATCAAAGCAGGCATTGAAGTGGGATGCAAATGGTTCAAGAAAGAGATGACGACCTAAGGAGACCCTGAAACGAAATTTGCTGAGAGAGGCAGGAAATATCGGTCTCAGTTCCATGCAGGAGATTGAGCGAGTTGCCCAGGATAGAGTGGTATGGATAAATTTCTTGCAGGCCCTATGTAACGTATAACGGTACGAGAGGAATTATTAATATTATAATAAACAATCTGCAAATGGTACAGTGGTGTTATAGACAGCAAGAAAGGACAATGCTAATTCGCCGACGGAATTATTGCGTGTGTAGGTCTATTCTTGCAATGACACCCTCAGTTTGTTGAAAAGGACTATAACCTATTAGACTTATTTATACAGTAATCTTCTGACCAGTGGTGCAATATAATCTAAGATATAGAACATAGATTTACATAGCATCAGATTGACATCAACATCTCAAATAGAACATAAGATTTACCTGACAATATGAGAATGAAATCAAACAAGATAAAAAAATATGATCAAGATAGACAAAAATTGAAAGTCAACCCGGGATCACGTAAAGATAACAGTGACATGATCTTTCAATATCACGTCTAGCCAAGATGAAGTGCTGAAAACTACAATCAAGTCAATATACGAAGTGTTATTCTAGTCATAGCTTCAAAGTCTGGACACTCCACTCCATCTGAGACATCTCACTGGAGAGAATACTCTATAAACAAATGAAAGCAAACTGAATATACAAATGAGAGTATATTGAACGAAAATAGAGGGTATACAAATAATATTATACTGGACATACAATCAAGACATTTCTCGATATATAAATACACGAATACTGGACATACAATCAAGACATTTCTCGATATTTAAATAAATACACGAATACTGGACATACAATCAAGACATTTCTCGATATATAAATACTGGATATGCAACTGAGAGAATAATACACTATATATACAACTGAGAGAATACAGACAATCCAGGGCATTTTGTTTATAGACTGATAGAAAATGACATTGATGTTTATACATATTGTTGCTGCTGTTGTTGTTGTTAGTCCATAACGAGGTAAAGGCAAGCCGTATGCCTCCAGTAGATAAGATAGATTGTTTAATTCATATTTATCTATAGGCACGCATATAAATAATGAGCATGATGACAGCATGACATTGCATCTTCAACAGTCCAAAGGTATAAATGCAACGGATTTACTTCATTGAACTGGGTTTCAAAATGTGGCTTTTTTCCCTCTAGGGCAGAAATGGATAGTACCCTGCTGAGAGTGTTGGACAAAGCACAAACTCCGTAGGTCCATCAACAATCTTAGATATCGCCCCCGGAAAACTGCGTATGTGAACTGAAAAACGGTATCTGGATTCGAACCCACAACGTTCAGAACGCAAGGAAAAGTCTAAACCACTACACCAAAGATACCCTCTCATATTGAAAAGCGACTGCTAGGAATGTTTGCGATTGTTGGATGTTGTACTTTGATTTTGACTTGTCTTCTCTGCTCTTCAGCTGTCCATGTGGATACCTCACAAACCCATCCACATGGAGTAAGAAATGAAAACCAAGTTGTACAGGCTTGTGAATCGGCCTGCAACGTGTCAGTATCTATACCAAGTATTTTAGTGATTCGATATTTAGTTATTGGTGGAAAAGGCAATGTTTAGTACACATCTTTTAGCCACTTCCTCATGCGATTCTGGGGAGCATTTGTTGTTAAAAGAGGACTACCCAGTCGCCAAGTTGATCCCACCGCTGCAGTGATCGATACAAATTATCAAATAACCTGAGTTGACACAGAATAAAAACAAACGTGTGGGTGGACAGATTGATAAGAAGATTAATGCGTTATATACACACACACACACAAACATATGTATATATATATATATAGCATTTCTCATCTTTGCAGTACCGATTTTTGAGTTTGCACTTGTTTCTCTTGAATTCAAGATAATCCCTTTCTGTGAAAGATTCTGCACCTTTGAGCGATGTTTCTTTCCAGACAGTTTGGTCATCAGCTATTTATTTTCCAATTTCTTGTTACTTAGAATAAAATAGTCCTTCAAAGAAAAACACATGTTAGGTGTGAAGTTAATTTACATGTTAGGTGTGAAGTTAATTTACATGTTAGGTGTGAAGTTAATTTACATGTTAGGTGTGAAGTTAATTTTCTTTCTTCTCACAAACCTTAGTCTTCTACTGTTGAATATTCCCGTAATCGATTGCAAGATAGCACGCAGCACAACTTGAGATTTGATTATTTGGTCATGCCACTTGCTGTTTATAATCTTACCGAGACAGCAAGAGTGAAATATATTGAGTCTCCTCTCATGTCTTGAGTAAGCTGTCCGTGTTTCTTAGCTATATAGTAAGGATCTAATTATAATACAACACTGATAGACATCTGAATCTTCATCTGCAATGTTAATTGTGTGTTGTCCCAGGCCCTATTTGATAGTCTGCCAAATGTAGTGGCCGCACTGCCTATTCGTGCATTGATTTCTTCATCACGAGAGAGGCTGGTCATGACTAGACAAAAGATATAAATATTTTGTGAACTAGTACCAGATGATTGATATTTAAAGAGATATATGTTGGTAGGGTACTTTGTTGACATCAAACCAGTGTTTACTGATACATGTAGTTACATGAAATAAATCGCACAACCTGGTCATATTGTTGATTTGTGAATTACAGGGAGCATCGCTATGTACGATTTTAATATATATACTATATATTTATATATATATATATATATATATATATATATATATATAATCTTTATATATATATTAAATATTTTATATAAATATAAATATATATATATCATCATCATCGTCAAGTAGCTTGTCCCTTCTGGAACTTGGCTCCCATGACAGCAGCCCTGAAAATATCTATATTCTGTGCAAGTTGACCGGCGTCAGCAGCAGTCATTCTCAGATCGTCAATGACATTCTGCACCCAACGTCTTTTTAGGTGTTTCTCTCGTTCTTCTACCAGTCACAATTCCTCCAAAATTATCGTCTCTAGGCACTCATGTCGTTTGATGTGTCCGAAATATTTAAATTTCCTTGATGTATGCTCCTTAATAGCCAACTCTCTTTAATATCAAGCTGTTGCAGAACAGAAGCATTTGTTCTTTTCTCTGTCCATGATTTTCTAAGTACTCCTCTGTAGCATTTGCATTCAAAGGCATTAATGATCTTCTCCGCCGCTTCGTCAATGGTCCATGTCTCACAACCATATGTTGCGAAGGGACAAACGAAGGCTCTTATGGGCTCATGCTACAGACGATAGGGTCAGCTAGCTTCCAGCTATCGATTTTTCAAATTCATCCTATTATGTTAGTATTACATCTCTACTATCGAATTACGCAAAGGGTTTTTATTTGTGATCACGAAATGTGCTTCACAATTGTTTTTGAATGGACCTACCCTCTAAAATTTCTTTATAGAAAATGTCTACATTTGTCTTTGTTTGGTCCTTAGATGCAGTGTATGAAGTTCAAAAAGTAAAATCGAGTTATGTATCGTTGTAAAGCTTGCTTTGAGTACTATAGTCTGTCCATTAATTCGTGAGCACGTTTGAAATTGATTTTCTCGAAAACTACCTGTTGGATCTCAGTGATTTTTTTGCAAGCAGCCTTAGAATATCCATGACGCTAGAGAAATATTTTTTTCCAAGAAAATTTGATGTAGTTTGAAATATTTCTTCTTCAGGTTATATTAAAATCAACCTCACCGGATTGTACACAATAGTAACAGATCTACGGTACACAGACGCGTTGTTCTAAAATACATTATGGTAACATAGAAATATCGTGAGTATACAACAATTTCACGAAATCCCGTGCACCTAACCCAGTCGACTTTGAAAGCGGAAAGCATATGACGTTATAATTGGGATACCGTTGTATAGTCATAGGTGTATCTCGCTATTTGTATGAAGCTATTGTATCATATTTGTTGGCTTATCAAAACTGACATTGATATCACATTCATAATGAGTCTGAAGTGCACATTTATAACGATACAGAAGGTTACAGTTTTACTATACCAACACTTCCGTAGGGAATCTAAGAGAGGTCATCTATATTGCGATATTCATAACCCTGAGAAACGAGCGCAACTGGCGCTTGGTCTGAATAGAGAATCCTTTTCCCGATGGATTAAACAGGACACAAAGTGCACTAATGTCAAGCAAGGACGGAAAAGAACAATTGACGACTTTGACATAGATGTCATAAGACGGGAGCTCTTGAAAATGTTTGCGACAAATCAACTTGTTACTCTCAGGAAACTGAAATTAAAACTGCAATCAGATTGCAGCATAGACATTTCTAAAAGTACTCTATGAAAAATTGTAAGAGCCGCCGGCTTCACCTTCAGAAAAACTATAGGCGGCAGGAATATTAATTGTGAAAAACCACATTTAATTGCTGCCCGAAGTAAATACCTGAGGCAGATCCGTGAGAGGCGGAGGCAAGGCTATGATATTGTATATTTGGACGAATCCTGGGTCAATGCTCACCACACCAATGCTAAAGAATGGCAATCAGTAGACGGTGAACAGAAAAGAAAAATACCAAGCAGCAAAGGCCAGCGTATTATACTAACACATGCAGAAAGTAGTGAAGAAGGTCTTGTCCATGACGCTGGACTTATTTTCCAATCAAAAGTACCGACGGTAGGGACTACCACACAGAAATGAATGGACATATTTTCAGGCACTGGATGGAGAAAGATCTACTTCCAATTCTAAACAGACCATCATGCTTGGTAATGGATAATGCATCATATCACAACGCAGTATCAGCAGAAGACAAAGTACCAACTGCATCAAATACAAAAGATCAAATTAGGACTTGGCTTGCTAAGGAAAATGTCAGCTTCGATGATACATATTTGAAACCCGAGTTGTTGCACCTGGTGAGGATGACAAATAAGACAAACGTGTTTCATATTGACAAAATCATTGCGGAATACGGCCACACCTCTTTGCGACTACCTCCATATTATGCTCACCTCAATCCGATAGAGCTTGTCTGGGCTAAAGTAAAAGGGCAAGTTGCCGAACAGAACAGGGCGTTTAAAATGTGTGATGTTGAAGTTCTGACACGTGAGTCCTTCTCAATGATAGACATGCAGTTCTGGAAGAAGTGTGTTGAACATGTGCTCCGAGAGGAAGACGAGTACTGGCACCGAGATGGATTACAATTTGTCCAGCCAGTAACAATTATCAACCTCATGGAATCGTCAGATTCGGGATGATACAAATCATATTTTGATTACAGACTGAGAAATAGCAACGTATACATTTCCATATCCAAATGCGTCTACCATCATACAATTTGTGGTGAAGTTAAGACACCCTGGGGTCTAATGGTGACCGAAGGGAGGACTAACTGTTGCATATTGTATCCAAGTTCACGATTGCACATAAAGGGCAACACACTTAATTACTTGACCTATCAAGTTAATATGGAGATACACCTATGAATAGAATTGACATGGACAAATTCTAGGATACTGTAAAATCTAAAATTTGAGCCCCCGTATTTGCAATTGTCATAAAGATCAAAGGAATTCGCCGATGTGCAAAATCCGTAGCATCTATGGACTACTGGTTAGCTTTATTTTAGCGTCATGGATATTCTAAGGCTGCATGAAAAAATCACTGAGATCGAACAAGTAGTTTTCGAGAAAATCAATTTCAAACGTGCTCACGAATTAATGGACAGACTATAACAGATATTTTAGTTTCTCTCTCTCTCTCTCTCTCTCTCTCGCGATCATTCTTCACGGTCAATTTTATCATTCTTTTTGTGATATATAATTGGTCCTTTGCCAAGAACGCTTGATCTACGTTGAACGATTATGCGCCCATGGTGACTAGACCTGCTCACCCGATTTCAGCCAACTTTTGATTTACTAGGGAAGCTAGCCCTAGAATCTTTCTGCCGACTATTTCGGTCCGGATCTTCGCCTTTTCGATCAGCTTTGCCGTATATTTGGGCTTTGTGATCTACGCCAAACAGTGAATTACATCTTTTTATGCCAGTTACTACTGTTATACCAGTTACTACTGTTATGCCCTGTCTGACTGTGAGGTCGTTCCGGATTAGGAACATTTCACGGAGCTTATAAGCTTGTCCTCGGACTGCGTCTTACATGTATAACACATAGTGTATAAAGTGTCGGCCTTCGCCAATGTTCGGATCCGGAGAGCCTGTCAGATCTTTGCATTGTCGGCCTTACTTTATTGTCCACTTTGAGTTTGTTCCGGAGTAGGAACATTCTCAGCCTTTTCGAGACGCGTATCGGTACGTGGCAATTTGCACTTAGCATTTTCCCTAGCCTCGGGAAACACCGGACTGGGGCCAAGCACAAATATAGGGTCGTTTCAATCGGCGCTAGTAACGCAACTGAGATTTTGCGCTCGCCACCATCACCCGTCCCAGTTCTTCCGGGGATGTTAGTTGTGACTGCAACAGTACCTTGCCCGGTTGTCCCAAGGATGGCAGTTCTGTTAGGCATCACCCGCCTCAGTTCTTCCGGGGATGTTAGTTGTTATCGCAACAGTACCTTCCAGGTTTTCCCAGGGAGGGCAGTTTCGTTAGGCACTGGAACGCAACTTTATGTTTTGCGCTCGGCAACCTTGCACAGTAAATGTATCTGCGCAAGGGCACCGGTACAGTGCCAATTGCAATTTTTCTTCGTACCGACACGAGGGTAGACTTTTATTCGTTACGCATCTGTCTTATTTATTCTTGCCCCACAGCTGGCAATGTTTGCCCCCTCCTCATGGCTTTGAGTTTAGCAATATGTGGGCCCACGTTACGTCACTGGATGCACCTCTCATCCTTTCATGTTCACTTGTACACTAATATCCCCATAGGCAGGGAAACTGGTAATTGTGGCGGGACCTTTGACTTACACTTCGAGCTTGTGTATGGAGTCTCTTGCTCCGGAGATGGCAATTTGTATTCGGCCCTTTACCTAGGGGGAGTAAGGATTCTATTAGAGACGTTTCACTGCTGTTTCTTATTGTTCGGGAACTTGGGAAATATTTTATTGGACATCGGCCTGGAGATTCGTTCATTTTGTTCGTATTTGTGGACCTGCATTTATTTTCCGTGCTAGCACTGCTACCACCACCAGTAGTTCTCCCTGATCCTTGCCCCCTCCCTCCCCTTAACTAGACTGGAACCAAAGTCTGTTTCCAGGGTCACCACGTGGAGGTAGAGGACATGGTCTTGGTTAGTGCCCCTTCACTAACCATGGCGCATGTTGCTGTCATGCGCCTTTGACCCCATTTTAGATTCGATTAAACTATAGACAATTACTGTATGTTCTAACGAACGATTTCCCTGACAATTTAGGTTGAATTCACATTACATTTTTAATTACATTAAATTTCGTTAATGTGGGTAATGTACGTTTTCCACCGTGAAAGAAATCTTCAAGATAGCAATATGAGATTTGGCCCTGACATATATCTATTAATATTGACACCCGTAGACAAAAGAAAATGCACCTTTCTCAAGTAAATAAATTTATATGAATTTTTGTATGAGCCAGTGGGTCCTATTTTTGGCTGTGAATTGGATAGGTCCTATTCGTTGCACCTCCAGAGATCATTTACATGTTACAGAACAATTTAATGTCAGGAACCTAGAATATTGGTATATTTAGGCTGTGCAGTCACAAAAAATTACTATTGTTATTTATTTAACTCTGTTTGGAGACCGTACGACATTGTTTACAACCCAACATGGCTGCCGTTTCCATGACAACCCGATAATTTATTAATGCGAAAGATATATCAATTTTCATTTTAGATCACCCTAGTAGTAACTGCTATATATCATCTAATTTTATTTAGGGATAAGAAAGTTGAGAATGTCTGTATAATGAGTGCTTAAACACTTAATGTTTTGTTCTTATGTCAGTTCCTGTCCATAGGTTAATTAGTTCTTTTAGTTTTTGCAAAGCAATGCTCAACCTTTTTTCTTTTCTTTTTAACATTCCGTCATTTGTCAGCAGTGATATATACATCAGTACAGTATATACATCAGTACAGTATATACATCAGTACAGTATATACATCAGTACAGTATATACATCAGTACAGTATATACATCAGTACAGTATATACATCAGTACAGTATATACATCAGTACAGTATATACATCAGTATATAGTACATCATCCATTCATTCACTTAGTATCATATCTCTTACAGAACTTCACTTCCGTGTCTTCTCTTCTAAAAAACGTTCACATGCACTTTTCCCTAACGAAGCAAGACTCAAACATTCTGCTTACATAAAACGTGACAGGAGAAAGAAGAAATGAAATCCATAAATTCATTGCTACTCGAGACTAAAAGGAATAAATTCATAGTTCATATGTACGGTTTCAACTTCACTGCAACGGGTCACCCCATAATTGCTCCGTTCCTGTGCCAACGACTGTCTCATGTGTCGTGAACTAATTCCAGAATGAAACAGCCGTACCTCCACAAAAAGCAACCGCACCGCATAAATGCATATGGCAATCGATAGAGTGTCAACACAAAATTAGATTTAGTTGGTTTGTCATAACCGCTGTCCACCATTTTCTGAATACCAACAATCACTACAAACGCACGGTTGATACAGCAAAAAGCATTCCATTGAACATTCATAGCTCACAGCACTAGCTCAGTAGCTCGGCAAACGAAACCGGAAAATACCCGACCAAACATGGCGGAAATGCGCTAGCAAAGTCGTGTCCAAAATCAAACAGTTCTGATTCTGAATGGCCCTCCCGGATTCCGCCATTTCTGGTCATATTTTTCAAGAAATCAATTATTATCATTTATGCAGACTGTCATAGACGACGATATAGAATACATTTCTGTCGATAATATCAAATCAATACTAAAGACAGGCTCGGATACAGCGCCTGGTCCTAATGGTGTTCGGTATAGTCACATAAAATGTCTGGAGGACAAAGATCTTGCTGAATTATGCAAGCTTTTCAATAAAAGCGTCCATACTGGCACTATTCCTGATGATTGGCTGCACAGCTATCTGAGACCCTTGCCTAAGCCTGGAAAAGATATCACAGGTACAAATGGATATAGAATTATTACCTTGCAAGACACTGTCGGCAAACTGCTTGAAAAATTCATAGCCCGTAGAGTTTCAAATATAATGGAGACAAATGGTCTTTTCCCTCCCTCTCGGCGGCTATCGTCTAGGAAAGGACACCTGGTGCATTGCAGCGGTTTTTGCATACGATGCGTATGAGGGTTTCAGATGGGGATGGAAACGGCAGCAGCCGCCATTGATTTGCAGGACGCATATAACAATGTCTCTTACACCTTACTTATGCAGTTATTGATGGATATGCAGGTGGAACCACGCTTGATCAAGTGGATTGCTGCTGCACTTTTTGAGCTCACGTTATCAATGCGTTGTGGTTCATGGGCATCGCAACCACAACAGGTCCTAATGAGCCTTCCTCAGGGATCACCACTCTCGCCAGTCCTGTTCAATGTATACACCGTCGGGGTAACCAGCACACAAAAGGTCGGAGTTGGCAGAACAATGTCGTACGCCGATGATATTCTGGTGTATCGCATGGGCAAGGACAGAAATGAGATCGCATCTGCATTACAGTGTGAGCTGAATAGGATTTGATGACTGGTACAACGAATTCGAAGCGAATGTGAACCCAGCAAAGGCCTCTCTGACATGGTTCTCTCTTAATACTCACATAGTAAAGACACCTACCCCGGTAGTTAGCATGTGTAACAAAGACATTGACAAAAGCGAAACACTAAAATATCTTGGAATAACAGTTGACAGAAGCCATGTTGAGAACGTAATCCTAAAGGCAAGAAAAGGGCTAATCGCTCTCAAAGTTATGGCGGGGGCGGAACAACGTCTGCTACTTTTTCTTTATCAGGGTATAGTTCTGAGCGTGGTGGACTACGGCCTTGGTCTTCTGACAGAAAGCAGAACATCGCTGGATAAGTTAGAAAGGATCCAAAATGAAGCGATGAGGCTTATACTCGGTTTGCACACGTGACACTTCTTGTGAGGCAATGCGCTATGTCCTTGGATTGCCAACGATGGCTACTAGACACAAAGTCGCACAGGTAAAAGCGTATCTGAGAGTTTCTGTGGACACAAATCATCCTCTGCACAAATCCATAAATGAGAACAAAGGCAGACGATTGAAGAGAGGTTGATCCTGGATGGCCGAGGCAGAGGATGTTATTAAACAGGTCTGTACTCTAGATGAGCTGAGGCACGTTGACGAATGGATGCCTATATCAGAGGATATGACTGATTACGCCAGGGTTATCAGCACACTTGGACGCCGCTGTAGAGAATGGGCCCCGGGCGCCGTCAATGCGGAAATTCTTGCACTCGTGGATCAGCACTCCCATCCAGGTGATATCATTATCTACACCGATGAAGCGTGGCACCAGATCATCGTGGGCGTACTCAGCACAACGAAACGGTCGCACACTTCATGAGGACTGTGGGGCTTTTGAGACAACGACATCGAGCATGATTATGGAGATCACCGCTGCCTCCAGGGCTCTGTCATGGGTGGCTGAGCAACAGGTTACCCATACGATCATCATATCAGACTCTATGAATATGCTTCAACTGATTGAATCTGGAAGTATGCATGTGGAATGGGTGGACATCATTCGGAGATAACATCTCAAGAAAATGACGTGGCTGTACACGCCTGGACATGCTGGGTAACGAGCGTGCTGACTCTCTTGCAAACAGTGCCCTGACTCAAGTGGGCAGAAGTATGGACAGAGCCGATATCATCAATGCGGTACACTCTCAATTGTGTGACACGGGCGGTCTCAGACGCTGGAACGAGTTCGAGAATTAGTCGTTAAGTTTGGACATGCCAGACAGTGTCGTCTTCGTGGTAGAGAGAGAAGATATAGTAATCAACTTCTCATGGGTACTGTGAGCAAATGGACTTTGGGATGCTGCTGCAACGGAGGACAGAGCACGAATGGGAATGCCCAATGTGCCATGACGTCGATCGCATAACATAACATTATCATTTATGATATCTTGAGTTCTGTTCTTTGTCTGAACAATATTAATGTCATTTGTATTTCTGTTTGCCACTTCCTATATCCAATAATATGTGGAATGTGTCAGCAGTGGATGTCTTATGTTGAACTATTGTTATTTATTGTACTGTTTTTGTTTGTAGGGGGAAAATTTAATCTTCTCTTAGTCTTGACAATGTTAATATTATATTCGTTTGTATATATTTGTGGTTTTGTTTAGATGACATTACTTTATATTTTATTTTGTTCTTTTACCTTCAGTATATAAATAATATCAATATAGATGGAGACTGCAGTAAAACTATGTATTTGTATTTTGTAAAACTACAGTACTTTGTTTTACGTGCTTCGCCATTATATAAATACTGTCAAATATATAAGTACCTACAAATACCTTCAATAACGAACAGCACACTTTTTCTATCTGTAGTGTACACACATTTGATACTGGTTTAAAAAAAAAAATATCGTGCATACATTTCATATTTTTTCTATGTCTCCATACATTTTGTGTGTATATATTTTTCTTCTTTATGACAAGGTAACTGTTCGACACCATTTGCCATTCTTAGCATTTGTATTCTTAGTGTTTTATTATTCATATTCTATGAAAAGTCAGCAATTTATATATATATCGTATCGCTGTATATTATTAATAATGTTCTTACGTACGTACAATGTGTTCACTTCGGTTTTTACATAACTTCAGTAAGCACTTAAATAATAATAATAAGTCCTCTCGTACCATTATAGGTTACAAAATGCCTACAAGTAATTTCTCCATATCGCTCTATCCTGGGCAACTCGCTCAATCTCCTCTATGGAACTGAGACCGATATATTCCTGCCTCTCTCAGCAAAGTTCGCTTCAGGGTCTCTTTAGGTCGACCTCTCTTTCTTGAACCCTTTGCATCCCACTTCAATGCCTGCTTCGATATTCGTTGATCATTTCTCCTCAAGGTGTGCCCAACATATCTCCATCTTCTCTTTCTTATAACAGTTGTCACTAGTGGTTGACCAGACATGTCTCTGATTTCATTACTTCTGAATTCGTTCCATTTTATATTCATTATTTTTCGCAGACATCTATTTTCAAATGTATTCAACTTGCTTTCTATATCTTTAGTCATATTTCAACTCTGCTAGCATATGTTAGGATTGATACAACATTTGAATTGAAAATTCGTAATTTAGTTTTAATATTATATAACTTGCAGTTCCATATTTTATTTAGACTTTTAAAAGCTGATGTTGCTTTGCCAATTCGTATCATAAAATCTTTTTAACATTTCCTGTGCAATCAAAATTGCTACCTAAATAGATAAACCGCTCTGTTATTTTTATCATTTTAGATTCCAGTGTGATATCTGCATTACTTGCCATAGGTGCCTTCATTATATTTGTTTTTTCATAGCTTATCTGCAGTCCAACTTTTGATGCTATAGATGACAAGTTGTCTGTTTTTGTGTGTGTATATCTTGGTTGTTTCTACTTAACAAGGGAATTTCATCTGCAAAATCCAAATCTTCTAGTTGACTATTTTCTATCCAATCGATGCCAGTTTCGCCCTTGCAACATTTTCGCATTACCCAGTCACTTAAATACCAACTTAAATTATACAAAATGTTTACATAAATATTAACATTTTAGTGAACAGAAAGGAAAAAGGCAAATTTCTGTTGGATATGTATTATCTAATTACTCATAAGGAACATGGTGATGCGAGTCGTTCGTCACCGTGAAAATTGGCAATATATTTCTAGAGTTTTACATGCTTTACAAAAAGTATATAACTAAAAACACAAACACATCAAGTAAACTTATCACCCGTTAAGTGCAGATTTGGACCGGTCCGTATTTTTGGCATGGTAAGTTGATTATGCGCGACTTTGGTCATTAGATGTTTTAGCATAATAAAATAAACTTGCAGTTACATAATATCGATCAACCTTTAGAAACAAAAATAGTAAGAGAAATGTACTATTGTTCATGTTTAATGAGAAAGAAAGCATTGCAGAATATTTGGAGCTACGTATTGATATTTGAGAACATTCATTACGCGGACAGTGCTCAATTATAGCAGCATAAAGCAGAGAATTTAACTGTCGAAAAGAAAAAATAATGTTCAAGATGAGATTATATTAGTTGAGTTATTTGATGGTGTGAAAACATTCCAACATTCAATGATTCGAGAAATCAATAAATCTACTTCCAGTGTTTGTTGTTATTGATTATTGTGCCTGGAGTGAACACTTGACCAGAAAACAGTTCCGATAGACATCTTATGTTACATTTGAATGTTCTTAATCTGTGAGCAAACAGCTCTTCTTTCAACACTCTACTTTTGTTTGAGTGGGAGGGGGAAGGAGAGGGTTGTGAGCATTGCACATACAGGTCAGACAATATTTATGTTTTTAAAAACAAAAATAATGCAATTATTGTTGCTTCTGTTGATGGTGTCGTTGCTGTTGTTTATGTTCGACGAGAGCAGAGAGAGAGAGAAAGAGAGAGAGAAAGAGAGAGAGAGAAAGAGAGAGAAAAGATGGAGAGACTACGAGCGAGAAAAAGAGAGAGAGAGAGAAAGAGAGAAACAATGAGAGCAAAACAGAGAAAGAGAGAGAGAGAGCGAAAAAGAGAAAGAGAGATCGAGAGAGTGAAAAATAGAAAGAGAGATCAAGAGAGAGAGAGAGAGAGAGCGAAAGAGAGAGAGAGAGAGAGTGAGCGAGCGAGATAGAGAAAGCAGGAGAATCGTATCCCCTAATACTCAAATTCTGCATACTTAATTTATGTTCTCAAACACAGTGCACGTATAATCTAATCCCTTCCCCAGACTTTAAATCGATCATCTATTCAGCTCGACTTGGTAAGAAATTATTAGAACAGAAAGAAGAAAGTAATGGAAGGAGTAATCTCATGCTGTTGTCAGCACACGAGGACGAATCACAATTGGTACTTGTGATAAAACAAGTGCAGTAATGAGAAAATTTGAGTCAACAAGAAGACATAGATGTGCATGAAAGATGTGTTCATGAAATCTTAAAGAAAAAAACTGCACAATTTCACAAAATATCTTGGTCAAGTTGGGACTGACATTTGAAAAAAGAACGGATGGCGCGAATGAATTTGGTCGATAAATTAAAGAAATATTTCAGAAAGGCTCTTGTGAAATTAACAGAAGGACATGTATCACTGGTCACACTTGTGGCAATATGGATAGATTTAATAGAAACAATGAGGAGAAATGTAACAATAATTGAGTGCTGCAAGCTTGAGCACATTGTCTGATTGAGCACATTGTCTGATTGAGCACATTGTCTGATTGAGCACATTGTCTGATTGAGCTCATTGTCTGATTGAGCACATTGTCTGATTGAGCACATTGTCTAATTGAGCTCATTGTCTGATTGAGCACATTGTCTGATTGAGCACATTGTCTAATTGAGCTCATTGTCTGATTGAGCACATTGTCTGATTGAGCACATTGTCTAATTGAGCACATTGTCTGATTGAGCACATTGTCTGATTGAGCTCATTGTCTGATTGAGCACATTGTCTGATTGAGCACATTGTCTGATTGAGCACATTGTCTAATTGAGCTCATTGTCTGATTGAGCTCATTGTCTGATTGAGCACATTGTCTGATTGAGCACATTGTCTAATTGAGCACATTGTCTGATTGAGCACATTGTCTGATTGAGCTCATTGTCTGATTGAGCACATTGTCGGATTGAGCACATTGTCTGATTGAGCACATTGTCTGATTGAGCACATTGTCTGATTGAGCACATTGTCTGATTAAGCACATTGTCTCATTGAGTTCATTGTCTGATTGAGCACATTGTCTCATTGAGTTCATTGTCTGATTGAGCACATTGTCTGATTGAGTTCATTGTCTGATTGAGCACATTGTCTGATTGAGTTCATTGTCTGATTGAGCACATTGTCTGATTGAGTTCATTGTCTGATTGAGCACATTGTCTGATTGAGTTCATTGTCTGATTGAGCACATTGTCTGAGAAACTAAATAAGAGAAGTTCTTGGATATACAAGTTTAACATTTCGAAAAATTGAAAATGACGGTGTCAGTAGTGAGAGATACGCTAAAGTTATTGGTTATTGGTTACTAAACTGACGTCATTGCACTCCGGGCAGACCCATAGGTGCTCAGTCTCCCCAACAGATATCGAAGAGTATGCATACTGATGGTTCCTGTGGCTCGCTGATTAAACACACCTATCACTCTGCCTCTCAGGCATCCAGTTCGACTTGAACAACGGGTAACTCCAAACTGCTTAAATCGCTAAAGAAAAACAATCAAAGTCTCAACCAGCAATACATGGATATTAAATGTCACGTTACATTTATTATTAATGTTCTTTATTTCAATAAATTGTTGGCAATAATTTATGTTGGTTGTTTATCCCATCTCTAGTAAATTAGTAGTGCACTAACTATTCCATCTCTAGTAAATTAGTAGTGCACTAACTATTCCATCTCTAGTAAATTTGTAGTGCACTAACTAGCCAAGTATTTGAAAAATGTCCTACACAATTCCTTGAGGATGATGATGATGATGTTACTATCTAGTGTTGATGATGATGATGTTACTATCTAGTGTTGATAATATGATGATGTTACTATCTAGTGTTGATGATATGATGATGTTACTATCTAGTGTTGATGATATGATGATGATGATGTTACTATCTAGTGTTGATGATAGTACTCTCATTTGAATGTTGCTTTGGACATGTCCGAATTGCAATGAAGATATCCCAAACTGAAACTGAACTGAATGGTGATAGTAGAAATTAGTAACGTTTGAATCACCAGAGCTGGCATTTAATGGTCTTAATGCATTAGATATATTAGCTATATATTAGTTTCACTGCGAAACGCAACATGACAGACCAAATTGGGGTGTCAATTTTTCGATAAGTCAAGTCCCAAACCCAAACAATGAGAATAAAATCAAATTTATCACAAACTATACTTGATGTTTCTTTTGTATAATTATTTTTAGAATAAAGGGGTGAATTTATCAAATAGAGCTTAAAATTGTGCACATTCTGGTACTAGAAATAGTTCTCTGGTGCTGAACATACGAAACTTAAAATAGATTTGGTTAAAGTACCTTCATTAATAGTTTCATTATTAAAGCTAGAATGTACAAACGTGATTCTAGTTACACTAAGAACTAGGAGTCTCCATATATGTACATGCATTATGTATATAATTATTTGTCTTCAACTACTATCATATAAGAAATAAATTCTCCCATGTAAGCATCGATAGTTAGAAGGGCAATTGTACAGCGGAAGTCAGCAACCCGACTCGTACATTACTTGGCTCATAAACAGACACTAAAATTGGAATTTGGAATGTGAGAACGATGGCCACGGCTACAAAATCAGTCCAAATTGCAGAAGAAATGAAGAGATACGAGATGGACATACTGGGGTTAAGTGAGGTGAGATAGAAGAGATAGAATAGTTAGTGGATTAACTTTCATATATTCAGGGAGAGAAGATGGTAAGCATTTTGAAGGAGTGGGTATAATGATGATACCTAGAGTAGCAAAGAGCATGTTAGAATGGGAACCCATCTCGAGTCGGATAATCAGAGCTTGCGTCAGTACCAGGCACGTCAATATGACAATACTGCAGTGTTAAGTCCCAACACACACTGCCTTGTGGAGATGGGCTCGGGAGAGCCAAAGGCTAGGGAGTAAACCCTGATCAAAAATCCCCACTGCCTTGTGGGTCAGCACGGTAATGCAGAGGGCTAGAGGAGTAAACCTTGACCAAAAATCCGGAGGGAGAAACCCTAAGGCAGTTGATGGTTAAGTGTGTATTCCTTGCCATCTTCTGGCATCTCCTGCAAATCCTGCTGGATTCCACACGTATAGACTTTGTCTTTCCTTTGGATAAAACAGTAGGGTAGAGAGGGGGTTTGTGCAAAATGGGCAAGGCACATTCTCCATATCAGCTGTTCAGGCTAGGCACAAAGAGAGACGACACTTCATCTTTGCTTTCGGCTCGGGCACAACACAGAAAGCAACAGTTACATAGAAATAAGACAAATAAACCTCTTAGATTTGGCACATGGAACGTAAGGACCATGTGTCCCGGACTTGTCAACCTAGACCCGAGAAAACAAAAGTCATCAGAAAAACAGCTGTCATAGACAGAGAACTTGAGAGACTGCAGGTAGACATAGCTGCACTACAGGAAACCAGGCTCCCAGGTTGTGGCTCAGTAAAAGAAAAGAATTACACATTCTTCTGGCATGGTCTAAGCACAAATCAACCTAGACTGTATGGAGTCGGCTTTGCTGTGCACAACAGACTTGTGAAAGCTATTCATACACCAGTAGCTGCATCAGAGCGAGTAATATCACTACGACTCAACGTAAAAGGTGGGCTCCTAAACATAATTTGTGTCTAAGCATCAACCCTAGCAGCGTCTGCAGATGATAAAGACAGGTTTTATGACTCATTACAGAATGTCGTTAATTCATTTCCAGTGGATGAGCAACTGTTTATATTAGGTGACTTAAATACACGCATAGGATCTGATCACCAGTCATGGCCAGTATGCCTGGGTCATCATGGCATTAGAAATATCAACGATAATGGTCAAAGACTGCTTGAATTCTGCTCCCAAAACAACATGTGTGTGACAAATACGTTTTTGCTGTCAAACACAGACACAGGGTGTCATGGTGCCACCCAAGATCAGGTCACTGGCATCAGCTTGATTTTGTACTCACACGCAGACAACATCTCAACACAGTGAAAATCACACGTACTTTCCACAGCGCGGACTGTGATACAGATCATGCACTAGTTATCAGCAAAGTCAAAATACTTCTAAGGAAAACCCATTCAACAAGAAGACCACCCAAACCCAAAGTCAGTGTCACCAAAATGGAGATGACAGAGAATAGGGAGACTTTCAGAAAGGCGTTTACTGCTTTGTGTGAAATGGGAGAATGTAGCGTAGACGAAAAGTGGAACATTCTAAAATCTAACATATATGACTGTGCCATTGACTCCTTTGGCACCAAGAAATTCTCCAACAAAGACTGCGTGGAACAAAATGAAACAACCCTAAGCCCTCTACTTGAGGAAAAGAAAAGAGCCCTAATAAATCGCAAAATGAAACCCTCGCAAAGTTCCAAGGACCATCTTCAGCACACAAAATCAGTATTGCAACAAGAGTCATGGAGGTATGCAAATAAATACTGGTTAAATCTATGTTCTGCGATACAAAATGCTGCAGATATGGGCAACACAAAGGTAATGTACTGAAAATATCAGAGTAGCTCTGGGACCAAACATAACAAAAATTGCACCACTAAGATCAGAAACAGGTGAGCCAATAACACATATGACTAAACAGCTCAAAAGATGGGTGGAACACTATTCAAATCTTTACTCTGTGGAGAAACCAGTACACCCAGCCCTCGATCAGATCATACCGAAACATCATGAACAAACCGAGCTGGATACCGAACCCACAGAGCAGGAACTTTCCGAAGCAATCGACAAACTTTCAAATGGCAAGGCATCAGGACTAGACAACATCCCTGCAGAAATCCTCATATACAATAGGATGTCCTCCTGCCCCACCTCTACAATCTCCTTATTCAGTGCTGGAGAGAGGGAACATTTCATCAGGACATGAGGGATGCAAAGATAGTGACACTCTATAAAACAAAGGGGATAAGGGGATTGTAACAACTACAGAGGCATCTCCCTTCTAAGTGTAACAGGCAAGGCTTTTGCACTAGTCCTTTCAAAACGACTACAGAAACTGGCGGAGCGTGTTCTTCCAGAGTCACAATGTGGATTCCGAGCTGGACGGTCCACAACTGACATGATATTTACCCTTCGACAGCTACAAGAGAAGTGCAGAGATACAAGCCTTTATGTATTGCTTTCGTGGATCTGACTAAGGCATTTGACACAGTCAGCAGGCCAAGTCTTTATAAAATACTGAAGCATATTGGCTGTCCCCAAAGTTGCTCCAATTGATTGTCTCCTTCCATGAGGGCATGAAAGCCAGCATACAGAATGGCAGCACATCTGATAGTTTCGAGGTTAAGAGTGGAGTCAAGCAGGGCTGTGTCCTTGCCCCACTCTCTTTGGCATCTTATTTGCAGTCCTTTTGAACGACGCCTTAGGGGACGCTAATGGTGATGTTTTCATCCGCACTAGATCTGATGGTTCACTCTTTAACTTGGCTCGCTTAAGAGCCAAGACAAAAATGACGGAAATTCTTCTCAAGGACCTCATTTTCGCTGACGATGCTGCCTTAGTCGCCACAGTGAAACTACACTGCAATGCCTAATCAATAATTTGTCAAAGGCATGCGACCTATTTTCTCTGACAATAAGTGTCTCCAAAACAGTTGTTTTATGTCAAGGAGGTAACACATCAAATATCACTTTAAATGGCAACCATCTAACACCAGTTCACAAATTCTGCTATCTTGGGTCCATGGTCACTGCCAGCCTTTCTCTTGATGAAGAAATCAATGCTCGAATAGGAGTGCGGCTACTACATTCGGCATACTATCAAAGCGAGTGTGGGACAACACAAAACTGACATTGCAGACGAAGATCAAAATATGTCGAGCCTGTGTAATTAGTTCTTTACTATAAAGGGGTTTTAAAACCGAAGGATTGACTTCATTGCACCGGGTTTACCCCATATGGCTCGATCCTCTCCGCAGAAATGGCAAGCCACCTGCCGAGAGTATTGCACAACGCACGAACTCCGTAGCTCCAGCAACAATCCTAGGGTCTCTGGAAAAAACTGCACTCGTGAACAGAACGGCGCGGTCCAGATTCGAACCCACGACCTTCGACTTAAAAGGCAAAGGGTTTTACTATATGGCTCAGAAACATGGACAGCCTACTCAAGACACGAGAGGAGACTTAACATCTTTCACCTTCGATGTCTCCGCAAGATTATGAACACCAGGTGGTACGACAAGATAACTAACTCTGAAGTACTGCAACGTGCAAACCTGCTTCCCATCATGGGCATGATCAGCAGTAGACGACTAAGATGGTTGGGACATGTGAGAAGAATGGAAACTTGCCGCATACCAAAACAAATGTTGTTCTGTGAACTTTCGGAGGGGAAGAGGTACCAGGGCAGACCACTACTCAGATATAAAGATGTCTGCAAAGCCTCAATGAAAAACTTTTCTTTAGGTCCCAGCACATGGGAGGGACTAGCTGATGACAGAGTTGTGTGGAAAGCCAAATTACGAAAGGGCGCAGAGTCTTCTGAGAAGAGACTTATATACGAGAGAGAAAAGCGAAAACTCAGAAGTTGTCACAGTAAAACACTTGCCAATTGACCGTCTGTAAAGACGAAAAAGGCCATATATATGCACCAACAAATAAGGCCGACGATGATAAGAAAGGCACATTTTATGAGCAACTACAAGATCAAATTAACAAGACCAAAAACATGACCTGTTAGTAGTAATGGGGGACTTTAATGCCAAGGTTGAAAGTGATAATGTAGGGGTAGAGAGAGCTATAGGAAAACAAGGAATAAACACAATGAATGAGAATGGAGAAAGACTGGCGGAGTATGCTGTCAAACTTAGTAATTGGAGGTACCATCTTTGCACATAAGGAAATTCATAAACTTACTTGGCACTCACCAGATGGAGTGACCAGAAATCAGATTTAACATATGTGTATAAATACACAATTTAGAACATCATTGCTGGATGTCCGTGCATACAGAGGGGCAGATGTAGGAAGTGATCATAATTTATGCATAGGTAAATTGAAATTGAAATTAAAAATTCACCATACTAAAAAAAAACAACTGCGAATAGACAGTCAAAGACTACAAAATGAAGAAGTAAAAGAGGAATATCAGCTCGAACTTAAGAATAGGTTCGAGTTACTCAATGGTGAAAATGAACAGAACATTGAAGACAAATGGACGAAGATAAAGGACACACTATTGGGGGCAGAAAATAGTAGCGCAGGATTAAAGACGAAAGACAGAAAACCCTGGATAAGCGATGACACCTGGAAATGTATTAAAGAAAGAAGAAAGATGAAACTAGCGATACTAAGAATGCAACAGATGAAATCCAAGCTAAAGAGGAATATAGACTAAAAGACATGGGAGTGAAAAGAGCGGTTAGAAGAGATAAAAGAGCATATGTCAATCGATCTTTTACATGTCCGGAATGCTATGATGATAGTCCTCATATAACTGATAACTGATGTCAATCGACTGGCTGAAGAAGACGAAAAGGCAGCTAAGACTGGAAACAGTAAAATGCTATACAATACACTAAAACAACTTACTGGAACATTTGTTTCAAAGGGTGGCCCAATCAAGAGTAAAGATGGTAAAGTTCTAACATCAGATACCGAGCAGAAGAAAATATGGGCAGAACATTTTGAAGAAATATTAAATAGACCTGATCCACCAGTACTACTCAAGTTTGACGAAGAGGCAAGAAACAGCTCTCTACCAATTAACGAAGAAATGATAAATGTAGCTGAGGTCAAGGAGGCAATCGATTCCTTGATAAACAATAAGGCAGCGGTGATGACAACATTACTGCAGAAATGCTTAAAGCGGCTGATGATACAACTATTGTCCAGGTGCAAGAACTATTTAATAAAGTATGGGAAGAAGAAACTGTCCCAGATCAATGGAAAAAGAGAATAATTGTTAAGATCCCCAAGAAAGGTGATCTCAAAGATTGCAACAACTGGAGAGGGATCACCCTATTATCAGTAATAACCAAGACTTTCTGCAAAATCATTCTTAATAGAATCAAAGGAGCAGTGGACACAACCCTGAGAGAAGAACAAGCTGGTTTTAGACCTGGGAGAAGCTGCTCAGACCAAATAATTACCCTACGGCTAATTTTGGAGGAACATATTGAGAAGCAACAACCACTTATACTAAATTTTATCGATTTTAAAAAGCCTTTGATAGTCTACACATAATCTCCCTGTGTAATATTCTGAGATGCTATGGAATACCAGACAAAATAATAAACATTATTAAGAGCCTCTATGATGGTTCACAGTGTGCAGTTCGCACTGATGGTGGACACAGCGAATGATTTATGGTTGAAACTGTAGTAAAGCAAGGCTGTATTCTATCTCTGCTATTGTTTGGAGTGGCCATTGACCTGGTGATGCGAAAATGTTGCAGGGGCAAAACTGGCAACGATTGGGTAGAAAATAGACAACTAGAAGATTTGGATTTAGCAGATGATATTGCCTTGTTGCATATTGTTTATTGCATGTATGGATAAAATAACTCAAAAGTCAAATTCAGATAATGATGAAATAAATGAACTGTTGTTTGCAGATGATCAGTGCCTGATACATCAAAATGAACAAGATCTACATCATATTGACTACTTGAACAAAAATTGTGTAAAACATGACATGAAAATCAACAACACTAAAACAGAAATAATGAATATGGGAAGAAAACATAATTTAATAATCTAGACATCCATGTCAATGGCACTGAAATAAACCAAGTGAAAGAATTCAAATACTTAGGAAGCATATTCACAGAAGACGGAAAACTGGATAGAGAGATAGAGGCTAGAGTACAAAAGCAAATGCTGTAACCTACCAGCTAGCCCCATTGTTAAGGCACCCAAAAATTTCACAGGCAGCTAGCAACAGATGATCAACAGCATTTTTATACCTACTTTGTGTTACCAGAGCCAAACATTGAGCAAAGCGCAGACACAAAATATAACTACATGTGAAATGTGTTGCTCATGAAAAGTTACCAACAACACAAGAAAAGACAGAATCACCAACATCAGCATAAGAAAGAAAGTTGGCTGTAGTTTCAAACCGTGCTTGAATTACATAGATGAACAAAGAATGAAGTGGTTTGGCCACTTAATAAGAATGCATCCAAACTCCACAGTATACAGAGTCTTCTACAACAGAATATAGGGAAAGAAGGCAAGAGGAAGACCACGGAAAGGATGGTTAGATGGCGTAGCAGAATCCTGTGAAAGAGCAAAATAACAATCACACAAGCCACCAGAACAGCGCAAGACAAAAACAGAAAACCACGACACTGGGCAACAACCCGATAGCAGTGTGACGACAAAAGAAAGAAGATTGCCTTGTTAAGTAGAAACAACTAAGATATGTAAAGAAAAACCGACAACTTGTCATCTATAGCATCAAAAGTTGACTGCAGATAAGCTATGAAAAAAATATAATGAAGACACCTATGGCAAGTAATGCAGATATCACACTGGAATCTAAAATGATAAAAATAACAGAGCAGTTCACCTATTTAGGTAGCAATTTGATTGTACAGGAAATATTAAAAAAGAAATTATGATACGAATTGGAAAAGCGACATCAGCTTTTAAAAGTCTAAATAAAATATGGAACTGCAAGTTATATAGTATTAAAACTAAATTACGAATTTTCAATTCAAATGTTGTATCAATCCTAACATATGCCAGCGAGAGTTGGAAAATGACTAAAGATATAGAAAGCAAGTTGAATGCATTTGAAAATAGATGTCTGCGAAAATAATGAATATAAAATGGAACGAATTCAGGAGAAGTGATGAAATCAGAGACATGTCTGGTCAACCACTAGTGACAACTGTTATAAGAAAGAGAAGATGGAGATATGTTGGGCACACCTTGAGGTGAAATGATCAACGAATATCAAAGCAGTCATTAAAGTGGGATGCAAAGGGTTCAAGAAAGAGAGGTCGACCTAAGGAGACCCTGAAGCGAACTTTGCTAAGAGAGGCAGGAAATATCGGTCTCAGTTCCATGGAGGAGATTGAGCGAGTTGCCCAGGATAGAGCGGTATGGAGAAATTACTTGCAGGCCCTATGTAACGTATAACGGCATGAGAGGAATTATTATTATTATTATGTGACTCCCTTAGCAATTATGACATCAAACAAATGCATATCATTTTTCTTTGTTCATGACCATCTTTTGTACTGCTTCCAGCTGTGATTCCTTTCTTTCAGTTGTTCCTGTGTTACTGTTATTATCAATGCCTTTATAGATCTTCAAAATGTTTGTTTACCATCTGGTGTCCATTTCAATGACATTTTAACGAATAGTAAGTCTCCATTAACGTCTGATCCATCTCAAACTTTTCTGTTAGGTTGAATGATGTCTGACCCATCTCCAGGGTCTCTGTTAGCTTGAATGATGTCTGACCCATCTCCAGCGTCTCTGTTAGGTTGAATGATGTCTGACCCATCTCCAGCGTCTCTGTTAGGTTGAATGATCTCTGACACATATCTAGTGTCTCTGTTAGGTTTAATGATGCCTAACCCATCTCCAGCGTCTCTGTTAGGTTGAATAATGTCTGACCCATCTACATCGTCTCTGTTAGGTTTAGTAATGTCTGGCCTATCTACAGCGTCTCTGTTGGGTTTAAAAATGTCTACCCACTGATTCTGTTGGTTTTTAATTTTGACCCTCCAATCTCTGTTGGTTTATAATTTGATCTCAGGTCTCTTTTGGGGTTTTTGTCTGCCCATCCGGGTTTTTTGGTTTTTAATTTTTCCTCTCGCTCTTTGGGTTTAAAAATTCGGCCATCCACGTCTCTGTTGGTTTTAATATTTTCCCCATCCCGTCTCTGTTAGGTTTAAAAATGTTGATTTCGGTTGTCTTTGTTGATTGAATAAATTTGACCATCTAAAAGGGCGTTCGTTGGTTAATGATGTCTGACCATCTCAGCTTTCTTTGTTGGTTTAAAATTTATCCATCTCTCGTCTCTTTAGATTAAGTGTCCCCCATCTCCGTCTCTGTTAGGTTTAAATGTCTGATATCAAGGTCGTCTTGTTATTTTTTAAAAAATTAATCCTTCCAAGTGCGTCTCTTTGGGGTTAATGATTGCCTCTGCGTTCTTTGGGTTTTTAATGTTTCGGCCATCTCCAGCGTCTCTTTTTTTTTAATTTTCGGCCCATCTCCTCCTTCTTTAGGTTAAAATGTCTCCCCATCTCCTTTTCTCTTTGGTTAATGATTCTGACCTTCTAGTGTCTCTTTTAAGGTTAATGATGCTAACCATCTCCGTTTTTTGGGGGTTTAATTCGCCATCCCCAGGCCTCTGTTGGGTTGAATTTTTGGCCATCTTGTCCTGTTAGGTTTTTGTCTGCTTCTCAGCGTCTCTGGGGGTTTTAAAATTCTCCCTTTCTGGGTCTCTGTTGGGGTTTAATAATCCCCATCTCAGGTTTTTTGGGTTTAATAATTTTTGCCCCATCCGGGTGCCTCTTTGGGTGAATAATCAAAACCTCTAAAAGTCTCTTTGGTTAATTTCTCCTCTCAGCGTCCTTTTAGTTTAATATGTCGCCATTTTGGGCGTCTCTGTTAGGTTTAATATTTGCCTCTACGGGTTTTCTCTGTTAGTTAATAATTTTGCCATCCAGGTCTCTTTGGTTTGAAAAATTTCATCCATCAAAGGTTTTGTTGGTTTATGTCTAATATCCCTCGTCTTTTTATTTTAATAATGTCTTCCATCTAAAGTCCCCTTTTGGGTTAATAATTCGCCATCTAAAACTTTCTTTTTTTAATAATTTGCCATCTCGGGTCTCTTTTGGGGTTGAATAATGTCAAACCATCTGCGTCTCTTTTTGGGTTTTTAAATGTTGCCCCAACTCCCTTTTTGGGTTAATAATTTGACCCACCCCAAACGTTTCTTTTGGTTGAATAATGTTGCCCCATCTCCTTCTTTGGGTTTTAATAATTTGACCATCTCTCTCTCTTTGGTGAAAATTCGCCCCATCACAAGGCGTCTCTGTTGGTTAATAATTTAATCCATTATGGTCTCTGTTGGGTTAATATGAAAAAACATCTGTTTCTTTATTTTAAAAATTTTGGCCATCTACATCTCTTTTTTGGTTTAATTCAATCCATCTACAGGTGGTCTCTGTTGGGTTTAATATTCGGGCCCATCTTGTGCGTCTTTTTTGGGTTGAATAATGTCTACCATTCCTTTCTCTGTTGGGTTAAATAATTTTGAACTCTAAACGTCTCTTTGGGTTTTAATAATGTGGCCCCATCTCAGCGTCTCGGTTGGTTTAATATTCGTCCTTTTTGTGCGTCTCTGTTAGGTTTAATAATTTATCTCAGCGTCTTGTTGGTTATAATGTCTGACCCTTTTTGGTTTTCTTTTGGTTTTAAAAATTCTGATTCCACTCTCTGTTAGGTTAATATGTTCCAAAATTTTCGCGTCTCTTTAGTTTGTGATGTCTGATCCATTCCGTGCGTTTTGGGGTTGGGTAATATCAACCCACCTCAGCGTCTCTTTGGGTTAAAAAAATTCGCCCATTACAGCGTTTTGTTAGGTTTTAATTCGCCCATCCCCTCCTCTTTAGGTTTATTATTAAATCTAACTTTTTCTTTGTTTAATGTTGTCACCATCTCACGTCTTGTTAGGTTAATAATTCTGAACTAACGTCTCTTTGGTTAAAAAAATTCACCATCTAAAACGTCTCTGTTGGGTTTTAATATGCTTATCAATTCGTTTTTTGGTTAATAAATTTGGCCATCTGCGTTTCTGTTGGTTTGTTCGTATCACACGTCTCTGTTATTTTTTAAATTTATATCTAAGTTTCCCCTTTGTTGGGTTTAATGATTCGTCCATCTGTCGTCTCTTTAAGGGATTCTGATCCTCACGGTCGTTCTTTTTTTTAATTTTTAACTTTCCCACCAGGGGCCCTTGTCTCTTTTGGGTTTAATATGTCTGACCATCCCTTGTCTCTTTGGTTAAATTCTGCCTTTGGTTTGGGTTTTAATAATTTACCTTCCCAGGTCTTTGTGGGTTAATAATGTCATTTCTCAAGTCTTTTGGGGTTAGGGTTTGAGCCACCACGTCCGTTGGTTTTGTTACCTTTTCCTTGTCTCTTTGGGTTAAAAATTTCCCTACCATCTCCAGGTCTTTTTGGTTTTAAATTTTTGCCTTTTACGGGTTTCTCTTTGGTTTAATAATTGGTTTTTGGCCACCATCTCCTCTCTTTTTTGAATATGTCTGACCATCTCATGTCCTTTGGTTTTTTAAATGTCCCATCTCAGCTTTTCTCTGTTAGGTTAATAATTCAACCCACAAAGCGTCTCTGTTTTTTAATAATTTGGGCCCATCTACAGCGTCTCTTTGGGTTTAATAATTTTACCATCTAAGTCTCTGTTTTTTAAAAATGTTACCCATCTACAGGTTCTGTTAGGTTAATTATTAATCTCCAGCGTCTTGTTGGTTTAATAATTCGCCATCTGTTTTTTGGGGTTTTAAAAAATTATCCATCTCCGTCTTTTGGGTTTAATAATGTTGACCCATTTTAACGTTTCTTTAAAAGGAAAAATTTGACCCCAAATTCTCTGGGGGGGTTAATAATTTGACCATCTGGTTCTTCTGGGTTTTATTCTGCCCCATCTCGCTCTCTTTAGTTTAATAATGTCTGACCCTTTCCCTGGCTCTTTGGTTTTAAAATGTTGACCCATCTACGCGTCTCTGTTGGTTAATAATGTCTGACCATCTCGGGGTCTTTGGTTTTAATATGTGACCTCTACTCGTCTCTTTGGGTTTAATTTTCTGACCATCTTGGGCGTCTTGTTGGTTAAAAAATTTTGACCCACCCAAAAGTTCTTTGGTTGAATAATTCTAAATTTTAAATCTCTTTGGTTAATATTTGAAACTACAGGTCTCTGTTGGTTTAATATGCTACCATTCCGCGTCTTGGGGGTTTAATAATTACCTTCTATCCTGTTGGTTTTAATAATGTCTGCCCATTACCGCCCTTTTTGGGTTTTTTCCCCCAAATCTCAGGTCTCTTTTGGGTTAAAAATTCTACCTCTCCCGTCTCTGTTTTTTAATAATGTTGCCCACTACATCTCGTTGGGTTTTAATAATTCGACCTTTTCAGCGTCTTTTTCCGGTTTAATAATTCAATCTCACGTCTCTGTTGGTTTATTGTTCCCATTAGCTTTTCTTTAATTTAATTTTCCCCATCTCTGTCTTTTTGGGTTAATTTTCCCCAACCATCTCATCGTCTCTTTTGGTTAATATGTCTTTTTCCCCTTGCGTCTTTGGGTTTTAATATTTTTTAAATCCTTAAAGGCTTGTCTTGTTGGTTATAAATTCTACCATCTCAGGGTTCTGTTAGGTTAATTTCAAACCCATCTGCGTCTTTTTTGTTTAATTTCTGAATCTCCCTCGTCTCTGTTAGTTTTAGTCTCCCCCTCCCTCTCTTTAGGTTAAAAAACAAATTCTAAGCTTTCTTTGGTTTTAATTCCTGACCATCTACAGGGCGTTTTGTTGGTTTTAATATTTGACCCATCCCGCGTTCTGTTGGGTTTAATATGGCCATCAAAAGGGGTCTTGTTGGTTTATTTTGGCCATCCAGGTCTCTTTTGGGTTTTAAAATGTGCCTCTAAAACGTCTCTTTGGTTTTAAAATGGCCCCATCTCCGTCTCGTTGGTTTTATTCTGCCTTTTTGGGCGTCTCTTTGGGGTTTAATTCTGGCCTCTCGGCTTGTTGGTTTAATTCGCCCATTCAGGTCTCTTTGGGTTTAATGTTGACCCACGTCTCTGTTAGGTTTAATAATTTTCCCCCATCTCGCGTTCTTTGGGTTTAATGATTCGCCATTCCACGTCTTTGTTTTTTAATAATATCCCCACTCACGTCTCTTTGGTTTAAAATAATTCCTTTCAGTTCTTTGGTTTAATAATTCGGATTCACGTCTCTGTTAGGTTAAAAAAATTCTGACCATCTAGCGTTCTTTGGGTTTAATGTGTCGACCATCTGGCGTCTTTTTTGGGGTTTGAATTTGTCGCCCACCTCCGTCTCTTTTGGGTTTTATATCTTCCATCTACCGTTTTGGGTTTAATTCGAACACCATGTTTTTTTGGGTTTTTAATAAGTTGACCTCTAAAAGCGTTCTGTTAGGTTAATGTGTCGACCCATCTCCAGCGTCTTGTTGGTTTTAATTTTCGGCCTCTCACGTCGTTGGTTTAATATGTCTACCATCCACGTCTCTTTGGTTTAAAATTTCTGAAATTCGGGTGTCTTTTGGTTAATATTCCAACCTCCCAGGGCGTCTTTTTGGGTTAATATTCAAGCCCTCTCAAGTCCTTTTTGGGGGGTTGAATGTTGACCATCTCACGTCTCTGTTGGTTTTTATGTTTTTAATCTCCGTTTTGTTGGTTAAAAATTTCCCCCAAATCTCAGGTCTTTTTTGGGTTTTTAATATTCTGACCTTTAAATTTTTTGGGGGTTTATTTTTTTTAAAGGGGTTTTTGGTGTTTTCTAACCACTCCAGCGTCTTTTTTTAATGTTTTCTGACCACCCAAATTTTCCTTTTGGTTGAAAATTTGCCATCCAGTCCTTTGGTTAATAATTCCCCTATCTAAAGGTTTTGTTGGGTTTAATTTCCTCCCATCTAAGTCTTGTTGGTTTAATAATTCTGCCATCTCAGGCTCTGTTGGTTTTTTTTACCCATCTACACGTCCTTTTGGGTTTTGTCTGCCCTCTACAGCGTTTTGTTAGGTTTAATAATTTTTTACCATCCCCAGGTCTCTGTTAGTTAAAAAAATCTAACCCCCAAAGTCTCTGTTAGGTTAATATGTTAACCATCTCAGGGCGTCTCTTTGGGGTTAATATTCTGACCATCACAAGCGTCTCTTTGGTTTAATAGGGTTTTCCATCTCAGCGTGGTCTTTGTTTGAAAAAATTTCTATCCATCCCCCAAGTCTCTTTGGTTGAATAATTCTATCCTAAAAGCGTCTCTTTTGGTTTTTAAAATGTCAAATTCTCCTCGTCTCTTTTGGTTAAAAAGTCTGACCCTGCGTTCTGTTGGTTGAATAAATCGGCCCATCTCGGGTTTCTGTTGGTTTTAATAATGTGGCCATCTAGGTCTCTTTTGGGTTTAATTGGCCCCAATCCCGTCTCTTTTAGGTTTTAAGTTTGACCCCCCCAACTCTCTGTATTTTAAAAATTTATGACCCATCTCACGTTCTTTAGGTTTTAATTTTGGGCCTCTACAGCGTCTCTTTTGGGTTGAATAATTTTGACCCATCTAACGTCTCTTTTGGGTTTGTTTTCCTTCTCAGCGTCTTTTGGGGGGTTTTAATAATGCGCCTTCTCAGCGTCTCGGGTGGTTTAATAATGTTAATCACAAGTCTCTGGGTTTTAATAATGTTTTGACCATCTAAAAGTCTCTTTTGGGGTTTTAAATATTCTCCCCATCTGCTTTTCTTTGGTTTAAGTTTTCCATCCAGCGTCTTTTTTGGGAAATAATTTTGCCCCATCTCGTCTCTTTGGGGGTTTTTGTTTTACCCATCTCAGTCTCTTTAGGTTTAATAGTCGAAATCTAGCGTTTTTTTGTTGGTTAAAAAAATTCGACCATCTAGGCGTCTTTTTATTTTTAATAATTACAGCTTCGTTCTGTTATTTAATGATTCGCCCTCTACACGTCTCTTTAAATTTTATGTCGATATCTCTTTCTCTGTTAGTTTTGGAAATTCTGATCACCTACAGGTGCGTCTCTGTTGGTTAATGATTCACCCTTCTAAAAGTCTTTTTTGGGGTTGAATGATTCAACCCCTCTCAGCGTCTCTGTTGTTTAATGATCCCTGACCATCTCAGCGTCTCTGTTGGGTTTAATGTCTACCAAATTTTAAAATTCTCTGTTGGGTTTAATGATTCACCTTCAATGTCTCTTTTGGTTTTGATGCAGCCATCCCCACTCTTTGGGGGGTTTAATGTCTGACCATCCCCAGGCCTGTTGGTTGAAAAATGTCTGCCCCAACTTCATCTCTTTGGTTAATGTCCGCATCTGTCTCTTTTGGGGTTTAATTTTCCTCCCATCTGCTCTTGTTGGGTTTTAATGTCACCTTAAAGTCTCTGTTGGTTTTAATGTTTTGACCACCCACCGTCTCTTTGGGTGAATTCTTCCTTCTAAGGCGTCTCTGTTGGGTTTAATATGTCTGCCATCTCAGCGTTTCTGTTTTTTAAAAAATTTACCCATCTCAGAGTCTCTTTGGTTAATTTTTGCCCATCGCCGTCTCTGTTAGGTTTAATATTTCTAATTCTCTCTCTTTGTTTAATAATGTCTGACCATCTCAGCGTCTCTTTGGGGTTGAAAAAATTACCATCTCCTTTTTTCTGTTGGTTTATTTTTGCCCCATTACCCGTCTCTGTTGGGTTGAAAATGGCCCATCTCGGGTCTCTGTTGGTTTTAATAATGTTGCCCATCTCCGTTCTGTTGGGTTTAATAATGCTACTCTAAACGTTTCTTTGGTTGAAAATGTTGCCATCTCCGTCTTTTAGGTTAATAATTTTCCCTCTTTGGGAAATTTCCATCTAAAGTTTCTTTGGGTTGAATAATTTAACCATTACTGGCTCTGTTGGGTTAATATTTGATCATCTACGGGTGCGTCTCTGTTATTTTTAATAATTCTGATCCATCACACGTGCGTCTTGTTGGTTTTAATATGTCTACCCATTCTGCGCTCTTTTAGGTTAATGATGTATCTCGGGTGCGTCTTTGTGGGTTAATTTCCCCCTTCTCCTGCTCTGTTAGGTTAATATTTGCCCCTCCCCCGCGTCTCTGTTAGGTTAATAATGTTGCCCCATCTACAGCGTCTATTGGTTTTATTCTGACCATTTCCTGTCTCTGTTGGTTTTAATAATTCCCTCTCCAGCGTCTCTTTGGTTTTTTTTTCCCATTTCAGCGTCTCGGGGGGTTTTTAATAATGTCGCCTTACGTCTCTGTTGGTTAAATTCCCAAAAAATTTTCAGCGTCTCTTTTTTTAATGTTGACCATTACGGCGTCTCTGTTAGGTTAATAATGTTCCATCCCCCTCTTTGGTTAAATTTTCCCCCAAATCTCAGGTCTCTTTGGGTTTAATATTCTGACCATCTACTCGTCTCTGTTATTTTATAATGTCGCCATCTACAGCGTTCTGTTGGTTTAAAATTTTGAATTTTGGTCTTTTTAGGTTTTAATATCGCCCATCCATTTTCTCTTTTGGGTTTAAATATGTCTCCCATCTAAAACGTTCTGTTAGGTTTAATTGTCGAAACTTCGCGTCTTTGTTAGGTTAATAATTTGCCATCTTTCGTCTCTGGGGGGTTTTAATGATGTCTACCATCTACACGTTTTTCTTTGGTTTAATATGTCGTATCTAAGCTTCGTCTTGTTTTTATTCGATCCATCCATGTGCGTCTCTTTGGTTTGGATGTCTGATCCATCTACAGCGTCTTCTGTTTTTTTGGATTCGATCCATCCGTGCGTCTCTGTTGTTTTGTCTGACCCATCACACGGGGTCTTGGGGGGTTTTATGTCATCCATCTCAGCTGGTTCCTGTTGGGTTTTAAGTTTCGTCCATCTAAAAGGCGTCTTTGTTGGGTTAATAATGTCGCCATCTCGGGTGTCTTGTTAGGTTAATAATTTTGACCTCTCAACCTCTCTGTTGGGTTTTAATATCTGGCCCATCTCAGCGTCTGTTGGGTTTTATTCGCCATTTTAAAATGGTCTCTGTTGGTTAAAAATTTCCCAACATCCCCACGTCTCTTTTGGGTTTAAATTTTGGGCCTTTCAGCGTCTCGTTAGGTTTAATAATGTCGGGCCCATTCCTCGTCTCTGTTGGTTAATATTCTACTTTTCCAGCGTCTCTATTAGTTTAATGATGTATCCATCCCCTCGTCTCTTTGGTTGAAAATGTACCCTCATCTCTTTAGTTAAATATCTGACCATCTCCCGGGTCTCTGTTGGTTTTTAATAATTAATCTCACGTCTCTTTGGTTTTTTTCTGCCCTCTCAGCGTTTCTTTTATTTAATTTTTACCCATTTTCCGTCTTTTTGGTTTTAAATAATTCGACCCATCTACACGTTCTTTGGGTTTAATGTTCAAATCTAAAAACGTCTTGTTAGGTTTAATAATCGAATATCATGCGTCTCTTTGAGGTTGAATAAATTCTGAATTCCAGCGTCTCTTTAGGTTAATGATGTCGATCTAGCGTTCGTCTTTAGGTTGAATATGTCTGATCCATCTAAAAGTGCGTTCTGAGTTGAGGTCTGCCACCACATCGGGGTCTTTGGTTTAGATTTGATCCATCTGCCTCGTCTCTGTTGGTTTAATGATTCTGATCCATGTGGTGCGTCTCTTTAGGTTAATGATGTCTGATCCCTCAATGTCGTCTCTTTTGTTGAATGATGTCTGAGCCATCTCCAGCGTCTCGTTAGGTTTAAGATCCTGACCATCTCCAACGTTCTGTTGGGTTGAATATGTCACCCATCTCCTATGTCTCTTTTTAGGTTGAATGATCTCTGCCCACATTCTGGTGTCTCTGTTGGGTTTAATGATGCTCCCACCCCCACGTCTTTGTTAGATTGAATAATTCTGATCCATCTCCAGTACCTCTATTAGGTTGAATAATATCGCCCATCTCATCGCCCTTGTTGGGTTTAGTAATGTCGGGCCTATCTAGCGTCCCCTGTTAGGTTTAATAATGTCTGACCCATCTACAGAGTCTCTGTTGGTTTAATAATGTCTGACCCATCTACAGAGTCTTGAGGTTTAATGTCTACCATCTACAGCACTCTTTAGGTTTTAATAATGTCTGACCCATCTACAGCGTCTCTGTTAGGTTTAATAATGTTTGGCCATCTGCGTGCGTCTCTGTTGGGTTGAATAATCCTAATCCATCTACTAGTCTCTGTTAGGTTGAATATGTCAATCCATCTACAGCTTTCGTCTCTTTAGGTTGAATGATGTCTGATCCATCTACAATGTGCGTCTCTGTGGGTTTAATGATGTCTGTCCATCTACAGCGTGTTCTCTGTTAGGTGAATAATTTGATCCATCTGCAGATCTCTATTAGGTTGAAAAATTGTCCATCTAAAGCGTCTCTGTTAGGTTTAATATGTCAAATATCTCCTCGTCTCTGTACGTTTAATAACGTCGGCCCATCCCCAGCGTTCTTTAGGTTGAATAATGTCTACCCATCTACAACGTTTCTGTTAGGTTTAATATGTTGACCATCTACAGCGTCTGTTAGGTTTAAAAATTTGACCCATCTACAGCGTCTCTGTTAGGTTTAATGTGTATGACCCATCTACGCGTCTCTGTTGGGTTTTAATGTGTGACCATCTACAGCGTCTTTGGGTTTAATAATGTAGGCCCATCTCACGTCTCTGTTAGGTTAATAATGTCTGACCCATCTACATCGTCTCTGGGGGGTTTTAAATTGTTCGGGCCTATCTACAGCGTCTCTTTTAGGTTAATAATGTCGGCCTATCTACAGCGTCTCTTTAGGTTTAATGTTTGACCATCTGAGTCTCTGTTGGGTTTTAATAATGTTTGACCCATCTCAAGTCTCTGTTGGTTTATTAATGTCTACCCATCTCAGCTTTTCCCTGGGGGGTTTTATGATGCCCTGAACCATCTCCAGCGTCTTTGTTAGGTTTAATAATATCTACCCATCTCATCCCCTTTGGTTGGATGTCCCTCTAGTCTCTTTGGGTTTTAATAATGTCTTTCTATGCGTTCTTTTGTTAGGTTGAAAAAATCACATCTGTCTCTCTGTTAGTTTTAATGATGCCCTGCCATCTACAGCTTTCGTGCTGTTAGTTTAATATGTCTGATCCATCTGGTGCGTTCTGTTGATTTAATGATTCTGATCCACCCTACACGTGCGTTCTGTTGGTTTGATTATGATCACCTACCTGTCTCTGTTAGTTTATGTCGTCCTTCTGCAATGTGCGTCTCTGTTAGGTTGAATATGTCTGACCATCTCCAGCGTCTCTGTTGGTTTAATAATCACTGAGCCATCTCCAGCGTCTCTTAGGTTGAATAATGTCGACCCATCTCCATGTCTCTGTTAGGTTGAATGATGTCGACCAATCTTCAGCGTCTCTTTGGTTGAATGATCTCTGACACATATCTAGTTCTCTGTTGGGTTTAATATTAACCCATCTCAACGTCTTTGTTGGTTTGAATAATGCCCGTCCATCTCCAGTGCCTTTTGGTTGAATAATGTCGCCCATCTACATCTCTCTGTTAGGTTTATAATTCGGGCTTCTACAGCGTCTCTGTTAGGTTAATAATGTCGGGCCCCATCTCAGCGTCTCTGTTAGGTTTAATAATGTCTGACCCATTTTAAAGAGTCTTGTAGTTTAATAATATTTGACCCACCCACAGCGTGCGTCTCTTTAGTTAAAAAATCTAATCCATCTACAGAGTCTCTGTTAGGTTGAATAGTGTCTAATCCATCTCAGCGTGCGTCTCTGTTGGTTGAATGATGTCTGATCCATCTACAATGTGCGTCTTTTGGGTTTAATGATGTCTGATCCATCTCAGCGTGTGTCTCTGTTGGTTGAATAATTATGATCCATCTGCAGAGTCTCTGTTGGGTTGAATAATGTCTGTCATCTAAAGCGTCTCTGTTGGGTTTAATATGTCTGCCCATCTCCTATGTCTCTGTTGGGTTGAATGATGTCTGCAATCTTCAGCGTCTCTTTAGGTTGAATGATTCTGACACATTCTAGTGTCTCTGTTAGGTTTAATGATACTAACCCATCTCCAGCGTCTTTGTTGGGTTGAATAATTCGCCCATCTCTCAGTGCCTCTGTTAGGTTGAATAATTCTAGCTCCATCGTCGCTGTTAGGTTTAGTAATGTCTGGCCTATCTACAGCGTCTCTGTTGGTTTAATAATGTCAGACCCATCTACAAGTCTCTGTTAGGTTTAATAATGTCTGACCCATCTACAGAGTCTCTGTTAGGTTTAATAATGTCTGACCCATCTCCTACGTCTCTGTTAGGTTTAATAATGTCTGACCCATCTACAGCGTCTCTGTTAGGTTAATAATGTCCAGTCCACCCACATCGTGCGTCTCTGTTAGGTTTACGGATGTCTGATCCATCTACAGCGTGCGTCTCTGTTAGGTTTACGATGTCTGATCCATCTCCAGCGTGCGTCTCTGTTAGGTTTAATGATGTCTGATCCATATGCAGCGTGCGTCTCTGTTAGGTTTAATGATGTCAGTCCTCTACATGTGCGTCTCTTTAGGTTGAATGATGTCTAGAGCCATCTCAGCGTCTCTGTTAGGTTTAATGATCTGCCCATCTCCAGCGTCTCTGTTGGTTGAATAATGTCAGCCCATCTCAGTCTCTGTTAGGTTGAATGATGTCGACCAATCTTCAGCGTCTCTTTTAGGTTGAATCTGATCTGACACATATCTAGTGTCTCTATTGGTTTAATGATGCTAACCATCTCCAGCGTCTTTGTTAGATTGAATAATGTCTGATCCATCTCCAGTGCCTCTGTTAGGTTGAATAATGTCTGACCCATCTACATCTCGCTGTTAGGTTTAATAATGTCTGGCCTATCTACAGCGTCTCTGTTAGGTTTAATAATGTCTGACCATCTACAGAGTCTCTTGGGTTTAATAATGTCTGACCCATCTACGAGTCTCTGTTAGGTTTAATAATGTCGACCATCTCAGCGTCTCTGTTAGGTTTAATAATGCTGACCCATCTACAGCGTCTCTTGTGGTTTAATAATGTTGACCCATCTACAGGTGCGTCTCTTTGATGGAATAAATCTAAATCCATCTACTAGTCTCTGTTAGGTTGAATAATGTCTAATCCATCTACAAGTGCTCTCTGTTGGTTGAATGATGTCTAATCCATCTACAATGTGCGTCTCTGTTAGGTTTAATGATGTCTGATCCAGCTACAGCGTGTGTCTCTGTTAGATTGAATAATGTCTGATCCATCTGCAGAGTCTCTGTTAGGTTGAATAATGTCTGATCCATCTAAAGCGTCTCTGTTAGGTTTAATAATGTCTGACCTATCTACCTCGTCTCTGTTACGTTTAATAATGTCGACCCATCTCAGCGTCTCTGTTAGGTTGAATAATGTCTGACCATCTCACTGTTCTGTTAGGTTTAATAATGTTGGACCCATCTACAGCGTCTCTGTTAGGTTTAATAATGTTGACCATCTACCTGTCTCTGTTAGGTTTAATAATGTGACCATCTCAACGTCTCTGTTAGGTTTAATAATCTCATGCCCTCTACAGGTCTCTGTTAGGTTTAATAATGTCACCCATCTCCTAGCGTCTTTAGTTGAATAATGTCTGACCATCTACATCGTCTCTCTTAGGTTTGAATAATGTCTGCCTATCTCAGCGTCTCCTGTTAGGTTTAATAATGTCTGGCCTATCTACAGCGTCTCTGTTAGGTTTAATAATGTTTGACCCATCTCAAGTCTCTGTTAGGTTTAATAATGTTGACCATCTACAGAGTCTCTGTTAGGTTTAATAATGTCTGACCCATCTACAGCGTTTCTGTTAGGTTTAATGATGTCTGAACCATCTCAGCGTCTTTGTTAGGTTTAATAATATCTGACCCATCTACATCGTCTCTGTTAGGTTTAATGATGTCTAACCCATCTACAACGTCTCTGTTAGGTTTAATAATGTCTGATATATCTATAGCGTTCGTCTTTGTTGGTTGAATAAATTTGATCCATCTACATGTGCTCTCTATTAGGTTGAATGATGTCTGATCCATCTACAGCGTTCGTGTCTGTTAGTTTGAATGATGTCTGATCCATCTGGCGTGCGTCTCTGTTAGATTTAATGATGTCTGATCCATCTACATCGTGCGTCTCTGTTAGGTTTACGGATATCTGATCCATCTACAGCGTGCGTCTCTATTGGTTTAATGATGTCTGATCCTTCTACAATGTGCGTCTCTGTTAGGTTGAATGATGTCTGACCCATCTCCAGCGTCTCTGTTAGGTTTAATGATCACTGAGCCATCTCCAGCGTCTCTGTTAGGTTGAATAATGTCTGACCCATCTCCTATGTCTCTGTTAGGTTGAATGATGTCTGACCAATCTTCAGCGTCTCTGTTAGGTTGAATGATCTCTGACATATCTAGTGTCTCTAGTTAGGTTTAATAATGTCTGGTGAATCTACAGCTGTCTCTGTTAGGTTTAATAATGTCAGACCCATCTACAGTCTCTGTTAGGTTTAATAATGTTGACCCATCACAGCGTGCGTCTCGTTATTGATTAAATCCTAATCCATCTACAAGTCTCTGTTGGTTAATAAGTGTCTAATCCATCTACAGCGTGCGTCTCTGTTAGGTTGAATGATGTTGCATCCATCTACAATGTGCGTCTTCTGTTAGGTTTAATGATGTCTGATCATCTACATCGTGTGCTCTGTTGGTTGAATAATTATGATCCATCTGCAGACGTCTGTTGGATTGAATAATGTCGATCCATCTAAAGCGTCTCTGTTGGTTTAATATGTCTGACCATTCTACGCTATGTCTGTTACGTTTAATAATGTCATGACCATCTCCAGCGTCTCTGTTAGGTTGAATAATGTCTGACCATCTAAGCTGTTTCTGTTAGGTTTAATAATGTTGACCATCTACAGCGTCTCTGTATAGGTTGAATAATGTCGACCCATCTAAACGTTCTGTTAGGTTGATAATGTTACCATCTACTGCGTCTCTGTTGGTGTAATAATCTCAGTCCATCTACAGTGTGCGTCTCTGTTTAGGATGAATAATTCTAGATCCATCTACAATGTGCGTCTCTGTTAGGTTGAATAATGTCTAATCCATATATAGCGTGCGCGTCTGTTAGGTTGAATGATGTATGATACATCTACAGCGTGCGTCTCTGTTAGGTTAATAATGTCGATCCATCTCACGTCGTCTGTATTAGGTTTATTATGTCTGATCCATCTACAGCGTGCGTCTCTGTTAGGTTTAATGATGTCCATCCATCTACAGTGTGCGTCTTTGTTAGGTTGAATAATGTCTGACCCATCTCCAGTGTCTCTGTTAGGTTGAATAATGTCTGACGCATCTCCACGTCTCTGTTAGGTTTAATGATGTATGGCCCATCTCATGCTCTTGGTTAGCGTTTTTTTTTTTTTTTTTTTTTTTTTTTTTTTTTTTTTTTTTTTTTTTTTTTTTTTTTTTTTTTTTTTTTTTTTTTTTTTTTTTTTTTTTTTTTTTTTTTTTTTTTTTTTTTTTTTTTTTTTTTTTTTTTTTTTTTTTTTTTTTTTTTTTTTTTTTTTTTTTTTTTTTTTTTTTTTTTTTTTTTTTTTTTTTTTTTTTTTTTTTTTTTTTTTTTTTTTTTTTTTTTTTTTTTTTTTTTTTTTTTTTTTTTTTTTTTTTTTTTTTTTTTTTTTTTTTTTTTTTTTTTTTTTTTTTTTTTTTTTTTTTTTTTTTTTTTTTTTTTTTTTTTTTTTTTTTTTTTTTTTTTTTTTTTTTTTTTTTTTTTTTTTTTTTTTTTTTTTTTTTTTTTTTTTTTTTTTTTTTTTTTTTTTTTTTTTTTTTTTTTTTTTTTTTTTTTTTTTTTTTTTTTTTTTTTTTTTTTTTTTTTTTTTTTTTTTTTTTTTTTTTTTTTTTTTTTTTTTTTTTTTTTTTTTTTTTTTTTTTTTTTTTTTTTTTTTTTTTTTTTTTTTTTTTTTTTTTTTTTTTTTTTTTTTTTTTTTTTTTTTTTTTTTTTTTTTTTTTTTTTTTTTTTTTTTTTTTTTTTTTTTTTTTTTTTTTTTTTTTTTTTTTTTTTTTTTTTTTTTTTTTTTTTTTTTTTTTTTTTTTTTTTTTTTTTTTTTTTTTTTTTTTTTTTTTTTTTTTTTTTTTTTTTTTTTTTTTTTTTTTTTTTTTTTTTTTTTTTTTTTTTTTTTTTTTTTTTTTTTTTTTTTTTTTTTTTTTTTTTTTTTTTTTTTTTTTTTTTTTTTTTTTTTTTTTTTTTTTTTTTTTTTTTTTTTTTTTTTTTTTTTTTTTTTTTTTTTTTTTTTTTTTTTTTTTTTTTTTTTTTTTTTTTTTTTTTTTTTTTTTTTTTTTTTTTTTTTTTTTTTTTTTTTTTTTTTTTTTTTTTTTTTTTTTTTTTTTTTTTTTTTTTTTTTTTTTTTTTTTTTTTTTTTTTTTTTTTTTTTTTTTTTTTTTTTTTTTTTTTTTTTTTTTTTTTTTTTTTTTTTTTTTTTTTTTTTTTTTTTTTTTTTTTTTTTTTTTTTTTTTTTTTTTTTTTTTTTTTTTTTTTTTTTTTTTTTTTTTTTTTTTTTTTTTTTTTTTTTTTTTTTTTTTTTTTTTTTTTTTTTTTTTTTTTTTTTTTTTTTTTTTTTTTTTTTTTTTTTTTTTTTTTTTTTTTTTTTTTTTTTTTTTTTTTTTTTTTTTTTTTTTTTTTTTTTTTTTTTTTTTTTTTTTTTTTTTTTTTTTTTTTTTTTTTTTTTTTTTTTTTTTTTTTTTTTTTTTTTTTTTTTTTTTTTTTTTTTTTTTTTTTTTTTTTTTTTTTTTTTTTTTTTTTTTTTTTTTTTTTTTTTTTTTTTTTTTTTTTTTTTTTTTTTTTTTTTTTTTTTTTTTTTTTTTTTTTTTTTTTTTTTTTTTTTTTTTTTTTTTTTTTTTTTTTTTTTTTTTTTTTTTTTTTTTTTTTTTTTTTTTTTTTTTTTTTTTTTTTTTTTTTTTTTTTTTTTTTTTTTTTTTTTTTTTTTTTTTTTTTTTTTTTTTTTTTTTTTTTTTTTTTTTTTTTTTTTTTTTTTTTTTTTTTTTTTTTTTTTTTTTTTTTTTTTTTTTTTTTTTTTTTTTTTTTTTTTTTTTTTTTTTTTTTTTTTTTTTTTTTTTTTTTTTTTTTTTTTTTTTTTTTTTTTTTTTTTTTTTTTTTTTTTTTTTTTTTTTTTTTTTTTTTTTTTTTTTTTTTTTTTTTTTTTTTTTTTTTTTTTTTTTTTTTTTTTTTTTTTTTTTTTTTTTTTTTTTTTTTTTTTTTTTTTTTTTTTTTTTTTTTTTTTTTTTTTTTTTTTTTTTTTTTTTTTTTTTTTTTTTTTTTTTTTTTTTTTTTTTTTTTTTTTTTTTTTTTTTTTTTTTTTTTTTTTTTTTTTTTTTTTTTTTTTTTTTTTTTTTTTTTTTTTTTTTTTTTTTTTTTTTTTTTTTTTTTTTTTTTTTTTTTTTTTTTTTTTTTTTTTTTTTTTTTTTTTTTTTTTTTTTTTTTTTTTTTTTTTTTTTTTTTTTTTTTTTTTTTTTTTTTTTTTTTTTTTTTTTTTTTTTTTTTTTTTTTTTTTTTTTTTTTTTTTTTTTTTTTTTTTTTTTTTTTTTTTTTTTTTTTTTTTTTTTTTTTTTTTTTTTTTTTTTTTTTTTTTTTTTTTTTTTTTTTTTTTTTTTTTTTTTTTTTTTTTTTTTTTTTTTTTTTTTTTTTTTTTTTTTTTTTTTTTTTTTTTTTTTTTTTTTTTTTTTTTTTTTTTTTTTTTTTTTTTTTTTTTTTTTTTTTTTTTTTTTTTTTTTTTTTTTTTTTTTTTTTTTTTTTTTTTTTTTTTTTTTTTTTTTTTTTTTTTTTTTTTTTTTTTTTTTTTTTTTTTTTTTTTTTTTTTTTTTTTTTTTTTTTTTTTTTTTTTTTTTTTTTTTTTTTTTTTTTTTTTTTTTTTTTTTTTTTTTTTTTTTTTTTTTTTTTTTTTTTTTTTTTTTTTTTTTTTTTTTTTTTTTTTTTTTTTTTTTTTTTTTTTTTTTTTTTTTTTTTTTTTTTTTTTTTTTTTTTTTTTTTTTTTTTTTTTTTTTTTTTTTTTTTTTTTTTTTTTTTTTTTTTTTTTTTTTTTTTTTTTTTTTTTTTTTTTTTTTTTTTTTTTTTTTTTTTTTTTTTTTTTTTTTTTTTTTTTTTTTTTTTTTTTTTTTTTTTTTTTTTTTTTTTTTTTTTTTTTTTTTTTTTTTTTTTTTTTTTTTTTTTTTTTTTTTTTTTTTTTTTTTTTTTTTTTTTTTTTTTTTTTTTTTTTTTTTTTTTTTTTTTTTTTTTTTTTTTTTTTTTTTTTTTTTTTTTTTTTTTTTTTTTTTTTTTTTTTTTTTTTTTTTTTTTTTTTTTTTTTTTTTTTTTTTTTTTTTTTTTTTTTTTTTTTTTTTTTTTTTTTTTTTTTTTTTTTTTTTTTTTTTTTTTTTTTTTTTTTTTTTTTTTTTTTTTTTTTTTTTTTTTTTTTTTTTTTTTTTTTTTTTTTTTTTTTTTTTTTTTTTTTTTTTTTTTTTTTTTTTTTTTTTTTTTTTTTTTTTTTTTTTTTTTTTTTTTTTTTTTTTTTTTTTTTTTTTTTTTTTTTTTTTTTTTTTTTTTTTTTTTTTTTTTTTTTTTTTTTTTTTTTTTTTTTTTTTTTTTTTTTTTTTTTTTTTTTTTTTTTTTTTTTTTTTTTTTTTTTTTTTTTTTTTTTTTTTTTTTTTTTTTTTTTTTTTTTTTTTTTTTTTTTTTTTTTTTTTTTTTTTTTTTTTTTTTTTTTTTTTTTTTTTTTTTTTTTTTTTTTTTTTTTTTTTTTTTTTTTTTTTTTTTTTTTTTTTTTTTTTTTTTTTTTTTTTTTTTTTTTTTTTTTTTTTTTTTTTTTTTTTTTTTTTTTTTTTTTTTTTTTTTTTTTTTTTTTTTTTTTTTTTTTTTTTTTTTTTTTTTTTTTTTTTTTTTTTTTTTTTTTTTTTTTTTTTTTTTTTTTTTTTTTTTTTTTTTTTTTTTTTTTTTTTTTTTTTTTTTTTTTTTTTTTTTTTTTTTTTTTTTTTTTTTTTTTTTTTTTTTTTTTTTTTTTTTTTTTTTTTTTTTTTTTTTTTTTTTTTTTTTTTTTTTTTTTTTTTTTTTTTTTTTTTTTTTTTTTTTTTTTTTTTTTTTTTTTTTTTTTTTTTTTTTTTTTTTTTTTTTTTTTTTTTTTTTTTTTTTTTTTTTTTTTTTTTTTTTTTTTTTTTTTTTTTTTTTTTTTTTTTTTTTTTTTTTTTTTTTTTTTTTTTTTTTTTTTTTTTTTTTTTTTTTTTTTTTTTTTTTTTTTTTTTTTTTTTTTTTTTTTTTTTTTTTTTTTTTTTTTTTTTTTTTTTTTTTTTTTTTTTTTTTTTTTTTTTATTTTTTTAAAAATTTCTCCTTTTTTGGTTTTTGGTTTTCCCCCCTTTGGTTTTTTTAAATAAACCCCCTTTTTTGGTTTTGGTTTTTTTCCCATTTCTTGTTAGGTTAATAATTTCCCCCTTTCAACGTCCTTTGGGTTTAATAATGCGCCCATCTCAGGTCTCTGTTGGTTAAAAATTGTCTAATCACAAGCCTTTGGGGTTTTAATTTAAATTTACCCCTTCATTTAAAAAGTCTCCCTTAAGGCCCTGAGGAAAATTTTTTAAAAGTGTTCCTTTAGTTAAAAAAAATCTAATCCATCTACATGTCTTGTTGTTTGATCATCCACACACCTGCTTTTGGGGGTTGAATTTTCCCTTCCATTCGTTTGTTTTTTTAATTTTCCCCAACACGCTGTTTTTAATTGTAAATTTTCCACCCAAAATCTTTTTTAATTTCATCCACGTTTTTTTAAAAAATTCACTTCATTCTGTTTTTAAAATGTCTGGCCCATCAAAAAAAGTTCTTTGGGTTTTAATAATTTTGACCCATCAAAACCGTTCTTTATTTTTAATAATGTTACCCCAAGGTTTTTGGGTTTTAATAATGTTGCCATTAATTTTCTTTGGGTTTTAATTTATCCATCAAAGGGTCCTGTTGGTTTAATAAAAACCATCTCGGGTTCTTTGGTTGTTTTTTCCATTCAGGTTTGGTTTTAAAATTCCCAACCTCTTTTGGGTTTAAAATTTTTCCCCCCTTTCCCTTTTTTTAATAATTTTCCCATTAAATCCTTTGGTTTAATAATTTTTCCCATTTTGGGTTTGTTTTAAAAAACCCACCCCTTTTGGAAAAAATTGAAAATTTTTTTGGGTTTAATGTTCTTTTTAATTTTTTTAGGTTTAAAATTCTAAATTTAATGGTTCGTTTTTTAAAGAAAAAATCTTTAAAATTTTTTTTTTGGGCCCTTTTATTTTTGGCTTTTTTTTATTTATCCCCCCATTTGGCTCTGTTGGTTAATGATGCTTATCACCCGTTCTGTTTTTTTAATGTCTGATCCACTCCCCTTCTTTTTTTTTTTTCCCCCCCCTCGGCCCTTGGGTTGGGGTTCTGACCATCCCACGTCCTTTGGTTTAATGTTACCTTTACCCCCGTTTTTTAAAAACTCCCCATTCGGGTTAAAATTTAAAATTCCCATTTTTTTTATTTTAAATTTCCCCAACCCTTTTTGGGTTTTGTTGGAAAAATTTTTTAAATTTTTTTGTTGGTTTTGATTGATTTAAATTTGGTTTTAAAAAATTTGCCCTTTTAAGGGGTTTTTTATTTATTTACCCACTCGGTTCTTTAGGTTTAAAAAAAATTTTAAGGTGTTCCTTTAGATTTTCCCACATTTTTTGGGTTTATTGAAATCCTTTTCTTTGGTTCGTTGTTGAAAATTCCCGGGGGGGTTTCTTTGTTAATATCTGATCCATCTAAGGGCCTTTTTTAATTTTTCCCCCCCCTTTTGTTAAAATTTCCCCTCCCAGCTCTCGGGGGTTAATTTTTCTACCCCCCCTTTTGTTATTTTTAAAAATGTTGCCCATCTCAGCGTCTCGTTGGTTTAATTTTTCCCCTTTTAAACGTTTCTTTATTTTTTAAAATTTTACCCAACCCCTTTTGGTTAATAATTCTGACCTTTAAACCCCCTTTCTGTTGGGTTTAATAATTTTCCCCAAATTTTTTTTTTGGGTTAAATCTATTTTTAATTTCGTCTTTAATTTTGAATATTGAAATTTTTGGTCCTCTTTGGGTTAAAAATTTACCCAAATTAAGCTCTCTGGGTTTTAATATTTGATCCACCCCCGGGTGCTCTGTTAGGTTGAATAATGTCTGACCCATCTACAGCGTCTCTGTTAGGTTTAATGATCACTGAGCCATCTCCAGCGTCTCTGTTAGGTTGAATAATGTCTGACCCATCTCCTATGTCTCTGTTAGGTTGAATGATGTCTGACCAATCTTCAGCGTCTCTGTTAGGTTGAATGATCTCTGACACATATCTAGTGTCTCTGTTAGGTTTAATAATGTCTGTCCCATCTACAGCGTCTCTGTTAGGTTTAATAATGTCTGACCCATCTACAGAGTCTCTGTTAGGTTTAATAATGTTTGACCCATCCACAGCGTGCGTCTCTGTTAGATTGAATAAATCCTAATCCATCTACAGAGTCTCTGTTAGGTTGAATAGTGTCTAATCCATCTACAGCGTGCGTCTCTGTTAGGTTGAATGATGTCTGATCCATCTACAATGTGCGTCTCTGTTAGGTTTAATGATGTCTGATCCATCTACATCGTGTGTCTCTGTTAGATTGAATAAATTATGATCCATCTGCAGAGTCTCTGTTAGGTTGAATAATGTCTGATCCATCTAAAGCGTCTCTGTTAGGTTTAATAATGTCTGACATATCTACCTCGTCTCTGTTACGTTTAATAATGTCTGACCCATCTCCAGCGTCTCTGTTAGGTTGAATAATGTCTGACCCATCTACAACGTTTCTGTTAGGTTTAATAATGTATGACCCATCTACAGCGTCTCTGTTAGGTTGAATAATGTCTGACCCATCTATAACGTTTCTGTTAGGTTGAATAATGTTGACCCATCTACTGCGTCTCTGTTAGGTGTAATAATCTCTGATCCATCTACAGTGTGCGTCTCTGTTAGGATGAATAAATTCTGATCCATCTACAATGTGCGTCTCTGTTAGGTTGAATAATGTCTAATCCATATATAGCGTGCGCGTCTGTTAGGTTGAATGATGTATGATACATCTACAGCGTGCGTCTCTGTTAGGTTTAATAATGTCTGATCCATCTACAGCGTGCGTCTGTGTTAGGTTTAATTATGTCTGATCCATCTACAGCGTGCGTCTCTGTTAGGTTTAATGATGTCTGATCCATCTACAATGTGCGTCTTTGTTAGGTTGAATAATGTCTGACCCATCTCCAGTGTCTCTGTTAGGTTGAATAATGTCTGACCGTCTCCAACGTCTCTGTTAGGTTTAATAATGTAGGGCCCATCTACAGCGTCTCGTTGGGTTTAATGATGTCTGATCCATTTACAACGTGCGTCTCTGTTAGGTTTAATAATATCTAACCCATCTCCAGCGTCTCTGTTAGGTTTCATAATGTCTGACGCATTTACAGCGTCTCTGTTAGGTTTAATAATGCCTGGCCCATCTCCTACGTCTCTGTTAGGTTGAATGATGTCTGACAAATCTTCAGCGTCTCTATTAGTTTGAATGATGTCTGATCCATCTCCAGCGTGCGTCTCTGTTAGGTTGAATAATGTCTGATCCATCTACAGCGTCTCTGTTAGGTTAAATAATATCTGACCCATCTACAGCGTCTCTGTTAGGTTTAATAATATCTGACCCATCTACATCGTCTCTGTTAGGTTTATTAATGTCTGACCCATCTACAGCGTTTCTGTTAGGTTTAATGTTGTCCTACCCATCTTCAGCGTCTTTGTTAGGTTTAATAATATCTGACCCATCTACATCGTCTCTGTTAGGTTTAATGATGTCTAACCCATCTACAACGTCTCTGTTAGGTTTAATAATGTCTGATATATCTATAGCGTTCGTCTTTGTTAGGTTGAATAAATTCTGATCCATCTACAATGTGCGTCTCTGTTAGGTTGAATGATGTCTGATCCATCTACAGCGTTCGTGTCTGTTAGTTTGAATGATGTCTGATCCATCTACAGCGTGCGTCTCTGTTAGATTTAATGATGTCTGATCCATCCACATCGTGCGTCTCTGTTAGGTTTACGGATGTCTGATCCATCTACAGCGTGCGTCTCTGTTAGGTTAATGATGTCTGATCCATGTCACGTGCGTCTCTGTTAGGTTTAATGATGTCTGATCCTTCTACATGTGCGTCTCTTTAGGTTGAATGATGTCTGAGCCATCTCCAGCGTCTCTGTTAGGTTTAATGATCACTGACCCATCTCCAACGTCTCTGTTAGGTTGAATAATGTCTGACCCATCTCCTATGTCTCTGTTAGGTTGAATGATGTCTGACCAATCTTCAGCGTCTCTTTTAGGTTGAATGATCTCTGACACATATCTAGTGTCTCTGTTAGGTTTAATGATGCCTAACCCATCTCCAGCGTCTTTGTTAGATTGAATAATGTCTGATCCATCTCCAGTGCCTCTGTTAGGTTGAATAATGTCTGACCCATCTACATCGTCCTGTTAGGTTTATAATGTCTGGCCATCTACAGCGTCTCTGTTAGGTTTAATAATGTCTGACCCATCTACAGCGTCTCTGTTAGGTTTAATAATGTCTGACCCATCTACAGAGTCTCTGTTAGGTTTAATAATGTTGACCATCTACAGCGTCTCTGTTAGGTTTAATAAATGTATCCATCTACAGAGTCTCTGTTAGGTTTAATAATGTCTAATCCATCTACAGCGTGCGTCTCTGTTAGGTTTAATGATGTCTGATCCATCTACAGCTTTTCTCTGTTAGATTGAATAATTCTGACCCATCTACAGCGTCTCTGTTAGGTTTAATAATGTCTGACATATCTACACTCGTCTCTGTTAGGTTTAATAATGTCTGACCATCTCAGCGTCTCTGTTAGGTTGAATAATGTCTGACCCATCTACAACGTTTCTGTTAGGTTTAATAATGTATGACCCATCTACAGCGTCTCTATTGGGTTGAATAATGTCTGATCCATCTACAGCGTCTCTGTTAGGTTTAATAATGTATGACCCATCTACAGCGTCTCTGTTAGGTTCAATAATGTCTGACCCATCTATAACGTTTCTGTTAGGTTGAATAATGTTGACCCATCTACACGTCTGTTAGGTTGTAATAATTCTGATCCATCTACAGTGTGCGTCTCTGTTAGGATGAATAAATTCTGATCCATCTACAATGTGCGTCTCTGTTAGGTTTGAATAATGTCTGAATCCATCTACAGCGTGCGTCTGTTAGGATTGAATGATGTCTGATCCATCTACAGCGTGCGTCTCTGTTAGGTTTAATAATGTCTGATCCATCTACAGCGTGCGTCTGTGTTAGGTTTAGTTATGTCTGATCCATCTACGGTGCGTCTCTGTTAGGTTAATGATGTCGTCCATCTAAAAGCTGCGTCTCTGTTAGGTTGAATAATGTCTGACCCATCTCAGTGTCTCTGTTAGGTTGAATAATGTCTGCCCATCTCCACGTCTCTGTTAGGTTTAATAATGTTGGCCATCTACAGCGTCTCAGTTAGGTTTAATGATGTCTGACCCATTTTACTATGCTCTCTGTTAGGTTAATAATGTCTAACCCATCTCAGCGTCTCTGTTAGGTTAATGTCTGACCATTTGCAGCTGTCTCTATTAGGTTGGATGTACAAATCTTCAGCGTCTCTTTAGTTTGAATGATGTCTGATCCATCTCAGCGTGCGCTCTGTTAGGTTGAATAATGTCTGATCCATCTACAGCGTCTCTGTTAGGTTAAATAATGTCTTATCCATCTGCAGCGTCTCTGTTAGGTTTAATAATGTCTGCCATCTACATCGTCTCGTTAGGTTTATAATGTCTGACCATCTACAGCAGTCTTCTGTTGGTTTAATATTGTCGACCATCTTCAGCGTCTTTTTAGGTTTAATGAATTCTGACCATCTACACGTCTCTGTTAGGTTTAATGATGTCTAACCCATCTACAACGTCTCTGTTAGGTTTAATAATGTCTGAATCCATCTACTAGCTTGTCTCTGTTAGGTTGAATAATTCTGATCCATCTCAAGCGTCTCTGTTAGGTTGAATGATGTCTGACCATATCTCAGCTCGTCTCTGTTAGGTTTAATGATGTCTGACCCATCTCAGCGTCTCTTGTTAGATTGAATAATGTCTGATCCATCTACACGTGCTCTCTGTTAGGTTATAATGTCTGACCATCTACAGCGTCTCTGTTAGGTTTAATAATGTCTGACCATCTACAGCGCTCTCTGTTAGGTTTAATAATGTATGACCCATCTGAGTCCTTTAGGTTCAATGTGCTGACCCATCTAAGTTTGTAGGTTGAATAATGTCTGACCCATCTACAGCGTCTCTGTTAGGTTTAATAATGTCTGACCCATCTACAGCGTCTCTGTTAGGTTGAATAATGTTGACCCATCTCCTGTGTGACTACATCTCTGTTAGGTTGAATGATGTCTAATCCATCTACAGCGTGCGTCTGTTAGGTTGAATGATGTCTGATCCATCTACAGAGTGCGTCTCTGTTAGGTTTAATGATGTCTGATCCATCTACAGCGTGCGTCTCTGTTAGAGAATTTCGATCCATCTCAGACTGTCTAGTTAATGTCGATCCATCTAAAGCGTCCTCTGTTAGGTTTAATAATGTCTGCCATTCTACCTCGTCTCTGTTACGTTTAATAATGTCTGACCCATCTCCAGCGTCTCTGTTAGGTTGAATAATGTCTGACCCTCTACAACGTTCCCTGTTAGGTTTAATAATGTATGACCCATCTACAGCGTCTCGTTAGGTTTAATGATGTTGACCCATCTACAGCGTCTCTGTTAGGTTTAATAATGTCTGACCCATCTACAGCGTCTCTGTTAGGTTTAATAATGTATGACCCATCTACAGCGTCTCTGTTAGGTTTAATAATGTATGGCCCATCTCACGTCTTAGGTTGAAAATGTTGACCCAATCTCACGTCTCTATTAGGTTTAGTAATGTCTGAGCCATTCTCACAGCGTCTCTGTTAGGTTTAATAATGTCTGGCCCATCTACAGCGTCTCTGTTAGGTTTAATAATGTTTGACCCATCTACAGAGTCTCTGTTAGGTTTAATAATGTTTGACCCATCTACAGAGTCTCTGTTAGGTTTAATAATGTCTGACCCATCTACAGCGTTTCTGTTAGGTTTAATGATGTCCGACCATCTTCAGCGTCTTTTCAGGTTTTAATAATATCTGACCATCTACATCGCTCTTTGTTAGGTTTAATGATGTCTAACCCATCTACAACGTCTCTGTTAGGTTTAATAATGTCTGATATATCTATAGCGTTCGTCTTTGTTAGGTTGAATAAATTCTGATCCATCTACAATGTGCGTCTCTGTTAGGTTTAATGATGTCTGATCCATCTACAGCGTGTGTCTCTGTTAGATTGAATATTCTGATCCATCTGCTGAGTCTCTGTTAGGTTAATATGTCTGATCCATCTACATCGTGCGTCTCTGTTAGGTTTACGGATGTCTGATCCATCTACAGCGTGCGTCTCTGTTAGGTTTAATGATGTCTGATCCATGTACAGCGTGCGTCTCTGTTAGGTTTAATGATGTCTGATCCTTCTACAATGTGCGTCTCTTTTAGGTTGAATGATGTCTGAGCCATCTCCAGCGTCTCTGTTAGGTTTAATGATCACTGACCCATCTCCAACGTCTCTGTTAGGTTGAATAATGTCTGACCCATCTCCTATGTCTCTGTTAGGTTGAATGATGTCTGACCAATCTTCAGCGTCTCTTTTAGGTTGAATGATCTCTGACACATATCTAGTGTCTCTGTTAGGTTTAATGATGCCTAACCCATCTCCAGCGTCTTTGTTAGATTGAATAATGTCTGATCCATCTCCAGTGCCTCTGTTAGGTTGAATAATGTCTGACCCATCTACATCGTCGCTGTTAGGTTTAGTAATGTCTGGCCTATCTACAGCGTCTCTGTTAGGTTTAATAATGTATGACCCATCTACAGCGTCTCTGTTAGGTTTAATAATGTATGACCCATCTACAGCGTCTCTGTTAGGTTTAATAATGTATGACCCATCTACAGCGTCTCTGTTAGGTTTAATAATGTATGACCCATCTACAGCGTCTCTGTTAGGTTTAATAATGTATGGCCCATCTACAGCGTCTCTGTTAGGTTGAATAATGTCTGACCCATCTACATCGTCTCTGTTAGGTTTAGTAATGTCTGGCCTATCTACAGCGTCTCTGTTAGGTTTAATAATGTCTGACCCATCTACAGAGTCTCTGTTAGGTTTAATAATGTTTGACCCATCTACAGCGTGCGTCTCTGTTAGATTGAATAAATCCTAATCCATCTACAGAGTCTCTGTTAGGTTGAATAGTGTCTAATCCATCTACAGCGTGCGTCTCTGTTAGGTTGAATGATGTCTGATCCATCTACAATGTGCGTCTCTGTTAGGTTTAATGATGTCTGATCCATCTACAGCGTGTGTCTCTGTTAGATTGAATAAATTATGATCCATCTGCAGAGTCTCTGTTAGGTTGAATAATGTCTGATCCATCTAAAGCGTCTCTGTTACGTTTAATAATGTCTGACCCATCTCCAGCGTCTCTGTTAGGTTGAATAATGTCTGACCCATCTACAACGTTTCTGTTAGATTTAATAATGTATGACCCATCTACAGCGTCTCTGTTAGGTTGAATAATGTCTGACCCATCTACAGCGTCTCTGTTAGGTTTAATAATGTATGACCCATCTACTGCGTCTCTGTTAGGTTCAATAATGTCTGACCCATCTATAACGTTTCTGTTAGGTTGAATAATGTTGACCCATCTACTGCGTCTCTGTTAGGTGTAATAATCTCTGATCCATCTACAGTGTGCGTCTCTGTTAGGATGAATAAATTCTGATCCATCTACAATGTGCGTCTCTGTTAGGTTGAATAATGTCTAATCCATATATAGCGTGCGCGTCTGTTAGGTTGAATGATGTATGATACATCTACAGCGTGCGTCTCTGTTAGGTTTAATAATGTCTGATCCATCTACAGCGTGCGTCTGTGTTAGGTTTAATTATGTCTGATCCATCTACAGCGTGCGTCTCTGTTAGGTTTAATGATGTCTGATCCATCTACAATGTGCGTCTTTGTTAGGTTGAATAATGTCTGACCCATCTCCAGCGTCTCTGTTAGGTTTAATAATATCTAACCCATCTCCAGCGTCTCTGTTAGGTTTCATAATGTCTGACCCATTTACAGCGTCTCTGTTAGGTTTAATAATGTCTGGCCCATCTCCTACGTCTCTGTTAGGTTGAATGATGTCTGACAAATCTTCAGCGTCTCTATTAGTTTGAATGATGTCTGATCCATCTCCAGCGTGCGTCTATGTTAGGTTGAATAATGTCTGATCCATCTACAGCGTCTCTGTGAGGTTAAATAATGTCTTATCCCTCTACAGCGTCTCTGTTAGGTTTAATAATATCTGACCCATCTACATCGTCTCTGTTAGGTTTATTAATGTCTGACCCATCTACAGCGTTTCTGTTAGGTTTAATGTTGTCCGACCCATCTTCAGCGTCTTTGTTAGGTTTAATAATATCTGACCCATCTACATCGTCTCTGTTAGGTTTAATGATGTCTGATATATCTATAGCGTTCGTCTTTGTTAGGTTGAATAAATTCTGATCCATCTACAATGTGCGTCTCTGTTAGGTTGAATGATGTCTGATCCATCTACAGCGTTCGTCTCTGTTAGTTTGAATGATGTCTGATCCATCTACAGCGTGCGTCTCTGTTAGATTTAATGATGTCTGATCCATCTACATCGTGCGTCTCTGTTAGGTTTACGGATGTCTGATCCATCTACAGCGTGCGTCTCTGTTAGGTTTAATGATGTCTGATCCATGTACAGCGTGCGTCTCTGTTAGGTTTAATGATGTCTGATCCTTCTACAATGTGCGTCTCTTTTAGGTTGAATGATGTCTGAGCCATCTCCAGCGTCTCTGTTAGGTTTAATGATCACTGACCCATCTCCAACGTCTCTGTTAGGTTGAATAATGTCTGACCCATCTCCTATGTCTCTGTTAGGTTTGAAGTAGGGTGGTGTGCAGGTGTCAGGGGTGGTAGGTGTGGTTCACATTGTTAACTGCTCGGGTTCAGGGTTGCTGCTGCTACCTTACTGTACTGACTTGGTGCAGGATGGCCGGTTCACTTGTGGTTTACGAAGAGGATTGCAAATATGGGACACTCCCTATGATAACTGATGTAGTCCTGGTGGTACGATCTCCCTACCATGTTATATATTATCTGGTTATTTCCATATTTTGCAGTTCTGACCAATGTTCTTTCTGGTTTGTTTGTAGATGTAATATAACATATGTTCACACAAAGACACGCTATACATGACAAACGTGTTCTTGTGTAGGTTTCATACATTTATTGACATCATGGTTTCTCTTTACTGGACATAAGTCAACAATGCGTCCATTCATCACTCTATCTGTCCTCTAATTGTTGCTAACTAACAGTACTACACAACTACGTAATTTTCATTACGTCAAAATATCTTATTGTTATGTGTTGCACCTCTGCTTAGAGAGTACAACACATAGTCTCAACTATTAAATATCTAATTACATACTACACTAACTATATGGCTAACTGTCCATTCTCCGCTGCCATCTGGGAACTATGACACTTCCCTGGAGACTCGCCATCGCCCCGATGGCGAAATGTCAAGAAAAATCGCACAGGTAGTGTCAGTAGGGTGATTAGAGTGGTGAGAGCTGAAAGGGAACTAGTCACCTCACGTGTTAACGTGGCTCCACAACAACTAACTATAACAGCCAACCATGGTCGAAAAGAAAAGAAAATCCTGACGGGATCTCAGGAAGACCCAAGTTGAATGAGCAAATGGAACTAGTCACCACGTCGTTGAACGGACCATCAACTGGTCATAGGTGACATGGTTACAACATACAGTGGACTCTGTGCTCTTGTGCTGAAACCATAGTAATAGAAATTAATCAGCATTATTTTAATTAATCTGGAAAATATGCGCCTATAGACTCCGACGGCGACCCAACAGCATAACACTCGGCCAATGTGAGGTGGCTGTACTGGCCATCCAATCCTCACATGAGGTAGTATGGGTTTGATGGCAGCTTGCATCAGTATGTCACTAACACTATGTCTTTCTTGCATGTCAGAGTCTTGCATGCATGTCACACTATCTGAAATCTCAAACAAAAACACAAGTTACAAATCGAAAAAGGAAAAAACATATATATAACGTTAAACTTTTCACGTTATATGTCCTCGACGAGGTAATATTAACCAACCCCCAAGTCCAGGGGAAATAATAAACTCCCAATATTCAACATATTGCATAAAAAAACATACATAATGTTCATCCAACAACATTATAAGATCCACATTAGTATTAACCATCCTCAAACCCAGGGAATGAATGAGCTGCAAATATGAAACTCCATTATAAACGTCCAATATTCAACGCTGCTCCATTAACTCCTAAACTTCTCCTATTAAAATTTACCATCTTCTTATTAACATAATTAACACATCAAAGTGTAGATTACGTACGTGACGCAAGTCCACACTAAATCCGCCAATTAAACAAATCATAACTCCCAGGATCCGAAATACTCGGATCGACATCATATAACCTCCAAGAGGCAATAAAATCACCCCACAACCCCCAGGAATAAATTGACATCCAAATATATCAAATATCTGCAATTTACCAACATGCAGCCTCAATAATGTATCACAATCCACAATCCTCCCCATATAGCAATCACATTGAAGTTAATGAGACTTCAATGTCCGTTCAACCATTAAACGGAATCAAATAATATTCAAAATTTGATTCCACAAGATATAACCACTGATATTAAAATTATAACCCATTCAAAACCCACAAGGAATCAAGCCAATTCCCAAAGGATCTACCTATCGCTCAGTATAAGATAATCTCAATAAATGAGGTAGCATTTCCGTCCAGTAATCTTTAAGAACTCAACAAAAACCAATGTTTCTCTTTATTTGGTTTAACATTATTCTCGAGCTACCCCTTACAATCCATCCTTCAGTCCCAAAGGATTGAAATAAAAACGCATGTATGTTCCCTATTTGGTTCGACCTCACTGTTGACTTCAGGCCCATTGTGAACCTTTTCTCAATCCACAGGATCCAAACAAAAATCCAGGCATTTGTGTATAAAACTCGGCTCCATGTAATCTGTACAAATCATGGTTGTCCTCGTCATGATCTAACCCATTTCCCACGAGACCATCCCTGGGAGCAATAGTGATAGTATCATCTGTGCCATCCTCACAATGTATACCCTGAAGGATATTGTTAAGGACAACATAGACCCCCAACAATAAATAGAGCAAGCCAGGACTAAACCGTAGTTCGTAGAACGAAAGAGTTAATTCTTTCAAACAATGCTGATAGCAACACAGGGCATCAGCGCAAGAAATAGATATAAGAACCCAATCAGCACAGTATTCCATCGCAACCGCTTGGTCATAGAATGGACAGAATACTTCCCCCAAAATGACGCATTGTTTATATTATCAAGGAACTTCCGTTCCAAATTGCACTATTTTTTGCACATCAGAACCAGATCGTACTGGATCTGATGTTGACCAAATTTTAATATTTAAACTAGCATTGCAATTCATATTTTGTTTATGTTCTGAACTCAGAGATTTATCATCTCTCCCATACAAACTCAAACTTATTTGTAGTGAGGAACAACTATTTTCACACCATTGTCCACTGGGGACTAACAATTCCAGTATGCTCGTAGGCACACCGCTGGATCCTGAATTTATATCTTTTCTTGAAGCTCATCCTCAGTGATCGCAATTACCTGTGTTGTCGTTGAAGTGTCACTGGGACAAGATACCTTTAGTTGATTGTTCTCCTGATTTAAATTATCTGCAGGATCTCTTCTAAAGATAGATTTAGGCCACCTTTCTTTCCTCCGCACTATTCTAGACTGACCCTAGGTCAGCACACTTTCTAAATATACGCTTCCTACTATTTTTGTCCACTGAAGCTTGTTTAAATTTTTTCGAAGTAACCTGGACTGTTTTGTGATTTCCTCGCCGTTTGACTTTTGAGTTAACATTGTTTGTTTTACTGGAACTTGTTTTAGTAATAATATAACATGTATTGATTGCATTCACGTTCTTTAACACAACGCATGGTATACCGTGAGAGTGGAATTAGGATTTCATCCTTGTTAAATTTCGATTGCTGAAAATTTACAGAACTGAAATTACCTATCTGTCGGTCGTTGAAGTGGGGACATTTCAGAAGGTGGCAGCGCTTGTAGGTTCCGCCATCTGTTTTCCACCTGATGCACAGCGACTCCTGCATTTCAGCTTCTTCCTGATTATGTCCCATATCGTCAAGCAAGCTGTAATTTTCTCTACCGATATCCTCTTTTATATCCTGCGCTACAATTGTCTCACAGATGAAAGACTCATTCACTCTATGGATTTCCTGAAAATTTACTTCCGCTACCAAGGGAGGGTCCGTTAAGACTCATAAGGCTCATTATCGGGCCAATTGACAACGGATTCGACTGTATTGCTAATTTGAGAAGTAACCACTTCACACGGAAAACTGTAATAAGAAGTTAGGTTCTTCCATGCCCATCGTCGGAAGATATCAAAGCAATAGGCTTAATATCGGAGCAATCCATACAGATCCCATTATCGCTATCCTGCGAATCAACCACCTTATCCGTGAAAATGCAACAATAAATTCGGCTCTGCATTTGAACCATTGACGCTTGAAATCAATTTATGATTAGCCTGAGAATCGTCCTTCGCTGCACAGGGCAAATCTAATAAAAAAATTTGGCATAGTACTTAACCTCTCGAAGTCGGACACAAACATATCAATGTTTTGTTTTGCCCGGCAATCAACATTTGAAACCTGTGGTAAAATATGTTGCTCACTCGACATACCATTATTTACGTCATGGCAAGTATATATTTGCTCCTCTTGGCAATTGTCTATTGATGAGAGGGACTAATGGAGAATTGCTGCTCCTCCGTCGCCAAACCCAAACACATTATGTTTGTTAATGGTCTGTTTTCATGGGCCTTGCCACCGACACCCAGTGGTTGTGCGCTCCTTCTTATGTCCTGGCTGTGGATAGAAGAACATTATACTTTCCCCAAATTGTCTCTGTCATTGGACCTCCCACTGACCCCGTTGTCGATTTTGACGAAATTTCTCTCCGGATGAGTAGTGGTGGGAGGGTCTGGCAGGAGTTCTAGAGCGATCTCATGGCGTTCTGACCTTTGATTCCAGGACGTCCATACGACGATGCATCACAGAAATTGTATGGGCGTTCGACGCGAATGGACTGCGCTCCATCGTATGGCCGCATCACGGCAGTGCAGGAATGTGGTACAGGGAGATCCTGCCACCATAGACATCAACATTCCAGAGCAGAGCCTATCTTTCAAGGACGCAAAAGCGATCCCGAAGATTGGGATCGAGGGGCACTGACCCTTCCGGTCTGAGCTGCAGTCACCTTCGCGAAAGGCGGCCAACCGATGAGAGTAGTCGAGGCACGACTTCCAGCTCCTGAGAGGACCCAAAAAAAAACTGACAGCAGGGTCTGGGCGGACCTATTATCCCCAAAGACCCGTAGTAGACCAGCCAACCAAACTTCAGGATCTTGAGCCGTCATAAGCTGGATCTCCAGCTCTTCTCGAACAGAGTTCGAGACATGCTCCATTAGGGTGTCTACTTTCTCTCTTGACCCTGTAGGCCATATAACGCCAGTATAGGCGAATTTCTTTCACAATTCGTCCACTGAAGGACTGTCGCATCACCAGATGTCCGCACGGACTTACAAGGCGACGTGGAAGTGACACGCAGCTGGTGGCAATGTCCGCACCTCTGGACAAGTATCCTGTATCTGAAACTGAGGTTCAGACAGGACAGCATCGGGGCGCAGATGGCTCTGGAGGTGCAACCTCAACATACCCTCCTCCACAATTTTCCACCTCTCTGTTTCCATGGCCATGGAATCTCGAGACAATTTATCGCACCCTAGCAACGTAAATAAGTAAAAAATAGAAGGTCGCAATCAACAGCGTATAAATAGTGAAATACACACCTAAACAAAATGATACAAAATAGCTAGTATTAAAAATAGGTATTATCAGCTGTAAACATCAAAAATTAAATTACATGCATCAAAAGAACAGCGGAAAGGAACACATACTTACTCGAAGTAAACCACTGAAAGAACAGCATAAGTGGATATCACCAGCGTTCAATAGTTCAATTAATATGCCATGCGAACGAACAAGTGTATAGTTCAATTATAAAATTGCAACATCTTCCAATGATATGGCGTGAGAATAATGACTGTCAAATCTAACAACGTTCAGTCCTTTGACAGAGGAAGCGAAGCTGTCCTCCGAATAAGGATGGTATAAGGCTGAAATCCTGATTTGTGGGTAAACACACCCAAATTAAACTGTAGTATAGTCAGAAAGGATGACCAATCACTCGCGAGAACCGAATTGTAGATCCTATCGTCATGCAGAGCATTCTCAACAGCAGACTTTAATGTTCCATAAAAAGCCTTTTTTTGTTTATTATTCACTCGACGACATTACGCAGCAGGTCAGGGTTAGAGAACCAACTGTAGAAGCAGGAATTAGATCTTAGTTGGATCGAGGAAATGTTTCAAACAACGGAGATCCCTGGCTTGTAGAGTACTGACCCTATGCACTGGGGCACACTCAAGAACAGGTACTAAGTTCTCAGGCTGATTGAAGAAAAAGTTGACAAGCAGGCCAATGATCGCGTCGTGATCCTCGGTTGATTGAAGAATTGCCAGGAGTGTAGGACAGGCAATGACAAGCGTTGCGCTTCCTGATGGAAGGACTGACCAACTAGATGTGGAAACGGTCCAGACAGACCGAAAGCGAAAATAAAATAGGCAATATGTTCTGAGACGTTTGAAGAAATGACACAATGACTTGCAAAGAAAATCATAGTGTAAATAGCGACAAAGACTCACCCGCAGCAACCATGTTCTGGTCCTCGAATGCGATAACTAAGTCAAGCGTTGGAGTTGATTGAAGAATACTTGATTTAAGCAAGTGAGTAGCATCAGACTGATATAAAGTCACTTAGGACTATCACCCGCCATGAAGGTAAAAATACTATACCAATGGGCGGTATAGTATGAAAGCCAATCTGTAAATGAATTATAAAATATACAGACCTCCCATTCTGGTCCATGAATCCCATATCTCTCTCTAACGGTGGGCGATGTATTTTGATTAACTGACACCATTGAAGTAGGGTGGTGTGCAGGTGTCAGGGGTGGTAGGTGTGGTTCACATTGCTAACTGCTCGGTTCAGGTGCTGCTGCTACCTTACTGTACTGACTTGGTGCAGGATGGCCGGTTCACTTGTGGTTTACGAAGAGGATTGCAAATATGGGACACTCCCTATGATAACTGATGTAGTCCTGGGTGAGATCTCCCTACCATGTTATATATTATCTGGTTATTTCCATATTTTGCAGTTCTGACCAATGTTCTTTCTGGTTTGTTTGTAGATGTAATATAACATATGTCTACACAAAGACACGCTTACTATGACAAACGTGTTCTTGTGTAGGTTTCATACATTTATTGACATCATGGTTTCTCTTTACTGACATAAGTCCAATGCGTCCATTCATCACTCTATCTGTCCTCTAATTGTTGCTAACTAACAGTCACTACACAACTACGTAATTTTCATTACGTCAAAATGTCTTGTTGTTATGTGTTGCACCTCTGCTTAGAGAGTACAACACATAGTCTCAACTATTAAATATCTAATTACATACTACACTAACTATATGGCTAACTGTCCATTCCTCCGCTGCCATCTGGGGAACTATGACAGGTTAAATGATGTCTGACCAATCTTCAGCGTCTCTTTTAGGTTGAATGATCTCTGACACATATCTAGTGTCTCTGTTAGGTTTAATGATGCCTAACCCATCTCCAGCGTCTTTGTTAGATTGAATAATGTCTGATCCATCTCCAGTGCCTCTATTAGGTTGAATAATGTCTGACCCATCTACATCGTCGCTGTTAGGTTTAGTAATGTCTGGCCTATCTACAGCGTCTCTGTTAGGTTTAATAATGTCTGGCCCATCTACAGCGTCTCTGTTAGGTTTAATAATGTCTGACCCATCTACAGAGTCTCTGTTAGGTTTAATAATGTCTGACCCATCTACAGAGTCTCTGTTAGGTTTAATAATGTCTGACCCATCTACAGCGTCTCTGTTAGGTTTAATAATGTCTGACCCATCTACAGCGTCTCTGTTAGGTTTAATAATGTTTGACCCATCTACAGCGTGCGTCTCTGTTAGATTGAATAAATCCTAATCCATCTACTAGTCTCTGTTGGGTTGAATAGTGTCTAATCCATCTACAGCGTGCGTCTCTGTTAGGTTGAATGATGTCTGATCCATCTACAATGTGCGTCTCTGTTAGGTTTAATGATGTCTGATCCATCTACAGCGTGTGTCTCTGTTAGATTGAATAAATTCTGATCCATCTGCAGAGTCTCTGTTAGGTTTAATAATGTCTGATCCATCTAAAGCGTCTCTGTTAGGTTTAATAATGTCTGACATTCACTGTCTCTGTTACGTTTAATAATGTCTGACCCATCTCCAGCGTCTCTGTTAGGTTGAATAATGTCTGACCATCTACACGTTCTTTAGGTTTAATAATGTATGACCCATCTACAGGTCTCTGTTAGGTTTAATAATGTTGACCATCTACAGCGTCTCTGTTAGGTTTAATAATGTATGACCCATCTACAGCGTCTCTGTTAGGTTTAATAATGTTGGCCCATCTACGCGCGTCTCTGTTAGGTTCAAATGTCTACCATCTATAAGTCTCTGTTAGGTTGAATAATGTTGACCATCTACTGGTCTCTGTTAGGTGAATGATTCTGATCCATCTACAGTGTGCGTCTCTGTTAGGATGAATAAATTCTGATCCATCTACAGATGTGTCTCTGTTAGGTTGAATAATGTCTAATCCATAAAGTGCGTGTTGTTGTGAATGTCGATATCATCTAAGCGTCGTCTTGTTAGGTTTAATAATGTCTGATCCATCTACAGTGTGCGTCTCTGTTAGTTTAATGATGTCTGACCATCTCACGTGCTCTGTTAGGTTGAATAATGTCTGACCCATCTCAGTGTCTCTGTTAGGTTGAATAATGTCATGACCCTCTCAACGTCTCTGTTAGGTTTAATAATGTATGGCCCATCTACAGCGTCTCGTTAGGTTTAATAATGTCTGACCATTTACACGCGTCTCTGTTAGGTTTAATAATTATACCCATCTCAGCGTCTCTTTAGGTTTATAATGTCTGGCCCATCTTACAGCGTCTCTGTTAGGTTAATAATGTCTGGCCCATCTCTAACGTCTCTGTTAGGTTGAATGATGTCTGACAATCTCAGCGTCTCTATAAGTTTGAATGATTCTGATCCATCTCAGGTGCGTCTCTGTTAGGTGAATAATTCTGATCCATCTACAGTCGTCTCTGTTAGGTTAAATAATGTCTAATCCATTACAGCGTTCTGTTAGGTTGAATGATTTGACCATCTACAGCGTTTCTGTTAGGTTTAATGTTGTCGACCCATCACAGTTCTCAGTGTTTGTTCCATCCAGCGTCTTGTTAGGTTTAATATGTCTGATCCATCTACATCGTCTCTGTTAGGTTTAATGATGTCTAACCCATCTCAGCGTCTCTGTTAGGTTTAATAATGTCTGAACTCATTAGCGTTCGTCTGTTAGGTTGAATAAATTCTGATCCATCTCAAGTGCGTCTCTGTTGGGTTTAATGATGTCTGATCCATCTCACGTCTCGTGTCTGTTAGGTTTGAATGATGTCTGATTCATCTACAGCGTCTGGCTTTAGTTTGAATGATGTCTGATCCATCTACAGCGTCGTCTGTTAGATTTGAATGATCTCTGATCCATCTCATCTGCGTCTCTGTTAGGTTACGGATGTTGATCCATCTCAGCGCGTCTCGTTAGGTTTAATGATGTCTGATCCTCTCAAGTGCGTCTCTTTAGGTTGAATGATGTCTGACCATTCCAGCGTCTCTGTTAGGTTTAATGATCTGACCCATCTCCAACGTCTCTTTAGGTTGAATAATGTCTGACATCATAGCGTTCGTCTTTGTTAGGTTGAATAAATTCTGATCCATCTACAAGTGCGTCTCTTGTTAGGTTGAATAATTCTAATCCATTATAGCGTCGTCTGTTAGGTTGAATGATGTATGATCCATCTACAGCGTGCGTCTGTTAGGTTGAATGATGTCTGATCCATCTACAGCTGCGTTCTGTTAGGTTTGAATGATGTCTGATCCATCTACAGCTTGCGTCTCTGTTAGGTTATAGGATGTCTGATCCATCTACAGCGTGCGTCTCTGTTAGGTTTAATGAAGTCTGATCCATGTACAGCGTGCGTCTCTGTTAGTTTTAATAATATCTGACCCATCTACAGCGTCTCTGTTAGGTTTAATAATGTCTGACCCATCTCCAGCGTCTCTGTTAGGTTGAATAATGTCTGATCCATTTCCAGCGTCTCTGTTACGTTTAATAATGTCTGACCCATCTCCAGCGCGTCTGTTCGGTTTAATAATGTCTGATGCATCTACAGCGTCTCTATTAGGTTTAATAATGTCTGTCCCATCTCCAGCGTCTCTGTTAGGTTTAATGATATCTAACCCATCTCCAGTGTCTCTGTTAGGTTGAATAATGTCTGACCCATCTACATCGTCTCTGTAAGGTTTAATAATGTCTGGCCCATCTACAACGTGCGTCTCTGTTAGGTTGAATGATGTTTTATCCATCTACAGCGTGCGTCTCTGTTAGGTTGAATAATGTCTGATCCATCTACAGCGTCTCTGTTAGGTTAAATAATGTCTGATCCATCTACAGCGTCTCTGTTAGGTTAAATAATGTCTGATCCATCTACAGCGTCTCTGTTAGGTTTAATAATGGCTGACCCATCTACGACGTCTCTGTTAGGTTTAATAATATCTGACCCATCTACATCGTCTCTGTTAGGTTTAATAATGTCTGATATATCTATAGCGTGCGTCTTTGTTAGGTTAAATGATGTATGATCCATCTACAGCTTGCGTCTCTGTTAGGTTTAATGATGTCTGATCCACGTACAGCGTGCGTCTCTGTTAGGTTTATTGATGTCTGATCCTTCTACAATGTGCGTCTCTGTTAGGTTTAATAATGTCTGACCCATCTACAGCGTCTCTGTTAGGTTTAATAATGTCTGACCCATCTACAGCGTCTCTGTTAGGTTTAATAATGTTTGACCCATCTCCAGCGTCTCTGTTAGGTTTAATGATGTCTGATCCATCTCCAGCGTCTCTGTTAGGTTGAATAATGTTTGACCCATCTACAACGTGCGTCTCTGTTACGTTTAATGATGGTGTTCAAATTCTTTAGTTGACACTGTAGAAGTAGATATGTGTGTTAGAGATAATTTGTAACTAGAACACGACGAAAATATGTCACCAGCAAGTTATATGGAAGATGGATCACCAGCAAGTTGTATGGAAGATGGATCACCAGCAAATTGTATGGAAGATGGATCACCAGCAAATTGTATGGAAGATGGATCACCGGCAAATTGTATGGAAGATGGTTCACCAGCAAGTTGTATGGAAGATGGATCACCAGCAAGTTGTATGGAAGATGGATCACCAGGAAGTTGTATGAAAGATGAATCACCAGCAAGTTGTATGAAAGATGGATCACCAGCAAGTTGTTTGAAAGATGGATCACCAGCAAGTTGTATGAAAGATGGATCACCAGCAAGTTGTATGGAAGATGGATCACCAGCAAGTTGTATGAAAGATGGATCACCAGCAAGTTGTATGGAAGATGGATCACCAGCAAATTGTATGGAAGATGGACCACCAGCAAATTGTATGGAAGATGGATCACCAGCAAGTTGTATGGAAGATGGACCACCAGCAAGTTGTATGGAAGATGGATCACTAGCAAGTTGTATGGAAGATGAATAGTGTTTACATGTATTGTTCTATTATTTTCATCCGTATAGTAAAGTTGATAGCAAACAGCTGTGATACATATTAATCTTTGTTCTCATTATGTATTGATCTTGATTTCCAGACCGTCTGAAGGGTTATGAATGCACTTCGTGCCGTAGTATAGTGAGTCTGTTTTTAATGTCAATCCAGCGCTTCCGGCGTTTTATGACACCATTTCTAAGATATGTGGAAGCAGTGTGTGATGCCATATCATACAAAAAGCAGTTGTTGCTCTTTTACAAATACACATATGTTAAAATACGTATGGGGAAAGATTTAAACCTTTTGGCACTTCCAATTATACAGCGAACAGTTATGATGTTTAATGGCACTTATGTTGTGTCATATATTCGGATATGTTAAATTGTCAGAGGTCTTAGTGCTATATATGAAACTGGTATGGAGTTCCACAATGCATACTTTCAATTTAAGTTGATTTTATTTGAGATTGTGGACTGATCGTTCATAATGATTTCACTTCAAGTTTCTATTACACTATTCGAAATGTGTATGCACATTTCATATATTAAATGCGAACACTGGTAGTCCTTAATTTTTAAATTGCATCTACGGATATATTCGTTGATTTTTCGTGTCTTCTCTGCGCTGCCTACGAAAAGTTTCCAACAACACCAAAAACGACAATCACCAACATCAACATAAGAAAGAATGTTGGGACAGAACCATTCTTGTATTACATTTAGAAAGAAAAAATGAAGTGGTTCGGCCATCTGATAATAATGCAACCAAACTCCAATGTATACATCGTTTTCTACAACAGAATGTCAGGAAAGAAGACGATTTGGAGACCACGAAAAAATGGTTAGAGGGCATAACTGAATGATGAAAATAGCAAAAATAGCTATCAGCCAAGCCACTAGAGCTGCAGCGCAAGACTAAAACAGAAAACCACGACACTGGACAGCAACCAGTAGCAGTATGACAACAAAAGAAGAAGGAAATATATCGTTGCATTTTGGTGTCTACCTTCACTCAATGCTCTACATTGCTGTAAACAACATAGTTTATATCGCTCTCACATTAATTTCCACAGTTGTATCTAAGTTATGTGTGGGTCCTCACACATTTCTCTACAGTAATCCATCATTCTTTTCAATTTCTACAGTTTATTAATCGATACCAAGTTCATACATTGATCGGGCATACATAATACATAATTAAATGATATATGAAAAAGCTATAGATTGTAAGCAATAGCTAAATATGTTAATCATTCTCGTTTACTGCTTGTAATTATTAACTAATCTCATTTCTAACCTTGTACATAAAGTCTAGTGCTATGAGTAACTTGTAAGTGTAACTAATATTCAAATAACTGAGTTGTCAACAAGACGTGAGATGTGACAAAAGCATAAACATCGCCTGAAAACATCGTCTGAAAACATTCGTCTGAAAACATCGTCTGAAAACATTCGTCTGAAAACATTCGTCTGAAAACATTCGTCTGAAAACATCGTCTGAAAACATTCGTCTGAAAACATTCGTCTGAAAACATTCGTCTAAAAACATTCGTCTGAAGACATCGTCTGAAAACATTCGTCTGAAAACATTCGTCTGAAAACATTCGTCTGAAAACATTCGTATGAAAACATTCGTCTGAAAACATTCGTATGAAAACATTCGTCTGAAAAGATTCGTCTGGCTGTTTGAAAACGAGTGACAGTAACTTTATGATCTGAATGTATACAATTAGTATTGTTGCTAGGCAACGTGTGATGGGAATTATTTGAAGCGCTGAATAGTATATGTAGTAATAGTAATTCGAGGGAAATTGTTCCAAAAACAGCAATTTTACGCTGAAGGAACCGATCGATGAGGACAATCAACTGATTCGCTACAAGAGGTAAATGAAAGAACACTGTAAACGGGAAGAAAATGAACAACTAAAAGCTATACAGTGTGTCTCATCTGTAACTCATTGCTATGTGTCACTGACTGAATATGTACTGCGCTTGGAGCAACATGTTTTAGCGTAGAGAGTTATGGAAATGTCTCTTGTTGATCCTATGACAAAGACGGCCGAGCTAGAAATATTATCATTAAATTATCCACAGGTTCGTATTTGGTAACTTTATTACAGGATAACTTGTTTCTTTTTCTTCTTTAAGGTAACAAGTAGAGCTGACGATATCATAAAATTGTTTATTATTGTATTGTTTCGTTTTTGTTGTCATGAAACTTTATTTTTCTTTTACTTTATGTTGCAAGAGATTAACTAACAGATTCAATAAAACATCGTTATTACAAGATCTCAAAGAAACCTTCCACAAATGTAATCACAAAATGTCAGACACAGTTCTTCAACCTTGTTAAAAGAAATGGAGTATACATATATCAGAGATCATAGGGCAAAGTACTTGATTTCTTACAAAATAGAAGAAATGATAATTTAACAAATAAACTGAAATTGTGTGTGCGTTTATTTATTTGATTTGATTGTATGTTTACAGCGATACAAATTGTATTCTATATATTGCTGACATATTTGCTATGTTCTAAAGACTCTTATATCACAATACGTTTTACGGTCTAAGTACTTGTATCTCGCAATATTTTCTATGATTTAAGAACTTGGTACAGCCTCCAATAACAGTGATTCAGAAATGGACGTCATTGGAAAAATAAAGAAAGAAGTCAAACGTTCGCCATGCACAACAAACTCTCGGAAACCAAAGTATTAAATCTTCAAATAAAACGTAACATATATAGATGCATTGTTCTTTTAGAGTTATTATACAGTAGTGATTACTGAACAATGACCCACTGCATCGTACATAAGTTGGAGACGTTAGTAGAGATTACTGAACAGTGACCCACTGCATCGTACATAAGTTGGAGACGTTAGTAGTGATTAATGAACAATGACCCACTGCATCGTACGTAAGTTGGAGACGTTCCATAACAAAATCGCTAAGAAGAATCTAGCATAGGTTTTGATCTAATACGACAGTAAAAGAAGAGTTTTTAATGAAAACATACGGAGCACAATTGGAGACTATTATTAAAAGACGAAGATGAAGATGGATTTGGCATGTATGTCTGATGTCAGTAAAGACATTGGCTAAAGACATCTGTCCGGATTTGGCATGTATGTCTGATGTCAGTAAAGACATTGGCTAAAGACATCTGTCCGGATTTGGCATGTATGTCTGATGTCAGTAAAGACATTGGCTAAAGACATCTGTCCGGATTTGGCATGTATGTCTGATGTCAGTAAAGACATTGGCTAAAGACATCTGTCCGGATTTGGCATGTATGTCTGATGTCAGTAAAGACATTGGCTAGAGACATCTGTCCGGATTTGGCATGTATGTCTGATGTCAGTAAAGACATTGGCTAAAGACATCTGTCCGGATTTGGCATGTATGTCTGATGTCAGTAAAGACATTGGCTAAAGACATCTGTCCGGATTTGGCATGTATGTCTGATGTCAGTAAAGACATTGGCTAAAGACATCTGTCCGGATTTGGCATGTATGTCTGATGTCAGTAAAGACATTGGCTAAAGACATCTGTCCGGTGGACAGACTTCTTTCTTTTCTCTGATCCTGTTTTGTCTCACCGCGTCAAGATAAGAAACGTGTAGAACGGGCTTTTGTGTCCGCTTAATAAACAGTGTTATTCGTCACCTCTGTTACAAGACAGTGAAAGGGAGAAAGAGACACCGACGCACGTTCAAAACATGGAGTAAGGCTGAAAAACAAAATTGAAAGATTGTGACCTGACGTGGGAAATAATCAGTGGAAAGGCAGAAGAACATCAACAATGGAAGTCTTATGTGGTAAACGGGACACAAAGATAATATATTTAGAACAATGTATATCAACACAATATATACGACAGAAGAACAAAATTAAGAGAAAATGTGGTGGTGGGATAAGCATTTAAAGGAAGAAATATGTCAGCTCGTTCTGCAAAAAAATAGCTGTGGTCTAAAAACAGAGAAATATGAATTTATATTGTTTCAACAGGTGGAAACAAAATTGAATCTACCGACATTTGTGAAAGCATAAATAGAAAACATAATATAGAACAATATTCATCACATCATCGGGGAAGTCCTCTTAATTAACGCAAAAATTATATACACTTCCCCAAACTACACAGATGAGAAAGCTCGCATTACCATTACTGAACCAACATATGTCAATAGAAAGTATAACAACTAACAGTATAGCACTGTTTCAAAATAATAAAGCAAAAGTCATCTCTCTTCATAAGGCAAGATTGATCACTACAACAGATTAAAACATAATATCACATATAATTGCATTGATCACTACAACAAAGAATGAATTAAGAAACGGGGTCAAAGGCGCAATTCTAGGGACAACGGTGCGTCAGGATTAGTGAGATGGCACTAATAAAGATCTTACCCCACCTCCACGTGGTGACTCTGGAAACAGACAGAGGATCCGGTCTGGCTAAGCGTGTATGGATCGAGGGAGAGCTACTCTGGTATAAGTAGTGATGCAAGCAATTATGTTATACGAGATCTACTCGCAAGATAGACGAGAAAAATCCCCGAATGACTGTCTCTGCACATCTCTCACGGCCGACGGAAAAAGCGAAATAATTAAAAAACGAATCGTATAAAATTGTCAAGGTACGAGTCGTTAGGAGGAAAATATTCATGTCCCCTCGAAGTAATGGTGGCAATGCCTTTGCCAACTCTCGGCAAGGTTTGTCGGAAAAGATGCAATGTGAAGTGACGACACAAGGGAAGATTGCAGTTAACTCCGTACAAGCGGCCAAGCGTAGATATATCTATTGGGTAAAGTTGACCGAGCACAAATCCTAAAGTTGCGTTTTAGCGCCTAACGAAACTGCCTCCCTAAAATAACCTGGCACGGAACTGTTGTTCTTACAACTAACATCTCCGGAGAAACCGGAGAAGGCGGGTGATGTTTGGCGAGCGCAAAATCTAAGTTGCGCTTATAGTGTCTAATGAAACGCCCTCTATATTATTTGTGCGCAGCATGGGCAAGGGAAAATGGAGAGTAGAAACTGTAAATTGCCAAATTGACAAGCGCCTCGAAAAGACTGAGAATATTAATATTCCGGAATAAACTCAACATGATCAGAAAAGTAAGGCCGACATTGTAAAGATTTGACAGGGTGTCCAACTCCGAACAGTGGTGAAGGTCGACACTTTTCACGGTGTGTTGCACAAGTAAGATGCCGTCCCAGGACAAGCTTATGTGCTCCAAAAGACTGAAATGTTACTAATCCGGAACGACCTCACATAGTCAGAAAGGGTGCACAGCTCTTTGGCGTAGATCATAAAGCCCAAATATACGGGCAAGCTACCCTAGTAAATAAAATGCTGGCCCTAAATCGGATGTGCTGGCCTAGTCACCATAGGCGCATAACTTGGCACAACGTATAATCTGAGTCTTGGACTCAGATCACATACAAAGCACAAAGAGTGGTTTAACAAGTAGTCAATAGGGAGCGTTCACGGAAGTAGAAAAGTTGAGAAACTGTGCTAGCATATGAATCATTTGTAGACAACAAATACTACCACTAAATATCACTCGAAGATCAAGTCATTATCTACAATCTTCAAAAGGAGACAACATTCTGATCAAGAATACGGGCCCAGAGTTGATAAATTTGTTACAGGCTAGTGCACAAGTGTACTGTTTCCAGAAATTGAAAAACACATTCTTCGTAAAGGTTGTTCATGGCAAATACACGTCTTCTACACTGACGGACTTTGCTGGTGACCTCAGGCGAAAAATATCATTATTTTCAGCTATTTATGTTGTAATCTGAGGAATGAGAAATTAACGAAAACTAGGAAGATGAACATAAACAAAATGATGAAATTAGAATAAGAAGTGAACATAAAAATACACCTCTTGGTAATACACCTTAAATAATAGAAACAGATTGCAATAGAAAGTGTAGAAAAAAGGAAAGAATTGGCCGAGAATAAAAAATAACTAAAAGAGTAAAATGTACTAAGGAAATGAGACGTGAAAATAATTTTGGATAATAAAAAGCAAAATACAGCAACAAGAAGATCGAAAGGGATAAAAAAAATGTATTAGGACTATCAAAAAGGCAATACAAGACGTAGTAGTAGCAGTCATTTTCATCCATATTGTTCATAGATTGATTGTCTCATTCATGATACCTACGGAATATATGACAGACACCATAACTCTCATCGTTTAATATTCTGTACCACTATCTTCAGTTTTAAGAGATATGATACCATCAGTTCTTTGGATACACAATGTTGACACACACTATGAGCTTGCTTGTGTGTGTGTGTGTGTGTTTTCCACTGATGACACTAATTAAATGGTGTCCATATTTAACTATTTAACTATATATATATATATATAACTATATATACAACTAAATCTACAACTATATATACAACTATATATACAACTATATATACAACTATATATACAACTATATCTAAAACTATATATACAACTATATATATAACTTTATATACAACTATATATTTCTGAGAACGCATCTGATCATGATGTAATCATTTATACGGATGGTTCGGTGATTCGACATGTGCGGAGCTCGTGGGCTTTCACTGCTCAGGTCGGAGGTGATGTTGTGAAGGAAGACAGTGGTGGTTTTGCCGTGACTACAAGCAGTCTCACTATGGAAATCATGGCGGTTACCAAAGCGATGATTTGGCTAGAATCACAGACTTTTATCCATGCATGTTTTCTCAGTGACTCAATGAGTATGCTCAGGAAGATTGAAACAGGATGGGCTAGGAGACATTGGATAGAATCGCTGGGGAGGTCTAAGCTGACAAAGATCAGTTTTATTTTTGTACCAGGGCATGCAGGTGTAAGGGGAATGAACGTGCGGATAGGCTTGCAGGTATGGCTGCTGTCCAAAGCGGACGAGCAATGGACCAGGCTGATATTATAAATTCCCTAAGGGAGAGAGGGCGTGTACATGATTCACGTAATAGCGGTGCATCCACAACACTAACCAGACTGCAAGAACCCAAAGTTAAGTGTGGTGTAGCTCGACAAGAACGCTATGCTGGCAGACAAAGAAGAATTGTAAACCAACAAAGAACCGGTGTCGTTAGTCGCCACACGCTGATGGACATACTGAGGAGAGATCGGAGCACTTATGGACTAATTTGTTCGACGTGCAGTGATGGTGATCCGACGACTAAACTAAACTAATACAACTATATATACAACTATATCTAAAACTATATATACAACTATATATATAACTTTATATACAACTATATGTACAACTATATATACAACTATATGTACAACCAGTGGCGTCTCGTTGTCATTTTTCTTGCTGGGGCACGGTAAAAATCGTGTTTATTTGAGTATTTACTGTGTCTCTAGCGGCCTTCACTGGAAGAATATGTTTCGACTACAAAGCAGAACTCTTAGCCCTTCTGATGGCAACATAGCACATGAGTAAGCTTCAAGCACCTGCAGGCAAGATGGTATTTCTTACAGACTCACTGTCAGCTATGCAAGCCCTTAAGGCTAAATCCACTGATAGCACAGTCATCATCAAGGTGCGTATCCTTTATAGGACGTTGCTCTCTTTACAGCACATCTGAAATTCACTCTGTCTCTTGCCAGTTCACCCACTTCGTCGATGGTCATGTTCATGGTTTCTTTAATATTTGTAGCCATCTTCTTCTTGGTCTGCCTCTGCGTCCTGGGACCCTGCCCTCTAGAATTGTTCTTTCCAGGCGAGCTGTCGGAAGCCTTCCACGTCACCAACGGCGTCAAACAGGGCTGTGTACTGGCCCCAACACTCTTCAGCATGATGGTTGATGCCATGCTCACGAATGTCTTTTGGGAAGGCGACGAACACGGGGTAAAGATTAGATACAGGACAGACGGTAACCTATTCAATCTTCGGAGGTTAAAATCCTTCACCAAGGTAAAAGAATCAACTATCTCAAACCTGTTGATTGCTGATGACTGCGCCCTCGCTACCAACTCTGAGGAATAAATGCAGACTTACATGGACAAGTTCTCAGTGGCCTGTGATATGATTGGCCTTACCATTAACACCAAAAATAAAAAGAGGTCATGTTCCATCCCGCACCTAGAGAACAGTATTAAGATCCAGTCATCAACATTAAACACCAGCGTCTCCTGTCAACGGACAACTTTGCTTATCTTGGCAGCCTCCTATCCAGATCGGCAAACATAGATTCTGAGGTTAACAATAGGATATCCAAAGCCAGTGTTGCGTTCGGAAGGTTACGTATCACTGTGTGGGAGCGGAAGGGGATAAGCATAGCCACAAAGCTGAAAATTTACCAAGCCATAGTGCTAACCACGCTGCTGTACGCAAGCGAAACATGGACAGTATATAGCAGACACGCAAGAAAATTAAACCATTTCCACACAAGCTGTCTACGCAGAATACTAAAAATAAACCTGCATGACAAAATATCCTACAGCGAAGTCCTCACAAGAGCAAAGATCCCAAGCGTCAACACCCTGTTGCAGAAGGCTCAAATGAGATGGTCGGTCACGTTGCTCGAATGCCTGATAATCTGGGTTGTGCGTCTGCAAACTGTGCCTTCCCGTTTTGAAAATAACCGGACGGGCGAGCCAGTCAGCGAACGCGGTTCCCAGTGTCGATAACCAATTGCGTGCATAGTCTCTAACGGCTGCGCGTGCCTCCTCGCTTTTCACGCGAACGAGGCTCCCAGCGAATAAGGGACAAGGTAGCGTCTGCTATTAAGACTCGCTCGCTCGCGGTCTTATTGGTGGTGTGTGTCCGTATATCGGAGTTTCTCGGTCGCGATGTGATGCAGTCAGTCTAAGATTTTAATCGCTCGACGGTGGTCTCGTTAAAAGGCCCGGCTCTCGCAACGAGCTTGTGGGTCCGCAGGTAGTAACATGGTGTCGTTCTTTGCTTGGCGAGGCGCAAGTCTTGCCGGCAAATCTGTGGGAAGCGAGCGCTCGGTCGTTTCGCTTCAATTTCGCATTTTCGCCGGGGACGTCGAGATCCGCTCTGCACAGAGCGCTGTCTCCTACCCCGAGCATTGTCGGTCCAGTCTCGTCCATGACAGCTATGTGGTTGATCCTGCCAGTAGTCATATGCTTGTCTCAAAGATTAAGCCATGCATGTCTAAGTTCACACTGTCTCACGGTGAAACCGCGAATGGCTCATTAAATCAGTCGAGGTTCAATAGAGAATTCAAAAGGCTCATGAGGTCATGGTGGTAACATGAGCCAGGGTTAGCGAGGGGGCGCGCTAATCAAGACCATGCCCTCAACCTCCACGCGGTGACCCTGGAAACAGACTCTGGCTCCGGTCTGGCTAAGAGGGCAGGAATCGGGAGAGAAAACTACTGGTAGTGGTAGCAGTGCAATTACGGAAATACAATAAAGATACATACAAAGAAAATGCACAAATCTCCTGACCGATGTCCAACAAGATATTGCCCAAGTCCCTGAACGCAAAGAAGCAGCAACGAAACGTCTCTGACATGGATGAGAGGTGCATCCAGTGACCAAACGTATGCCCACGTAGGGCGAAGCTCGAAGCCCTGAGGAGGGGCAAACATTGCCAGCCCGTCGGCAAGAATAAATAAGACAGGACCGTAACGAATAAAGTCTACCCTCGTGTCGGTACGAGAGAAGATTGCAGCTGACCCGCATCGGTAGCCTGGTGCAGACACATGTACTGAGCAAGGTTTGCCGAGCGCAAAAGAACAAGTTGCGTTCAGAGCATAACGAAACTACCCGCCATGGGAAAACCGTGCAAGGTACTGTGCGATTAAAAATCCACATCCCCGGAAGAACTGAGGTTGGTGATGCCTAACGGAACTGCCAGCCTTGGGGCAACCGGGCAAGGTTCGATTGCAGTCGTAACTAACATCCCCGGAATAACGGGCGGGTGATGGCGGCGAGCGCAAAATCCTCAGTTACGCTGATAGTGCCGACTGAAACGACCCTCTACATTGTTTGTACTCGGCCCCATGCCAGTGCTTTCGAGGTTAATTGCAAATTACCACGTACCAATGCGCGTCTAGAAAAGGCTGAGAATGTTCCTTCTCCGGATCAAACTAAAAATGTACGGTAAAGCAAGGCCGACAATGCACGGATCAGACAGGAAGTTCGGGTCTGAACATTGGCGAAGGCCGATACTTTACACGGTGTTTTATACGAGTAAGACGCCGTCCGAGGATAAGCTTACAAGCCCCGAGAAATATTTCTCAGTCAGAACGGGCATAAACAGCGTAACTCACTGTCCCGGCGTAGATCACAAAGCCCAAAAATACGGCAAAGCTGATCGAACCCTAAGGAAAGCTCACCCTAGTAAATCAAAAGCTGGCTGAAAACGAACACCCCACCGAAGGATAAGCAACTGAGCTCAAATGGGTGCTGAAGGCTGGTGCACGTACATCACGTTCTGATGTTTGGCTGTTTATATATCACAATGAGAATGATTAAAACAGGCCTAGAACGATCGAAGAAGAAGAAGAAGAATGCCTGATAAACGCATCCCAAAACAGTTGATGTATGGCGAACTTGAAGGGAGCAGACGCTCAGCTGACTGGATTTTCGTTCTTATTGTTTGTGTAATGGTCTATGATTCACAACCATAAGTAGCCACTGGGAAAATGCATGCTCTCAAAATTTTTAATTTTAGTATTTTGCTGGTGCTTTGCCACATGTTCTTCATTGTGTTTAACTTCTTGATTGCTATTGCCAATCTTCTTGAGATCTCGTTGGAGAAGTCACCGTTATTGTTAATTATTGAGCCCAGATATTCGTAGCTCTCTACACATTGGAGTTCTTCATTGTTTACTTGGATGTTAGGTGAGCCTTTTGCTTTGTCAGTTGACATTATTTTTGTTTTTGTGTATTCAAATATAGATATTGGTCTTCACTATGTTTCTTGGTCGTCATGATTAGGTCCAAACCTTCTTTGCTGGTGAATAATAATACTGTATCGTCTGCGTATCTAAGCTCTGGTATGCATTTTCCACCTATAGTGAGAGGGTCGTAATTCACATAGTTGGCATCGTCTTTTACATTCCTCATGATGTTCTCTGCATATATGTTGAATAACTATGGTGACAAAATACATCCCTGTCGTACCCCTTTTGAATCTCGAACCATTCAGCTATTTCGCCTCCTATTTTAATGGTTGCCTTTTGTTCGTGGTATAGAGATTCTATGAGTTGTATTATGTGTGTTGGAAAGTGCATGTCTTTCATGATGTTCCACATTTTCTGGTGTTGTATATGGTTGAAAGCCTTGCTATAGTCTATGAAACATGCATGCAGGTCTATGTTGTATTCTCTGCATTTCTCGATAATGAGACTCATGCTACAGATATGATCTCTAGTGCCTCTACCTCTTCTGAAACCTACTTGTGTTTCGTGTATTTCATCTTCTAATTTTGTTCCATCCTCTTCATTATGATTTTTAGTAGGATTTTGCTGGCGTGACTTATAAGGGCAATAGTTCTGTACTTGGTGCATAGTTTCATGTTTCCTTCTTGGAATAGGTATAAATACTGATCTTTTCCATTCCTTTGGCCAGGAGGAGCTATTCCATATCTTTGTGCACAATTTATGATATACCCGAACACTGACCTCCCCACCTGCTTGAATCAATTCCGCTTGTATATCATCGCACCCTGGTGACTTCCCTCTCTTCAGGCTTTTGATGGCTAGGCGCACTTCATCCAACATGGGCTCTGGTTCTGTCTCTTCGCTTTCTGTTATTATCTTTTGTGGATTTTTAGATGTGTCTTCATACATGTTTCTGCAGTACTCACGCCATCTTTCTAGTACATCTTTCTTTTCTGTTAATGTTTTGCCATTGTTATCGTTTATGACGTGTATTGATGGGCTGAAGTCACGTGTCATTATATTAATTTCGTTGTACATTTCTCTCTCTTTCCCTTGTTTTCTTAATTCATCAATTTTATTGTATGAGGTGACTATGTGTTGTTTCTTGTCTTTTCAGATTTCTTTCTTGACTTCTCTTGAGCAGTTTTATATTCAGTGCTGTTTCGTTTTAACCCCGTTTGTTTTAACTTTCTTCTTTCTTCAATTAGCTTCAGTGTTTTTCCAGTTATGTAAACCTGTTTTTTGTATACTTTCCTGGGTATGATGTTTTGTGAGGTAGAGAGTAATATATCTCTTGCCTGTGTTGCCAGTTCGTCAGGTGTCATGTCCTCTTGAGCCGCCATAAGTATGTCAAATTTGTTTTGTATTTCTATGTTGTATTCTAATGGAATGGCATTTGTATCAAAACGTATAGGGCCAGCTGCTTTCTTTGATGTCTTCAGTCTTAATTTAAACTCTGCCACCAGCAGTTCATGGTCGAGTCACAGTCTGCTCCGGGTAGTGTCTTTACTGATGGAATACTTGTTATCTATCTTCTTTGGACCAAGATGTAATCTATTTAGTTTCTGGTGTTGCCATCTGGTCTGGTCCAGGTGTATAGTCTTCTTGTACGTTGCCTGCTTAGGGTGTTCGTAATGGAGAGATTATTTTCTAGGCAGAATTCAATTAGTTTTGTGCCTCTTTCGTTTCGCTGTCCTATGCTGAAAGGACCTTTTATCTTTTCCTCGTCTTCAGCTGTTTCCTTGCCAACCTTGGCATTGAAATCGCCCATTACAATCAGGATGTCTCTTTTGCCAACTTTATCTATTGCTCCTTGTAAATTTGTATAGCATTCGTCGATCTCGTCATCAGGAGCTGTAATTATTGGGGCGTATGCTTGTATTATTGTAATCTTTCAATTTTGTGTCTGTAATCTCATCATGATGAGTCGGTCGTTGATAGGATTGTAACCAAGTAGTGTTGTGGATATTTTCTTTCCAAAATGAAACCGACTCCACTCTGTTAACTTTTGCCTTCCTGAATATATCACAATAGAATGATAAAAACGGCTTAAGAACGATCGCGAAAGAGATAGAAATGTCATCCCTTGCGTGTAATAATAAGGTTTTGGTTTCAATAAGAAGTGTAACGTTTGATTTAGTTGTGTAGCCCTAACAAGGACTGAGAGTAGACAGGGCAAAATGACTGTGAGTGGTTTAAGGTAATTCTGGGGGCCAGAAGTTTACAATGTCTGCCATAATTGCTTCAAATGGGTCTAAACCTCTGGATTTTGTTCGATGGCGTCACATAAACTCACTTATGTAGAAATGCAAGAGATGTCGATGTGTTCTATTTTGTTTCTCGGTTCCTTCCTTCACCGTATTCCGGTCAACTTGATATTTTCTCCTGCTGAAGGGCTCTCATCTATTTCAACAAATCTAGTCTGGGCCTCCAATGCAAACAGGTATTAGTGTGTTTACGCACACCTCTCTCAGAATATTGTTCCACTTAACTGCTGTTCTGCTGCACATATGCAACTGTTCGTTGCCTTGTCTGACTGTGATGTCCTGTACACAGCAATATTTCCTTGCTGAATGTAAAATTTCATGGTCTTGTAGATAAATAATAAATAGTAATGTTGACCTAGTAATGTTCCGTGACCTAGGTCAAGTCGAATACTCGAGTATCCGGTGAAATTGTATCAAAGTACCGAAAACTGATAGCAACAGGTGCGACTTGGAATGTTTTAAACTTTCATGGGTTTTAAAAGATTTTTTTCATTTTGAAGGTTTGCTCTATTACTAGACGCCACAAATACTTAATTGAAAATAGGCATGTTATATAGGGTTGGAAAGCTAATTGAATGTACTATCAAGATATGTGGTTTTAATATAAATGTAATATCAGTGCAATATGTGATATCAGTGACCTAATTTTGGTGGTGCTAAAAATATATTTTTCTACAAATTTCAAATAATTTTACAGTCACAAAGAAGGAAAAGAAAAGTATGAAATATATCCTGAAAACTTAGTACCTTCATATTTACACAATATATCCAAACATGAAGTTGTTTGGACAATAAATAAGGCAGTAATTAGGAAATGTGTAACTTCTAAATATTTCCATATTTTGACGACACCAATTAATAAATAATAAATAAGATAAAATGATGCAGAACTGGTATAGCAAGCAGTCCATAAAGAACTAACACTTATAGTCTTGATCAGAACAGTAATCTGAGTCATCAGATGCCATTTTATAAGCAATTGTGTGGTTTTTGACAAGAGCAAGTGAAAACACGTCTGCAGAGATTATCCAAAATGGCGGCACGATCGGAAATGTCGATGTAATAAAAGCATACTCTTACCACTGAAAAAGAAGGTTCTCCTGAATGGTTAGGTACACCGTATAAACAGTAAGTAGGTTTCCACGTAAAAATCAGTCAGATGTGCCATACCAGATAACCTGACTACGCATGAATTCATAGCGGGTCAAACAGAAGAAGAAGAGGAACACAAAAACCTGCTTTAATCAACGAGATTAGACATCTTAAAATTAAATAATATATTTTTTAGAAAATTAATATGGTAATATCATATGTTTTACATTTTACATTATATGCATTTAAATGTATAAATAATACAAAAATATAGCTAGTTCCCGAGTCATGTAGCCATCTCATTTATAAATGAGATTTTCTTAGTACCCGAATATTACAGGGTTATAGCATTTGTTTGTATTACTAGCCATATACTGCATTATGAACGTAATAGTGACTCTACCATACTAAGTTTAAACTGACAGAGCAGCTAGACGAATTCTCAACACACGTCTTAATGTGACTTAATGTGTACGATCAGGACGATTGAAACGGACTTGGCTCGGAGACAATGGCTGGAGTCGATAAAGAGGACTAGGTTAACAAATATCAGTTTTATTTGTGCTCTAGGACATTCATGGGAAATGAATGCGCCGATAGGTGACAGTAGATGGATGCTGTAATAAGCGGACGAGCAATGGACAAGGGCGATATTCTAAATTTCCTAAGGAAGATGTGAAGTGTAAATGATTCAAGTAATGTTGATGAATCTACAATCCATAACCAGACTGCCAGAATAACAAGTTAAATATCTTCTTCTTCTTTCTTCTCTTTCTTGTCTCCAATCCTGTTTGCCTCACAGCGTCAGGTCATGAAGAGATTTCTAAAACGGGCCCTTGTGTGTGCTTCGTAGATCGTCGCTTTCGTCGCCTCTGTTATCTCTGAGGTCCATTTTTTGCGTGGCCGGTCTTTTGTTTTGTACCCATTGTATCGGAGCAGCATTGCTCTTTGAGGTGCACTGTCTGATGGTAATCTGCTAACATGGCCGAACCATTTAATTTGTTGTTTATTGATGAAGTCTAGTACTGATGTTGTACACACTTTTTCCTGATGTCTTCATTTCTCAACCGGTCTCTTCTTGTTACAGCCAGCATTCTGCGTAGACACTTCATCTCTGTTGTGACTAGTTTTCTTCTATCGTTTGTTGTCAGCGTCCAGGTTTGGCACTGGTAACATAATGTGGGGAGAAAGATTGTGTTGAACATTGCTCTTTTTGTGTTCATGGTGACATGTTTGCATTTAAAAATTAGCGCCATTTGTCCTATCATTTGATTTGCTTTGTTGCATCCGTGTTGAATTTCATTAGTTATTCTTCTGTTTGCTGAAAAAAAGCTCTCCAGGTATGTGAAGTCTTTTACTTGATTTAGTAGGTGATTATCGATGGAGATATTGGTAGTACTTTCCTCTCTGACGACTGTCATTAGTACTTTCCTCTCTGAGGACTAAACATATTTTGATGTTTATTCTCATGTTATATTCGTTACATGCTAACTGGGCGTATGTAGCTAAACTAAACAAGAGTACTATTCTGGAAATCACAAAAAAATAAATAATAACAAACCAACATAGAACTGGTTACCATACACAGAAATACAAACTGAAGAGGAGATGGGTTTTTATGAACATTTAAATTCCATGTGCATTGATAATGATTTGTCGACTAAACTAAACTAACCTAGATATCTTTGTGAATACTTGTGTGCTGTGGCTATTAACAGTCGTATTAAAAAAAATATAAGTAGACGTAGTCAATCACTTTCATATTGTAAATATTAGTTACGTACCTTACAAATGGTACATTTCAAATACTTTGTAATTGTCAAATACCTGTACTTGTAGACATTACTCGTTATTTTGAAAGCAAGTTGCCAATAGTCGTTATTTGCTTTGTTTCCGTTATGAGATTAGCATCCCTTACGTCCTAACTAGGACCTTATTATGAAAATGTACATATCCCGTAATCGTATTCTTGGCGGTAAAGTTGCCATATTGCCACGAGACAATATTTTCAAGATCTTGTTAATTTTTTTTCAATTTAGTTGGCATCAGAATATGTATTTGCTATTTCCTTATTTGTTTATTATTACCTATTTTATAGCATTAAATTACATAATAGTATTATCTTGATAATAACGAAGGCCATGTTCTGACGATTGAAAAATCGTGGCATATCCTTTACAGGACGTAGCCATCAACCACAGTAAACGAGTCGTTGATTTTCTAGGCACCATTTATATGTTCAGTAGTTTGCAATTGCTGTCTGAACGGTGAGGTTTATCTTTTGTAAAAATCCCACGGAAACGAATTTGCTTCAAACTTGCCCCCATGGGGTTTGAGTCAGGTACGCGTGGGTTTGTGATCGAGCCCACTACCGCTTGAGTTACATACGCTCACATTCTGACGATTACGTATCACATAATCTGATGATTACCGGTTTGTTTGTTGCGTTAGAGTTTATGGAACAAGGAGTTTTTTTGGCAAGAACCCTAGAGGAAGCAACGGAAGCAGAAAATATGATCAAGAAATAAACAGTGTACAAGTATTAAGAGATTTTTTTAAAAAAATCAACAAATAGACAAACACAGGGTTCGAACCACTTATCCACGACACCCAGCAGTAGTCTAGCCTAGCAATACGTCGTCCTTACGAACACAAACAGCGAACCATTCTAAAAAAATGGCTCACTGAGTAGTGTCTTTCTCAAACTTTTCGTTATAACTTGACACAGAATAATCAGGTAAGGTTCGATTGAACAGTGTTTGCACAAACACATGCTATAAGCTTATTGTGCCTGTATATATTTGAGATGAGACAACATCATGCATACACACATGTATACACATATAATAAACATGCATACACCATTCAAAGTAGCTTCAAATTTATTGTAAGATGAGAACAAGGAGTTTTTTTGCAAGAACCCCAGAGGAAGTAACGGAAGCAAAGAACATGATTAACAAATAAAAAATGTACAAGTATTAAGAGCTACTTGAGCACTACGCCATTGAGACCCCTAGTAGTAAGTATTTGGTGCAAGGGTAGCAGATATTCACTTATTCTTTAAAGTAACTAACAAATTGGACTCAAATCATAAAAGAAAACTAACATACAAACTCAAATAAAAAAAGGATCTACAGGGAAATAATTATTTTAACTGCACCTTGCTTACCTATACGACTCAAACACTGTCCGCAGAACTGACAATTCACTGACTGATAGTATTACACAGAGCACGAACTACATAGCTTCAGCAACGATCCTAATAAATCTCAGCAAAAAAATGCAACCACTCTGTCCACAATGGGAGTTCCCGACATAAAAACGTAAACATTTCAAAATAACAAACACAATAAATTTGACAACGAGATATTCGAGTAAAATAAAAACTGCATGGCACAAAGACAAATAAGTGTTGAGTCTGTGAAACGGCAAAAAATATCAAGTGGATAAAAGTAGCGATTTAGTCTCACATATCGATAATCAACAGTACACGATCAGATTGTCGTGTCCCCGATGTCGGAATCATTCAGATGGTCTGTGATATAACACTTGACTGACTACAACGATGGAAATATTACGTGAGATACCATCCAGATGTCGAATAAAAAGCCATCAAATCACTCATCATTTTTGTTTTTGTGTCAGTCATATTACAGCTTTTGTAAATAATATCATTAATAACGTTGTCACACTTTCATTTAAAACTGTGTATTTCTTGTTCTTCTCTTTCTCCCTAGTACTTCAGTCATCTGTACACAACAGAATATCATGTATTTTTTGTTCTTCTCTTTCTCCCTAGTACTTCAGTCATCTGTACACAACAGAATATCATGTATTTCTTGTTCTTCTCTTTCTCCTTAGTACTTCAGTCATCTGTACACAACAGAATATCATGTATTTCTTGTTCTTCTCTTTCTCCTTAGTACTTCAGTCATCTGTACACAACAGAATATCATGTATTTCTTGTTCTTCTCTTTCTCCTTAGTACTTCAGTCATCTGTACACAACAGAATATCATGTATTTCTTGTTCTTCTCTTTCTCCCTAGTACTTCAGTCATCTGTACACAATAGAATATCATGTATTTCTTGTTCTTCTCTTTCTCCTTAGTACTTCAGTCATCTGTACACAACAGAATATCATGTATTTTTTGTTCTTCTCTTTCTCCCTAGTACTTCAGTCATCTGTACACAACAGAATATCATGTATTTCTTGTTCTTCTCTTTCTCCCTAGTACTTCAGTCATCTGTACACAACAGAATATCAGCAAGGAAAGCGAGAGGAAGACTGGTAACAGTGTGCTGACAAAAGAGACTTCAGTCATCTGTTATTTCCAGCAAATGTCAAACAAAATCGTTGTGTGCTTTAATCTAATGCGATTTGTTCATATGTATTCATTTCTCCAAGGTTGTTCTTGAAGCCATCACTCCATTTTTACGTCGTCCTCGTTTTTGCTCTGTAATCATGAGTTATACTCTGCAGTAGACGATGCTATGATATTCTTGTTTGCGTCGTCCTCGTTTTTGCTCTGTAATCATGAGTTATACTCTGCAGTAGACGATGCTATGATATTCTTGTTTGCGTCGTCCTCGTTTTTGCTCTGTAATCATGAGTTATACTCTGCAGTAGACGATGCTATGATATTCTTGTTTACGTCGTCCTCGTTTTTGCTCTGTAATCATGAGTTATACTCTGCAGTAGACGATGCTATGATATTCTTGTTTGCGTCGTCCTCGTTTTTGCTCTGTAATCATGAGTTATACTCTGCAGTAGACGATGCTATGATATTCTTGGTGGCAAACCCATTTAATCTATTGCTATTTTATGAATTTAATGACTGGTTTCGTTTCTTAATCTTCTTCTAATTTCTACATATTAAATTTGATCTCTATCTGTTACTTCTCAGTACTTCTAATATCTCAAATCTATTGTTATGATTGTCCACTCATTAGCTGCTGTAAACAACCATGTATGACAATGAGAGCAGCATTTGGCCACAAGATGTCATTTGTTTTCATATTTACAGATATCTTTTTATATTCTCATAATTGTGTACTGTGTCCCAATACTTGGTTTGTCTGTACCAAACCATATGTTGATGCATCTATCCATTGTGTCCTGTGTCCCAATACTTGGTTTGTCTGTGCCAACCATATGTTGATGCATCTATCCATTGTGTACTGTGTCCCAATACTTGGTTTGTCTTTACCAACCATATGTTGATGTATCTATCCATTGTGTACTGTGTCCCAATACTTGGTTTGTCTTTACCAACCATATGTTGATGTATCTATCCATTGTGTACTGTGTCCCAATACTTGGTTTGTCTTTACCAACCATATGTTGATGTATCTATCCATTGTGTACTGTGTCCCAATACTTGGTTTGTCTTTGCCAACCATATGTTGATGCATCTATCCAATGTGTACTGTGTCCCAATACTTGGTTTGTCTTTGCCAACCATATGTTGATGCATCTATCCATTGTGTACTGTGTCCCAATACTTGGTTTGTCTTTACCAACCATATGTTGATGTATCTATCCATTGTGTACTGTGTCCCAATACTTGGTTTGTCTGTGCCAACCATATGGTGATGCATCTATCCATTGTGTACTGTGTCCCAATACTTGGTTTGTCTTTACCAACCATATGTTGATGCATCTATCCATTGTGTACTGTGTCCCAATACTTGGTTTGTCTGTGCCAACCATATGTTGATGCATCTATCCATTGTGTACTGTGTCCCAATACTTGGTTTGTCTGTGCCAACCATATGGTGATGCATCTATCCATTGTGTCCTGTGACCCAATACTTGGTTTGTCTTTGCCAACCATATGTTGATGCATCTATCCATTGTGTCAAACTATAATTAAGTCATAATTCCATTTGAAAGAAATAACATAAGACGTGCTAGTATAGCATACGAGTATCAATTCAAACACATAATGATATCAACATCATGTGCAGTGCAGGTCGGTGTGGGCGATCATGTCTCGCCACAACCCACTATATCTTTCTCTCTTTGGTGCAGCGTATCAGTTCTGGCACCATCCTTTGTAGAACTACAATGGCATACATCCCGTTTCTTCTTTCTCTGTCTTCTTTGATCTTTCTTTTCTGTATTTAATGTTGTAATAGTGGTGTTACAACATAAAAGTCTGCTACTATCATATATCTAGATATCATTTAATGTTGTAATAGTGGTGTTACAACATAAAAGTCTGCTACTATCATATGGAGATATCATTTAATAACATATAATGTTACAGTAAGGGATGGAATCATATATGTCATATAGCTACATATAATGTTACAGTAAGGGATGGGGATCACATATGTCATATAGCTACATATAATGTTACAGTAAGGGATGGGGATCACATATGTCATATAGCTACATATAATGTTACAGTAAGGGATGGGATCACATATGTCATATAGCTACATATAATGTTACAGTAAGGGATGGGGATCACATATGTCATATAGCTACATATAATGTTACAGTAAGGGATGGGGATCACATATGTCATATAGCTACATATAATGTTACAGTAAGGGATGGGATCACATATGTCATATAGCTACATATAATGTTACAGTAAGGGATGGGATCACATATGTCATATAGCTACATATAATGTTACAGTAAGGGATGGGATCACATATGTCATATAGCTACATATAAGTTGATAAGACGTTGGACTAGTGGCAACGTGCCATAAACATGTCTGAATTAGAAGCCAGCTTGGGCCAAAAATGATCGCTGTACACATAATAGGCGGTTTGATTACTGGAATCCCTGATCCTTTACTTCGGTATCTTAATTACAAGTACTTCTGAAGTAGGAGTACTTCTCGCATGAATGGCGAGGGTCAGTAGTAATAAAAATGCAACCCTCACGTAAAAATCATGACGTATTAGTCGCCATGGTTACACTTGAGTTCATATCGGACAACCCAAAAACAACAAATAATAAATTAATTATTTGACAAATTCCTTTCTTCAACAATTGAACTGGGATTTGATCTATACCCTTCTTCTGTTATTATTTGGTCTCTATGATTCAACCAATTCTCTTCTGATATATTTATATGTTTTATACAATATGAGGTGGCGTCTGTGGCTTAGGGGTTAGTGACTCGGTCTATTAATTCCGACTTTCTGAGTTCGAATCACGCTGCGGACAGTTTGGTTGAAAATTGTTTGCGTGGATGACAAACTACTGAACGGAATAATGTCTAGAAAAATCACAAACAGCGTTAAAAGCTGGGGTTGATTCGCAAAGTCCTGTAAAGAATATGCAATTAACTTTATACAATATGACTTTATATAATAATTAACTTTATGAATTACTTCATCTCTATGTATCTTTTGATCACCATGGTAGCGTTTACGTGTGTAGAGTTCCAGAATTAGGAGGCGTCACTTGATCTGACATGTGAACTATCCAACGAGTCGTCGACTGCATCAAGATTATGTAGATCATCGTTTCCCAAACTGGGCGCACCGCCCCAGTGGGCGCTGAAGTGTTCTAGGGGGGCGATAGTGGGCTTAGAAGAATTTGGGGATTGTTCAGGCGATTAGGGGTCGGTGGCTCCTTAAAGAAGAAATTACTCATAAACATTTTAAAATAAATTATTTCCGTGATTTTGCGATTGAATAACAATTTAAAATTTGAATTCTGCATTTAAATTCGTCTTACGCCCGTCTTACACGATCCATTTTTTCATCAATTTTCTATTTTATTTATGTAATAATTTGAAAATTGACCATGTTTGACAGAAATATATATCAATTTTCTATGTCAAAGAAAATATAGCATGTATATATGTAGGAGGGTGTTAGCAAACTGTTATAATGTGGAGGGAGTGGGGGCGTTACAAAATGTATGTTGTACAAAGTGGGCGGTGGACCGAAACAGTTTAGGAATCTATGATGTAGATACTAGGGTGATCCTATCTAATAATAAATATGGTATCTGGAATCGTGTTTTACAATTTGATGCTCAACGGCTTCATTAAGAATAGCAATATTGCTCAGAGCTTATAGAACAACAATATAATAGAAGAAGAATATAGAATAGAAGAGAAAAGCGGTAAGTACAATAGACGTGCAATATAAGTAGAAATATACAGGACATTTTCTACAGAAGAGCAAGAATTCATTGGACGGCCAACAGAAGAAACAGAATGCATTGGACGGCCAACAAAAGAGCAATAATACATTGGACGGCCAACAGAAGAGCAATAATAGAATATAGCGTTCATGAGTGTACATTCAAGAACATTTCTTGAAGCAAGACGGATGAGTACTGTTTAAACATTCAATGTGAGCTTGCCGGCATCGACCATCCTACGCACATCTATGGAGTTTGCCACTATCTCTGCATGCATCTCATTTTGTCTCTCCGGTTACGTCAGTACCCCAGAGACCACAGCTATCCCCATTGTTATGTTTGAAGTGGCTGGATTGATTGTTCGGTTTCCCTCATATGTTGTCTTCTATTTCATTTGTGTCGCATGTGCGGTTCAGATCGAACTTTCCGGATCACCAACTCAGCTGTATTTGACATAACGATAATACGAAACTAAACAATGACATATTTTCAAACTGTACTAATTGAGGAAATGTATATGGCTTCTGTTGAATGCTTTTGTTGGCTATTGAAAATAATACTTCAGAAAAATGTAAATATAATTCGTAGATATTTAATATATGTTGAAGATTCTTCTCAATCTTCTTAAGAGCATTGGTAGATCGCGTTTCTTCTTCTTCTTCTCTCGAAATAGGGGAAGACTGCAGTAAAACTTGGTAAATAGTGAAACACGTACAAACAAAGTACTATAGTTTTACAAAATACAGAAACAGTGACGATAAACAGCAACGTTTCGACCAACAAGGCCTTTATCAACAAACGAACAAACAGGAGTGACAAATTAAAATGAAACACAAATGGACGACCAAATACAAACGTATCTAAGGAAAATCTGGAATAAAAACCTTCTTCTCTCGTACGCCCACTGTTAATTCAGGAGGAAAATCATAACACCTGGTATTGCGCTTCTGACTGATTTTTGCGTGGACCTATATTACCGTTTTACAGGCATCCCTCAACCATATGGACAGCCTCGCCGACTTCCAAGGTACTTGAAGCTTAGATCCTTCAAGGAAGATCGTTGCAGGAGACCTGTTGTCCTTGCAACTCTTTCTCGGACATAGTTAGTTAGTGAAGGCAAAACGGATGACTTCTCTAACGGCTTTCCTGCCTTTGGTGAGGTCGTTCCGTGCGCATCGTAAGATAAACACTCTTTAATGATCTTTTTTGTCCCATAAAGTTGGGCTTTGAACTGCACCAAAGAGCATAGCTTACTTTGCGCTGGCTAACTGAGGTCGCTCCGGTGAAGACCCGAGCGATCTCGACCCTTCTAGGGCTAGTCACAGGAAATGTCACTTTTCTTGTATTCATTGCTCTTTCATGATCATTTTTCGCCATATATTTGGACTTTTATTTTTATCTACGCCAAAGGGTATGTCTATAATATGCGCTCTTTCTGATTATATGAGATCCTTCCAGATTAGGAACATTCTCAGTCATTGGAGACGCAGGTGCTTTGTCAAACAAACGATCATATGTTGGCGGTATGCATAGCCTTTATGTGATTTGACCTTGGTGTTTGAACGTCATCTGTGTATATATTAATAATAATAATAAAGCCTATAACACGTTAGGGTAGTAGGGGTGTCACTGGGGAGACAACAGCACAAAAAACACGCCATGAATCTCTATCTTCAACTCCTCGGGCGAGTGTGGAGAAACTCTGCCCCGACCCAGCTCTTGATGTTGCCAAACCAGGATTTTCTCTGCCCTCCTTTTCTTCTTCCACCCTCAACTCTTCCCTGTAATATAGTCTTAGAGAGTGAGCTATGTCTCATCACATGCCCGAATCACGCAAGTTTACGCTGTTTCACGATTGTCAAGAGTGGCACTTGTTGACCTGCAAGGTTGTTTATTTGGTCTCTGACAGAAATATTCCTCCAAGAGTGGCACTTGTCAACCTGCAAGGTTGGTTATTTGGTCCCTTACATAAAAATTGTAGTCGTGTAGGTCGTGTTTATACCGCTGCGTTCAAAGTTCAGAGAAATTTCAAAATTGGATATAAGAGAAGTGAATTTGTCATTATAAATGAGTATTGTGAAATATACAATAGAATGTGCAATATTCGGAATGGTGTAGGTTATTAAATATCCTGAAACGTCATCAATTCAGTGACTAACACCCCACTGTGACGGCCCGGCAAGCCGGCAGTGTGTAATATTGCTAAATTAATTTTTTTATTCAAGGAGCGACAATGGCAATAACCGGAACAGCAACAATAAATATATGTAGCCTGTGGGACAAAACAAGATCGGGTACTAGAGCTAAAGGAAGACCAAGAAAAAGATGAATAGACAATATCAACACTACACTACATAAACACGGATATAACACAACAAGGGCAACAAGATAACACATCTTCCACCTGGGAATAGACAATAGACATGAATATTCGTCTTATGTACCATGTAACTGTGTAGGATGATCGTAGTCCCACAACTATTGCCATTAGCCAATGTTTGGGTTTGTACCACATTATCGATCTTACTATTTTATCCACGGTGAATTTGTTTCTGAGTAGGAATATGGTCATCCGTTTCAGGGCGCGTGTCGGCACTTGGCAATTTGAAAGGTTTGCAAGGGTTTACTCTGAATTTTCTCTGCCCCCTGGAAACATTGGACTGGGGCTGCGCACATATATTTTAGAGGGTCGTTTCAATTGGCGCTAGCAACGCAACTGACATTTTGAGCTCGCCATCATCACCCACCACAGTTCTTCCGGGGATGTTAGTTGTATATGCAACAGTACCTTGCCCTGTTGTTCCAGGAAAGGCAGTTTTCTTAGGCACTAAAACGCAACTTTAGATTTTACACTTTGCCAACCTTACCCAGCAAATGTATGTGTGCTTAGCCTTTGATACCGAGTGTTTCGCAATCTTCCCGTGTGTCGACAAGATACGTTACAGCGTTTTTAGAGACACTTTAGAGACACTTGCTTAGAGACTTTTGATTCGTTTCGCATCGTTCTTATTGATTCTTCCCCCACAGCTGATAATTTGCTTGCGACCCTTTACTCCGGGGGAGTTGGGATTCCTTCACAGCGACTACTGTTTCTTACGTTTCGTACGTGTGCACACCTACACAATGCTTCTAGCATGTCCTGACATAGAGCTCAACTCGGGACCCCTCCTCAGAACTCAGAATTTCTCCCTATGTGGGCTCACGTACAACTCGTTTCGGGTCCACGTTTTGCTCCTCGCGGCCACGTCACTTCCTGGATGCACCCCTCATCCATTCATGTTTATCCGTTCAACTTTTCTGCTTCGGCCGGGAGAGACATCATTAATAGTCACTCTGGGATTCCACTCGTCTGCGTTACTAGCGAATCTCATCCAACATGACTAATCTGCAACATATACTAGTACTAGAGTAGTCCTCCCTCGATCCCTGCCCGCTGAGACAGACCAGAACCACTGTCTGTTTCCAGGGACTTGCACGAGGAGGTGCGGCAGGGTCTTGATTAGTGCCAGCTCACTAATCCTGGCGCAACGTTGTCCTCATGCGCCTGTAACCCCAGCTCGTGTTTAGAAGATTCATACGAGCTGTGTTGGAGTCTGCGCAACACTAAGCATAGCACCATACGACTAGAGTTCTTAGAGGTTCCTGGGTAAGGCAGGAGACCCACCCAGAAGAGTGGTTGTATTTTTTTAAAATTCACAGAAAAAAACTAACAAACATATTGTCATACAATTTGGCCACCAGTTGCTAAAGACATTGTTTTCAATGATACACAACATGTAGTGTATGCACTGTAGTTAGTTATTTAAAAATAATTAATTTTCTTGAAAATATTTGGTAAAAACCCCCTGTATCGAGGAGAGGATTTCACAAATATAAGAGTGCAAGAACGCCAAACTGGCATACGATGTACATATCACCCATAGTTATAGCATGAACCTCCACGTTTTCTCTAAACTGTATATAAGCAGAGATATTGCTTTTCTAATTTGAAATTTGTTTTTAATTTGGAAGGGTTACATTGCAAAAACCATATCTACAAAACCAATTGAGTTAGACATTTTTGGAGGTTCACGCTATAATTATGGGTGATATGTACATTATATGCCAGTTTGGCATTCTTTGCACTTCTTATGTTTATGAAATCCTCTCCCCGATCAGAGGGGTTTACAAAATATTTTCAAGAAAATTAATTATTTTAAATAACTAATTAGAGTACATACACTAAACGTTGTTTATCATCGAAAACGATGCGTTTTGCAACAGGTGGCCAAATTATATGATAATATGTTTAGTAGTTTTTTCTGTGAATTTTATAAAATACAACCTATCACCCCTCCCCCTCCCCCATTGCCATGCAAAACAGGAAAGGGGCGAAATAATCCCATAATTCCTTGGGGTTAGAACGGTTTCGTCTCATCAGAGAACATACCTGCATAGCTCATCAGAGAACATACCTGCATAGTGGCATATATATATATTATTCAGTGGCGGCTCGAGGTCATTTGTCTTTGTGGGGCCCCGCAAAAATTTCGGAAAAATCATGGTTTTTGAAGTATTTACTATTATTTGTCTATTCCGTAAAGTTATTACCCATTTCAGGAAAAGAATAAATGCTTCTGTTCTACAACAACTTGATACTAAAGAGAGTTGGCTATTAAATAATATAAAATCAAGAACAATCAAATATTTCGGACACATCAAACGACAGGAGCAGCTACATATTAGATGATTTTGTCATATATAATCTCTGCGGTAAACGTAGAAAACGACTCGTTCGCTGTGGTTGATGGCTACGTCCTGTAAATGATATACCACGATTTTCATTCTATATTTAGTGTACTGTGAAAGAAGTGATATCTATATGTAAGTGTACTGTGAAAGAAGTGATATTCTATATGTAAGTGTACTGTGAAAGAAGTGATATTCTATATGTAAGTGTACTGTGAAAGAAGTGATATTCTATATGTAAGTGTACTGTGAAAGAAGTGATATTCTATATGTAAGTGTACTGTGAAAGAAGTGATATTCTATATGTAAGTGTACTGTGAAAGAAGTGATATTCTATATGTAAGTGTACTGTGAAAGAAGTGATATTCTATATGTAAGTGTACTGTGAAAGAAGTGATATTCTATATGTAAGTGTACTGTGAAAGAAGTGATATTCTATATGTAAGTGTACTGTGAAAGAAGTGATATTCTATATGTAAGTGTACTGTGAAAGAAGTGATATTCTATATGTAAGTGTACTGTGAAAGAAGTGATATTCTTCACTTCTGTTGTATTCTTTGCTTGATAAAGGCAATTTGGTCGAAACGTTTCTGTGTGTTGTCATTGTTTTTGTATTTTATAAATATCTAGTACTTGATAACTTTGTTATCGTTAAAAATGTTTTTAAGTGTTTCTCTCAACTCAACCAGAGCCAACTATAAACTTATTGGCCTTCGGACTCAGGAAAAATTATGGAAATCAGACCACAACTACACCACGTGACCTCGCATTCCAGTATTGGTATATATAGACGAATTCAATTTAAAATGAACACAAAATGTTAAATTAAAGCTATATTATCCAATGTGCACAGTGAGAAACAACAGAAACAAGTTATTTAGATTTGGCTGTGACTCACCGTAAAATTGGGTCCTTTTAAATTTAGACTACTTTCAAGTGTTGTTCTAAATATAGCGCAGAGGGTCCCCATTATTATTGTCATCAAATAGCTTATCCTGAGCAGAACTTTGCCACCCCAACTGTCCTCCGGAATTTCTCTCTGTCATAGACCAGATGTCCTGCCTCTGCAGCTGTCATGTTTAACTATCAGTTACATCCCAAATCCATCATCTCCGTGGTCTTTCTCTTCTTCTTTTTGCCGGTATGCATCCTTCCATAGCCTTCTCCAGTCATTCATGTCTTTTTATATGTCAAAAATATCTCAATTTTCTCTTTCTTATTTGTAGCATCAGCCAGTTTTCTTTGATTTTGAGTTCTTTCTGGATAGATCTATTTGTTCTCTTCTCTATCCAAGATATACGAATGACGGAAAATCCAGTCACTAAATCCGGTCATTCTCTGCTTACTCGATCTTCTGCTTCTTCTTCTTCTTTTCCACCATTTACTTCTTTATAGAAGTGTTGGGGTGAAACGTAGTGATCTTGTGTGTGCTTGGTTTAAGGCACTTTGCAAGCTGATATTCTTGTTCTTGATGCCGTCGCTCCATCTTTTGCGTGGTCTTCCTCTTGCCTTGTACTCACTACACTTTTTCTGTGTGACTCTCTTTGGTAGGCGATACCAGGGCATTCTTGTCAGGTGTCTAAACCATTTAATCTGTTGTTCTTTTATGAATTGCATGACTGATTTCACAGCCAGTCTCCTGATTTTTCATTTCTAATTTTGTCTCTTATTGTCACACATGCAGCTCTTCTAAGACACCTCATCTCTGTCGTTATGATTTTCCGCCCATTAGCTGCTGTTATTGGCCATGTATGACACTGGTAACATAGTGTTGGCCAGAAAATAATTCTTATGAGATTTGATTTAGTTTTTAGCGGTATCTCTTTATGTGAAAACAGTGGTGTTAACTGTCCCAGTACTTGGTTAGCTTTTGTGCAACGATTGCTGATTTCGCTATTATACTATTCGCTTACTCGATACATACATAAAAATGACGATCGAGTTTTTGTCTCTTTCAGCAGATATTAATGACAAGAAGAGTAGCGCTGTTTTTTTACATTCTTCAAGAAAATGTTCCAATAACCATGATATGACATTGTCGTTGACGGCAAGAGAAGACCGGTGGAGCCTGTTATCACATTACCTGTAAAGAGGGCATCACCGTCAGACATAGTTGCAAGGATCAAATCTAACTTACAGGGATGTCATTTTATTCCTGTACGCCTGGTCTCAGGAGTGGACACCAGTAGATTTCTGTGAAGAACAGTTACATATGAGCAGCAAAAGAACTGTTAAGTGGAAGAACATTCTACGAGAGGTGTGTACAAACACACTAATACAGACACCTGTCAGCATTGGAGGCCCCGACCAGATTGTCGAAATTGAGGACAACCTGTTCAGTCGAAGAAAACATCATGTCGGTCGAGCTTTGCCACAACAGAGGGTGTTCGGTGGTATTTGCCGTGACACAGGTGAATGTTTCATGGCATGTGTTCCTGATAGGAAAGCTGAAACACTTCTACCTATCATTATGGCACACATTCGTCCCAGTACAACTGTCATGTCCGACCAGTGGCGAGCGTACATTCGTCCCGGTACAACGGTCATGTCTGACCAGTGGCGAGCGTACAGAACAGTTGCCAGTATTCCGGGCTTGAACCACCAAACAGTCAACCACTCAGTTAACTTGGTTGGCCCAAACATAGGCGCACATACCAAGACTATCGAGCGCTTGCGGAAAACTGCTAAGGAAAGGAAAAAGAGGCAAACTGGGACACATCGCCATCTCTTGGACTCATACATGAGTGAGTTCATGTCGCGTCGTCGGACTAAATCCCGAAATTTGGACTCCTTGCTAGCATTACCTTCTGGCCCCCACAGTAACGCACAACCACTCACATTCCCTCACACAGTCCTTCACACAGTCCCTCACACAGTCCTTTTAAGTGCTCCCAATTCAAACAAAACATCGTTTAAAAAAAATAAAACCGTAACACACAATTACCATGAAATCCGTGACCCTTGAACCAGGTTCTCCTGTACTCTCGCATCACGTGAACTCTGGTTGGTCGACACGAAAGTGAAAGTAGACAAATGTATATTGATGGAATGGGCGATAAACTTAAACTATTCTATGATGATTAGTAACTTATTTCTATTATTTTATTATACTTTTATATTAATTTTATACTATTGTTATATATAATACGGGATTCAATCGATATTTAAAATGACTATTTAATCAAAGAAATGAGTTGAAGCGTAAGAATATATTAGCTACCGGATGAATGAAAATGACATAATTGTTTTGACAATTATCACTGTGAGTAGACGTCAAAGGTCAAAGGTCGCAATCTTACATCGTAGATAGGAACATTTTAAAATGAATTTCCGAAAAATAGTGCTCTGCAATGACTGTATTCAGACTGTATTATATAATATTTATTTTGATGATATTTAACATATTATTATGATTGTTATATTATTTTGATATAATATTTATATTTTAGTGTTATATATTCAACTTTCAAAGCTAATCCGAGTCAAGTTAAAAGTAATATTTATGAAGAAATAATTTATAAAATAGTCAGTACACGTTACTCATTTTTGGATTGGGGGGACAAAACCTAACTGGCCCTTAATGACCAGGGGCGTATACTAATTAGGGGGGAAAGATGTTGAATTTCAGAATTCAGACTGTGTGATGTTTTAGCTTTATATATCAACTTTCAAAGCTCATCAGTATCACTTTGAAAGTAATAATTATGAACAAATAATTTACAAAAATTAATAAGTACACGTTATTCAAAATATTTGGTGGGGCAGGGCCCCACCGGCCCTTAATAACGAGCCGCCCCTGTATATATATATACAAGAAATGTGAGCGTCTATAGTTGAAGCGGAAGTGAGCACGATCACAAAACCAAGCGTACCTGGTTCAAACCTCACAGTGGGCAAGTTTGGAAGCCACTACGTTTCCGTGGGATTTTTACAAAAGATAAAAATAGACCTCACCGTTCAGAAAGCAATGGAAAACTACTGAACGTATAAGTGGTGCCTACAAAATCAACTACAAGCTTAATGTGGTTGATGGTTGCGTCATGTAAAGGATATGCCACGATTTTTGTAAAATCAGAAATTACATCTTCAATATATTGTCCGTATTATGCCGGTTGGAACCTGGCAAACGTTACATTGTTACTGTTATAGTGAATCATTCTTCGTTCAGTTCAGTTTTAACTGTCTCTTCTTTCGCTCATTTTCTCTTAACGCATTTGCTTAAATGGACTATCTTAGAATGACGATATAATCTGATTCATCATCAATAAATCCTTCACCAGCCAACATTGTCTATGGAGCCATTCATTTATTGGCGATTTCATGAAACAATGCTGAATGAAATCACTGTGTACATTTTTTCTTAACACACAACAATTCTGTACAGAGGAAGTTCTCCTTACAAGATTTAGTTCAAAAACGGCTTCAATATTTTACTCTCAACTTATCTTCTTCTTCACGCACATTATCACACACACGTATATTTCTTTTGTAGAAATTTTAGAGTAGATACATTGTGGGGCTGTTTACAGTTAGAATGTCATCTACTCTTTCAGCACATCACGTCCGTTCTTGTCAAGTGTCTTGTTCAAGTGTCACATCCCCCTCCCTAGCTTTTGACAGTTTTCTCTCTTTGAAAGGTAAGGAAGATATCATGTGGTTTCTTTTCCTGAAACCATCAAACTAACTTCAAATACGTTAGTTTAGCAGACATTTCAGTTTAGAAGTTATTTTATATGTAATTTTAGTTTAGTAGTTATTTTATATGTAACTTTAGTTTAGTAGTTATTTTATATGTAACTTTAGTTTAGAAGTTATTTTATATGTAACTTTAGTTTAGTAGTTATTTTATATGTAACTTTAGTTTAGAAGTTATTTTATATGTAACTTTAGTTTAGAAGTTATTTTATATGTAATTTTAGTTTAGAAGTTATTTTATATGTAACTTTAGTTTAGTAGTTATTTTATATGTAACTAGTTCCCTCAGACTTACATTTGTATTAGTTATAAATCCTCCTTCTCCCACCCGCTTCTGTTGTAGTAATAATCTAGTCTCCGCCCCTCCACCCCCAGCTCCTTATGTTTCTGCCGGGTTCTAATGACAGCTATTGTTGTCATTAGATAAATATATTCAACATAAAATCTTGTCACATCTGTTCACTAAACTGGAAAATACTTAATTTCTAGTCTGTCAAATACAGACAGCAGTTCACAAACAGGATTAGTCATCATTTATTTGATCAAAGAGTTGTGCTGACTGCATAAACAACATTGAAACTTATAATTGATTGTAGAATGAAACTTCAAACCAATAGTGTTCATAGTTCATAGTTCATAATCTGTTGTTAGAACTTCCAGCCTTTTAATTATAAATGTCGCACCTCGTCCATCCCCTCCTCCCTGAACTGATTTGGAAATACGTGGAAGCATGCCAAATGTAGTTTGATTATTATTTTGAAAGGTACATTACATACAACATAATCTTCAACTATAAGTCTGTCCATTAATTCGTGAGCACGTTTGAAATTGATTTTCTCGAAAACTACCTGTTGGATCTCAGTGATTTTTGCATGCAGCCTTAGAATATCCATGACGCTAAAATAAAGCTAACCAGTAGTTCATAGATGCTACGGATTTTGCACATCGGCGAATTCCTTTGATCTTTTATGACAATTGCAAATACGGGGCTCAAATTTTAGATTTTACAGTAATCCCTAGAATTTGTCCATGTCAATTCTATTCATAGGTGTATCTCCATATTAACTTGATAGGTCAAGTAATTAATTGTGTTGCCCTTTATGTGCAATCGTGAACTTGGATACAATATGCAACAGTTAGTCCTCCCTTCGGTCACCATTAGACACCAGGGTGTCTTAACTTCACTACAAATTGTATGATGGTAGACGCATTTGGATATGGAAATGTATACGTTGCTATTTCTCAGTCTGTAATCAAAATATGATTTGTATCATCCCGAATCTGACGATTCCATGAGGTTGATAATTGTTACTGGCTGGACAAATTGTAATCCATCTCGGTGCCAGTACTCGTCTTCCTCTCGGAGCACATGTTCAACACACTTCTTTCAGAACTGCATGTCTATCATTGAGAGGGGCTCACGTGTCAGAACTTCAACATCACACATTTTAAACGTCCTGTTCTGTTCGACAACTTGCCCTTTTACTTTAGCCCAGACAAGCTCTATCGGATTGAGGTGAGCATGATATGGAGGTAGTCGCAAAGACGTGTGGCCGTATTCCACAATGATTTTGGCAATATGAAACACCTTTGTCTTATTTGTCATCCTCACCAGGTGCAACAACTCGGGTTTCAAATATGTATCATCGAAGCTCACATTTTCCTTAGCAAGCCAAGTCCTAATTTGATCTTTTGTATTTGATGCAGTTGGTACTTTGCCTTCCCCTGATAATGCGTTGTGATAGGATGCATTATCCATTACCAAGCATGATGATCTGTTTAGAATTGGAAGTAGATCTTTCTCCATCCAGTGCCTGAAAATATGTCCATTCATTTCTGTGTGGTAGTCCCTACCGTCGGTACTTTTTGATTGGAAAATAAGTCCAGCGTCATAGACAAGACCTTCTTCACTGCTTCCTGCATGTGTTAGTATAATACGCTGGCCTTTGCTGCTTGGTATTTTTCTTTTCTGTTCACCGTCTACTGATTTGCCATTCTTTAGCATTGGTGTGGTGAGCATTGACCTAGGATTCGTCCAAATATACAATATCATAGCCTTGCCTCCGCCGCTCACGGATCTGCCTCAGGTATTTACTTCGGGCAGCAATTAAATGTGGCTTTTCACAAATAATATTCCTGCCGCCTATAGTTTTTCTGAAGGTGAAGCCGGCGGTTCTTACAATTTTCCATAGAGTACTTTTAGAAATGTCTATGCTGCAATCTGATTGCAGTTTTAATTTCAGTTTCCTGAGAGTAACAAGTTGATTTGTCGCAAAACATTTTCAAGAGCTCCCGTCTTATGACATCTATGTCAAAGTCGTCAATTGTTCTTTTCCTTCCTTGCTTGACATTAGTGCACTTTGTGTCCTGTTTAATCCATCGGGAAAAGGATTCTCTATTTAGACCAAGCGCCAGTTGCGTTCGTTTCTCAGGGTTATGAATATCGCAATATAGATGACCTCTCTTAGATTCCCTACGGAAGTGTTGGTATAGTAAAACTGTAACCTTCTGCATTGTTATAAATGTGCACTTCAGACTCATTATGAATGTGATATCAATGTCAGTTTTGATAAGCCAACAAATATGATACAATAGCTTCATACAAATAGCGAGATACACCTATAACTATACAACGTTATCCCAATTATAATGTCATATGCTTTCCGCGTTCAAAGTCGACTGGGTTAGGTGCACGGGAATTACCGTGAAATTGTTGTTTACTCACGATATTTCAATGTTACCATAATGTATTTTCAGAACAACTGGTCTGTGTACCGTAGATCTGTTACTATTGTGTACAATCCGGTGAGGTTGATTTTAATATAACCTGAAGAAGAAATATTTCAAACTACATCAAATTTTCTTGGAAAAAATATTTCTCTAGCGTCATGGATATTCTAAGGCTGCTTGCAAAAATCACTGAGATCCAACAGGTAGTTTTCGAGAAAATCAATTTCAAACGTGCTCACGAATTAATGGACAGACTATAGTACATTAAACATACAACATAATTATCAACTGGTACATTAAACATACAACATAATCATCAACTGGTACATTAAACATACAACATAATCATCAACTGGTACATTAAACATACAATTTAATCATCAACTGGTACATTAAACATACAATTTAATCATCAACTGGTACATTAAACATACAACATAATCATCAACTGGCACATTAAACATACAACATAATCATCAACTGGCACATTAAACATACAACATAATCATCAGCTGGTACATTAAACATACAATTTAATCATCAACTGGTACATTAAACATACAACATAATTATCAACTGGTACATTAAACATACAATTTAATCATCAACTGGTACATTAAACATACAACATAATCATCAACTGGTACATTAAACATACAATTTAATCATCAACTGGTACATTAAACATACAACATAATCATCAACTGGCACATTAAACATACAACATAATCATCAACTGGCACATTAAACATACAACATAATCATCAACTGGTACATTAAACATACAATTTAATCATCAACTGGTACATTAAACATACAACATAATTATCAACTGGTACATTAAACATACAATTTAATCATCAACTGGCACATTAAACATACAACATAATCATCAACTGATACATTAAACATACAACATAATCATCAACTGGTACATTAAACATACAACATAATCATCAACTGGTACATTAAACATACAACATAATCTTCATCTGGTACATTAAACATGCAACATAATCATCAACTGGAGAGAATAATGATCAATAGTTCAGTCTAGTTTTAGAATTTCAAGACGTGTAGTAAAAACTAAAAACCCAAATCGGAAATAAGTTTGCATGAGAACAGTATACTGCAGACGTTGACTGTTTCTTAATACGAACAAGGTAGGTTGAGTGCAAAACCTTGAAATAAAGGTTCACTCTTCCATAAGGTAAAGACCTTGACCAGTTTGACAGTTTGAGTCATGAAAGTATAAAATACGGAGATGAATTCTCAGACTCCAGTCCGTTATGACTTTGAAACTGTTCCAGATACACGACGCCCACTAGAGTGCATTTTAACATTAATCGTTTGTTCACAAAGAACGTTTACGACATATATCGTTTTTTTTTACTTATGTCATTTTTGACTGATAATTTATCAAATATTTCGTTTCTAAACATAGTTCTTTTTTTATATAGATCATTTTTCACACATATCGTTTACGACATATATCGTTTGTAGTCGTTTTTAGTCGTTTTTCACTTACATCGCTTTCGACCTTGATCGTTTTTTTTGTAGAAAGATCGTTTGCGTAATGTACGGCTATGTGATCCGTAAACGTTGAATAAACAAAAACTCAAATTTGCATTTTCCCCAGAATGCACTGCGTGAATGCGTCAAAGAAGCTGATTAGTTTTTTTTAACACTGAGATTTTCACGTTAGCAATAGAGGTACCTTTGATTCTCACGTTAGCAATAGAGGTACCTTTGATTCTCACGTTAGCAATAGAGGTACCTTTGATTCTCACGTTAGCAATAGAGGTACCTTTGAATCACTATAGCCAATATGACTATCAGTGTTGACATTTACCATTATACACAGCTCAAATTTATACAAAGCAGCAAGCATCACATCAGAGATATGCATTAAATAACATTTCTAAAATGCTGCGTTGTGTTCATGGTTCGTCGACTGCATCAAGACGATGGTAATGGTATACATAAATGCCATCATAGTGTATACAATATTTCCTATCAATATCAATGTTTAGCTTTTTCTACAGTGTTTTACCTTGTAAAGATAAGCCTTTTTTATGAAATGTATTATTAATAAATATGAGAAAAGATATATTCTGTCATCTGCAGACAATAAAAGGCTCTTCAGTAACAGGTACGCTATGTTTTATTGTCTTTGATGTCTTTGTGTCTTTCCTGCATTGATCTTGATTAGCTATTGTGATCAGTCACGTGCAGTGACTTTTATCAAGAAGGGACTAGGTTAAGAAACAAGGTAATTTCGCAAGGATACTTTTACCGTTCACAGATTACCTCTTTCGAGAGAGCTTTGCAATGTTCATAGTTTCATCTAACATTAGTGCGGAGCTCGTGGGCTTTCACTGCTCAGGTCGGAGGTGATGTTGTGAAGGAAGACAGTGGTGGTTTTGCCGTGACTACAAGCAGTCTCACTATGGAAATCATGGCGGTTACCAAAGCGATGATTTGGCTAGAATCACAGACTTTTATCCATGCATGTTTTCTCAGTGACTCAATGAGTATGCTCAGGAAGATTGAAACAGGATGGGCTAGGAGACATTGGATAGAATCGCTGGGGAGGTCTAAGCTGACAAAGATCAGTTTTATTTTTGTACCAGGGCATGCAGGTGTAAGGGGAATGAACGTGCGGATAGGCTTGCAGGTATGGCTGCTGTCCAAAGCGGACGAGCAATGGACCAGGCTGATATTCTAAATTCCTTAAGGGAGAGAGGGCGTGTACATGATTCACGTAATAGCCGTGCATCCACAACACTAACCAGACTGCAAGAACTCAAAGTTAAGTGTGGTGTAGCTCGACAAGAACGCTATGCTGGCAGACAAAGAAGAATTGTAAACCAACAAAGAACCGGTGTCGTTAGTCGCCACATCTGATGGACATACTGAGGGAGAGATCGGAGCACTTATGGACTAATTTGTTCGACGTGCAGTGATGGTGATCCGACGACTAAACTAAACTATTATTGCTAGACCAAAAATGTATTATTAAGTTCCGACGTAACCTCATACAGAATGACGTCATCAACACATTCAATGATGTAGTTTTGAATTATGTTGGAGGCTCCTATAAACACATTCAATGATGTAGTTTTAAATTATGTTGGAGGCTCCTATAAACACATTCAATGATGTAGTTTTGAATTATGTTGGAGGCTCCTATAAACACATTCAATGATGTAATTTTGAATTATGTTGGAGGTTCCTTTAACCACCCCCCCCCCTCCATACTCTGAAGATAAAACTCCATCATATTTATAAAGTACGTAAAGGTTTGTTCAACCAAAGGATTGACTTCATTGCACAAGGTTTGACCCCATATGGCTCGACTTTATGCAGAAAAGACACGCCTCCTACCGAGAGCATTGCTCAAAGCATGAGCTCCGTAGCTCCGGTAACAATGCTAGGGTTCTCTTGAAAATAAATGCACTCGTGAACAGAACAGCACTGTCGGATTCGAACCCACGACCTGCGACTCGCAAGGCTAGGGCTTAATCACTAGCCACAGAGATGATCCCCCGACATATAATACTTGCATATGTTCTTCTTCGAACGCTCCACATTAACTACTTGTTAACCACTCGGTATGATTTGTATGTGATCTGAGCCTAAGAGCGATTGAACGTTGAACCCGTTATGCACCTACAGGTAGCCAGCACAAACAACTTCTGCGATGCTTTTTATTTACTTTCGTAACTTTCCTTGGTCCTACAGAGGCGACTGCCTCTTATGAACTGCCTTTAGGTGGCATTGGTACTATTCGTTGCTTCCCTGCGGACCCTGGCACCACACGGGCGATGCGTTTGTTCATTGTAGTTTCCCCGGTTAAGGGAATCTTGCAGTTCGTTGTAGTTTCGCCGGTTAAGGGAATCTTGCAGTTCGTTGTAGTTTCCCGGTTAAGGGAATCTTGCAGTTCGTTGTAGCTTCCCTGTTAAGGAATCTTGCCGTTCGTTGTGAATGGTAGCTCCTGTTTAGCCAAAGCACAGCACACATCAATTAATCATCCTATTAGTTCCTGGTTTCAATCCACCAATGAGTTATGTTTTCAAGCATCAAAACGGTAATGTTCACTTAATAGAAAAACAGAAAATTATGACACTGGGCATGTTACCCGGTAATGGTGTGACAAAAACAGAAGAAGCATTGCAGATATATTATAGTTTCTTCGAAAGTTTGTAATGTAGTTATAACACGTAATCACAAAGTACTGTAGTTTTACAAATTACAAAGACAATGACACATATGTACATAAGTGCCAGGTTTGCGAACTATTCAGTTCAAGGTGACTACGATACTTGAACTTGCTCATAACCGGAACAAGAAGAATGGGTAGTAGGTATTTATAACCAATAATAATGTAATCCTTAGGGATGAAATCTGGTTAATTACTATTTGAAGATCAATAAGTTCACTATTATTTTAATAATTTGTACATTGTTCTGTCAAAGAGGACTAAGAGTTCAGTGAAGTTGACGGCAAATGAAAAGAGAGGGAGTGAGGGAAAGTGAGAGAGCAGTTGAGAGAAATGAACTGCTGCTTACAACAAACTGGTGTACACACCATTTCAAACTATCGCGTAATGGGTTTCTCTCTACGATAACTTTTGTGTCTGTTTCCTGAATCACTTGTTCCTTTCTCGTTCCTCCTCTCTCATCCACCCTTCTCCACGGAAATACCATCTACACACGTTCGGTAATCAAGCTTGGAATAATAATACTCACAAGTAGAAGAGTTTCACTTCTGTGAGATGTTTGTAGTTTGGGACGTGTAGACGCGAGTGAGTAGACCAGCTCTTGCCATCCCAGTTAAGTCATCGGCGGTGAGAAAGCGAGTGAGGGTAGTTAGATTATATCATCAGGTTCCATGTAGCACTCAAAGAGGCAATGTTAATGTAGATATTGTGCAGCCGTGCGCTCCTTGCTCTGGTGGATTCCTGTGTAGCATGGTGCAACATTCAATTTCTGACTGGACATTCTAATATGAGACTTCACCTACTGTAAGTCCTTGATTTTCATTATATTTATCTTATTCAGATCATAACGCTTCCATTTGACCGCCATGAACGTGTAGTTCATTTTCATTACTAACCGTAAAAATCACATATATATATATATATATATTTGTATATTGTATATTTGTATATATATGTGCATGCAGGCGTGTGTGTGTGGTGTGTGTGCATGCGGGCGTGTGTGTGTGGTGTGTGTGCATGCGGGCGTGTGTGTGTTTTGTGTGTGTTAGTTTTACATGGCTCCGAAGTAATTAAGATAATAGTTCCATAAACGTTAGTTAAAGTACTGTTGTTGTTATATTACTGTTGTTGTTATATTACTGTTGTTGTTATATTATTGTTGTTGTTATATTATTGTTGTTGTTATAGTTTTGTTATTGTTATAGTTTTGTTGTTGTTATAGTACTGTTGTTGTTATAGTTTTGTTGTTGTTATAGTTTTGTTGTTGTTATAGTTTTGTTGTTGTTATAGTTTTGTTGTTGTTATAGTATTGTTGTTGTTATAGTACTGACACTGTTATTGTTACAGTTTTGTTGTTGCTATAGCACTGTTGTTGTTACGTTTGCTGCGTTATAGTACTGCACTGTTATTGTTATATTTTGTTGTTGTTTAATACTGTTGTTGTTATAGTACTGACATTGTTGCGAATACAGTATTGTTGCTGTTAAGGTATTGTTGTTGTTATAGTTTGTGTTAAGTTGTTATAGTTGATTGTTTATATGCTTATAGTTTTGTTGTTGTTATAGTACTGTTGTTGTTATAGTTTTGTTGCTGTTATAGTGTAATAGTGTGGGCCTCGCTATCGTATAGTGACTGTTTGTTTTTACACTACTAACTACATTCACAACTATAACCTATTATTCTTTTATCTTTGGTCACTGCACCATAAACACTAACTCGACAACTATCACACTCTAACATAGAATATAATCCAATTTAAACGACCGTCAAAGATATTGTATCTCTATGTGAGAATCAATCTGATTCTCAACTTTTATTTATTCATTTGCTTATTTCAATACAAAAATATACATTCATATATATATATATATATGCAAATCAGTTGATTATTTATGGTTCTGTTTAGCATTTGGCAATTTCCTTATCCAATTTAAAACAACCAATCTTCCTGAAAAAAATAAAAGTACCAGAAGTCCTTGAATATGTCACTTTTATTTAAAATGTCTCCTTTTCGATCGAACCGCCTTGAATATCTCACTTTTTCTTAGAATGTCTCTTTTTCGATTTAGTTGCAACTGTCTCTCTATTTAGGTCAAAGTCAACACCGTCAGGGCTGTCTTGTTCATAATACTAAGTTCTGGCGTGGTCACCAACTGTAGACTACCAAGCGCTGGTTAGCTTGAATGATGTCACCAACTGCAGACTACCAAGCACTGGTTAGCTTGAATGATATCACCAACTGTAGACTACCAAGCACTGGTTAGCTTGAATGATATCGCCAACTGTAGACTACCAAGCACTGGTTAATCTTTCCTCCTATCAATTAACTGTCTGTTATCCTGTTCTGGCCTCACTATCCTCTCCTCAAACTGTCTGTCTGTGGGTACCTCTCTGTTCCTCTGGCTCTGTGAAGTGTGTCTAAAGTTTTCTTCACTCTTTCTGACTGTTGTTATTGCTTATTTCAGACTACCTACTCTCTGTCCCTCTGTCTGAAACGAGAAATCGACTACCATCATTGCCTGTCCATGGGTACCTCTCTGTCCCTCTGTCTCTGTGAAGTGTGTCTAAAGTACAAAATGCATTCTATTTAACATGGCAATTTTCTTTGTTTCCAAATCAGTCATTGTCCTGTTAGTATAATTATCACGGTCAAATCTGTTGCTGGTTGAAATCCTCTAATTTGATATTTGTGACCTATGGAATTTCTAGAAAACAAGAATACAATTAACCTCAAGTTGACTGCAGGAGAAAGAAAGGCAGGGCATAAGTTCAAACCCCCAGTTAAGGAACACAAACATGCTAATATATCTGGTCTGTTATCCCACATCTACAGACCAGGTATATGGTTACCCCTTTGTTTCATTGAAAATACGTGCCTAGATGAAGCTTGGGACTAGGAAAATACAAGGGAAAATCTGGTATCATATTCCCTGCTACAATAGTACTGTTGTTGCTATAGTTTTGTTGCTGTTATAGTACTGTTGTTGTTATAATTTTGTTGTTGTGATGGTACTGACACTGTTGTTGTTATAGTTTTGCTGTTGTTATAGTGATGTTGTTGGTATAATTTTGTTGCTGTTATAGTACTGACAGTGATGCTGTTATAGTTTTGTTGTTGTTATAGTTCTGTTGTTGTTATAGTTTTGTTGTTGTCATAGTACTGACACTCTTGTTGTTATAGTTTTGTTGTTGTTAAAATACTGTTGTTGTTATAGTTTTGTTCTTGTTAGTTAGTTAGTTAGTTTGTTCTTTTCGTGCCAAGGGTCTTGAGATTGCCAGATATTTGTTAATTTAGTGAAGGCCCTGGCTGCTATAGCAATACGAGAGTTTATTTCATTCATCGTGTCTCCGATGTTTGACACTTTACTACCCAAATATGTAAAATGTTCAACTTTCTCCAGTGTTTGGCCATTTATTACGATGTTGTCTGTCGAGTTTGTGAGGTCCATAATTTTGGTCTTGGCAGAATTAATCTGAGACCAACTTGTTCTGCAAGTGTGCAAAGATTGCTCGTTAGTTTGTGGGTTGCTTGTGTGGTTGAATTCAATATGGCCACGTATTGGTAAAGCACTGTTGTTGTTATAGGTATGTTCTTGTCATAGTTATGTTATTGTTATATTTATGTTATTGTTATAGTTATGTTATTGTTATAGGTATGTTATTGTTATTGTTATAGTTATGTTATTGTTATAGTTATGTTATTGTTATAGTTATGTTATTGTTATAGTTATGTTATTGTTATAGTTATGTTGTTGTTATAGTTATGTTGTTGTTATAGTTATGTTATTGTTATAGGTATGTTATTGTTATAGGTATGTTATTGTTATATGTATGTTATTGTTATAGTTATGTTATTGTTATAGGTATGTTGTTGTTAATGTTATGCTTGTTTTATTAAATTCCTGTTATTCAATATCTAGCAACTTGTTATGTGCATTGTAATTGTTGCCTTTCTTTATTATTTCATCAACTTCATTTACAAAATAACTAGAAAAACAGTAATTCATCGCTTTTCAACCATTTCTTATCTCTCTATTTTTCTTTCTCTCTCTCTGTATCTCGCTCTGTTATCAGTCCCAAGCTCATACAACATGTTTGAATTGTATCCAATCATATATTTTAAAACATAACGTCTTCTTGTATGTTTGTGTGGAGCAAGAACAACAACTTTAGAACACCAACTAGGGAAACTTGACATTTTCATGCAGGAATTTGTAGTTCACAGTTACTATTTCCAATTCCCTATATTGCAACTTTATATGGCTGCAAAATACATGTCACACTGTGTTTAATCAGCCATTATAAATCATAAATCATGGTTATGAGCAGCAGAGCATGAAGTGAAAACTTAGTAGCGTCATTCGTGAAAGGGAAAGATCAATTTTAAAATCATTTTTCATTGTTTGTTTATCAAAACAATATATAGATAATATAATCTTTAAAAAACTTGATCCACAAACACACAATTAACATATTTTCTTGTCGACGGGAAAACTGATGTCAAACACATTTAGTCTTAGAAAATCATATACTTTTCCGTGAATATATTGTATATGCTGTCAACAGCAGTCGAGTTGAGCAGAAACGTCAAGTAAAGTCAACAAAGTTGTTCCAGCAATGTCTTACTACACTTATCGATTGATAGAGGGTGACTGAATAAGAAAACTCATCAATGTTTAGTTGACATGTATGCTAAGATTGAGACTAAAAGACTGCTATTAAATCCGAATATTCACTTGTGCAAGTAAGTTAGTTTCAGTTTTTCCTATCATGCAAGTAGTAATTTCGTTTTGTTTTGTGTCTGTAGAATATAATGGAATATGCAGCGTATATACACCAGAAAGTCAATATTAGACGGAGCTTGGTCGTAAAGCTATTAGGAAATAAATGTATATAAATGAGTTAATCATGATATTTTACGAGCTTAGAAAAGTCTAATTTGATCTCGTATATCATGTAGTGATTGAAACTGCAGTATGATATCAGATCTGATTAGTGATATGAAGAAACATGATCAAAGATGTTTCATGCTGATATCTTCTCACAATACATGTAAGACATTATCATAATGAAAAGAATAGAGACAATGTTTCTATACTTTCTCTATTGAAATTAAAAAGTCATTACAAATATATTCTACTAACTAATACTACGAAACAAATCATATTTCATCTTCTTCTTTTTGTCTATAATACTTTTTTGTCTCACAGCGTCAAGATAAGAAGAAACTTCTAGAACGACATTTGGTGTGTGCTTCATATATAGTGTTTTTCCCCACCATTTGCGAGGGCGGCCTTTTGTATGTATCCAGTGTATCGAAGAGGCATTGCTTTTAAAGGCGCACTGTTTGTTGATAATCTGCTCTTGTGATGTATCCAGTGTATCGAAGAGGCATTGCTTTTAAAGGCGCACTGTTTGTTGATAATCTGCTCTTGTGATGTATCCAGTGTATCGAAGAGGCATTGCTTTTAAAGGCGCACTGTTTGTTGATAATCTGCTCTTGTGATGTATCCAGTGTATCGAAGAGGCATTGCTTTTAAAGGCGCACTGTTTGTTGATAATCTGCTCTTGTGATGTATCCAGTGTATCGAAGAGGCATTGCTTTTAAAGGCGCACTGTTTGTTGATAATCTGCTCTTGTGTGTCCAGTTACAGGCTCAATGTTATAATTGGGTTTCTTGATGAAGTTTAGTACTGATGTTGTACACTCTTTGTGATTTCTTAATCTGTAAGTCTTTGGATAATCACATCATTCTGATTAGATTCTTCATCTCAGTCTTTGAGCTATTCTTCTGTCATGTGATGTCAGCATCGGTTGATACTTCATCTTGTGATGTAGTCCAGTGTATCATAAGGCATTGCTTTCTATTATGATGTCCAGCATCGGTTTGATCTTATCTAGTCGTCGTTGACTGGCGACTCTTCTATTATTTGATGTCAGCATCGGGTTTGATACTTCATCTCAGTTCGTGACTAGCCTCTTCTATTATTTGATGTCAGCATCCATTGATACTTCATCTCAGTCTGTGACTAGCTCTCTTCTATTATTTGATGTCAGCATCCAGGTTTGATACTTCATCTCAGTCGTCGTGACTAGCTCTCTTCTATTATTTGATGTCAGCATCCAGGTTTGATACTTCATCTCAGTCGTCGTGACTAGCTCTCTTCTATTATTTGATGTCAGCATCCAGGTTTGATACTTCATCTCAGTCGTCGTGACTAGCTCTCTTCTATTATTTGATGTCAGCATCCAGGTTTGATACTTCATCTCAGTCGTCGTGACTAGCTCTCTTCTATTATTTGATGTCAGCATCCAGGTTTGATACTTCATCTCAGTCGTCGTGACTAGCTCTCTTCTATTATTTGATGTCAGCATCCAGGTTTGATACTTCATCTCAGTCGTCGTGACTAGCTCTCTTCTATTATTTGATGTCAGCATCCAGGTTTGATACTTCATCTCAGTCGTCGTGACTAGCTCTCTTCTATTATTTGATGTCAGCATCCAGGTTTGATACTTCATCTCAGTCGTCGTGACTAGCTCTCTTCTATTATTTGATGTCAGCATCCAGGTTTGATACTTCATCTCAGTCGTCGTGACTAGCTCTCTTCTATTATTTGATGTCAGCATCCAGGTTTGATACTTCATCTCAGTCGTCGTGACTAGCTCTCTTCTATTATTTGATGTCAGCATCCAGGTTTGATACTTCATCTCAGTTGTCGTGACTAGCTCTCTTCTATTATTTGATGTCAGCATCCAGGTTTGATACTTCATCTCAGTCGTCGTGACTAGCTCTCTTCTATTATTTGATGTCAGCATCCAGGTTTGATACTTCATCTCAGTCGTCGTGACTAGCTCTCTTCTATTATTTGATGTCAGCATCCAGGTTTGATACTTCATCTCAGTCGTCGTGACTAGCTCTCTTCTATTATTTGATGTCAGCATCCAGGTTTGATACTTCATCTCAGTCGTCGTGACTAGCTCTCTTCTATTATTTGATGTCAGCATCCAGGTTTGATACTTCATCTCAGTCGTCGTGACTAGCTCTCTTCTATTATTTGATGTCAGCATCCAGGTTTGATACTTCATCTCAGTTGTCGTGACTAGCTCTCTTCTATTATTTGATGTCAGCATCCAGGTTTGATACTTCATCTCAGTTGTCGTGACTAGCTCTCTTCTATTATTTGATGTCAGCATCCAGGTTTGATACTTCATCTCAGTTGTCGTGACTAGCTCTCTTCTATTATTTGATGTCAGCATCCAGGTTTGATACTTCATCTCAGTCGTCGTGACTAGCTCTCTTCTATTATTTGATGTCAGCATCCAGGTTTGATACTTCATCTCAGTCGTCGTGACTAGCTCTCTTCTATTATTTGATGTCAGCATCCAGGTTTGATACTTCATCTCAGTCGTCGTGACTAGCTCTCTTCTATTATTTGATGTCAGCATCCAGGTTTGATACTTCATCTCAGTTGTCGTGACTAGCTCTCTTCTATTATTTGATGTCAGCATCCAGGTTTGATACTTCATCTCAGTCGTCGTGAATAGCTCTCTTCTATTATTTGATGTCAGCATCCAGGTTTGATACTTCATCTCAGTTGTCGTGACTAGCTCTCTTCTATTATTTGATGTCAGCATCCAGGTTTGATACTTCATCTCAGTTGTCGTGACTAGCTCTCTTCTATTATTTGATGTCAGCATCCAGGTTTGATACTTCATCTCAGTCGTCGTGACTAGCTCTCTTCTATTATTTGATGTCAGCATCCAGGTTTGATACTTCATCTCAGTCGTCGTGACTAGCTCTCTTCTATTATTTGATGTCAGCATCCAGGTTTGATACTTCATCTCAGTTGTCGTGACTAGCTCTCTTCTATTATTTGATGTCAGCATCCAGGTTTGATACTTCATCTCAGTCGTCGTGACTAGCTCTCTTCTATTATTTGATGTCAGCATCCAGGTTTGATACTTCATCTCAGTCGTCGTGACTAGCTCTCTTCTATTATTTGATGTCAGCATCCAGGTTTGATACTTCATCTCAGTCGTCGTGACTAGCTCTCTTCTATTATTTGATGTCAGCATCCAGGTTTGTACATTCAAATTTGACAGTTGCATGATAGTATTTCTTTATTGTGTCACATGGTTGTATGTTACATTTCAAATCTGCTACATGTGTCATTTGACTGGATTCTGCTTTATTGGATGTCAGTTTGGATTTGATATTATATTTGTACTAGCTTTTCTGATAAATTCTGCATTCATCATACGTTTTATTACTTCGTGTAAGCTCTTCATTATCGAGTGTAGCATCAGTTTGTACTTTCTCACTAGTAAATGTGAATGTTTATCTATATTTTAGTGAACATTCTTCATTCAGTCAGTGTAGACAGTTGAAAGTTATATATTCTAACATTCTCATTCAGTCAGTGTGACTGTTGAAAGTTATATATTCTACATTCTTCATTTCAGTCAGTGTAGAATGTTAAGTTATATATTCTACATTCTTCATTCAGTCATGTAGACTGTTGAAGTTATATATTTCTATTTTGCTAACATTTTCATCTTTCAGTCAGTGTAGACGTGTTAGTTATATATTCTAACATTCTTCATTCAGTCATGTAGATGTTGAAGTTATATATTCTAACATTCTTCATTCAGTCAGTGTAGACATGTTGAAAGTTATATATTCTAACATTCTTCATTCAGTCAGTGTAGACATGTTGAAAGTTATATATTCTAACATTCTTCATTCAGTCAGTGTAGACATGTTGAAAGTTATATATTCTAACATTCTTCATTCAGTCAGTGTAGACATGTTGAAAGTTATATATTCTAACATTCTTCATTCAGTCAGTGTAGACATGTTGAAAGTTATATATTCTAACATTCTTCATTCAGTCAGTGTAGACATGTTGAAAGTTATATATTCTAACATTCTTCATTCAGTCAGTGTAGACATGTTGAAAGTTATATATTCTAACATTCTTCATTCAGTCAGTGTAGACATGTTGAAAGTTATATATTCTAACATTCTTCATTCAGTCAGTGTAGACATGTTGAAAGTTATATATTCTAACATTCTTCATTCAGTCAGTGTAGACACGTTGAAAGTTATATATTCTAACATTCTTCATTCAGTCAGTGTAGACATGTTGAAAGTTATATATTCTAACATTCTTCATTCAGTCAGTGTAGACATGTTGAAAGTTATATATTCTAACATTCTTCATTCAGTCAGTGTAGACATGTTGAAAGTTATATATTCTAACATTCTTCATTCAGTCAGTGTAGACATGTTGAAAGTTATATATTCTAACATTCTTCATTCAGTCAGTGTAGACATGTTGAAAGTTATATATTCTAACATTCTTCATTCAGTCAGTGTAGACATGTTGAAAGTTATATATTCTAACATTCTTCATTCAGTCAGTGTAGACATGTTGAAAGTTATATATTCTAACATTCTTCATTCAGTCAGTGTAGACATGTTGAAAGTTATATATTCTAACATTCTTCATTCAGTCAGTGTAGACATGTTGAAAGTTATATATTCTAACATTCTTCATTCAGTCAGTGTAGACATGTTGAAAGTTATATATTCTAACAATAGTTGTACATAGTTTTCTTTCCTAGTACGATTAACCGTTTTTTGTCCATGCAACTCAAAATAAGTAACCCGATATTCTCTGTCATGAAGTGGTCCGTTTACTTTGCATTCCGAAAGTCGTGAATTCGAAGCATGATCACCGGTGCACTTTTTTGAGATTTCTAGGATTGCTGCAGAAGCTACGGTGCACGTACTTTGTGCAATACATTCTGCTAGAGGGTCCAAGTCATATGGGAATAACAGGGTTAAATAATGTAAATCTCTCTCGTTTAAACCGTTAGATCCGTCACTCTGAGTTCTAGAAAATTCCGAATCGTTACAGAAACTACTGCGTATCTCCAGTTATGTAGAATATATTTTGATTAACTGAGAAATCGATTATTTGACTCACACTTTTATTCCACCGGTGGCATACCCGAGTATGAACACACTTCTATATTCTACTGATGGCATACCCAAGTATGTACACACTTCTATATTCCACTGATAGCATACCCAAGTATGTACACACTTCTATATTCCACTGATGGCCTACCCAAGTATGTACACACTTCTATATTCCACTGATGGCATACCCAAGTATGTACACACTTCTATATTTCACTGATGACATACCCAAGTATGTGCACACTTCTATATTCCACTGATGGCATACCCAAGTATGTGCACACTTCTATATTACACTGATGGCATACCCAAGTATGTACACACTTCTATATTCCACCGATGGCATACCCAGGTATGTGTATGAATGTCTATTGTTCAGAAATAGTTTGACCTCGTTAAATGAATTATTGATTATTTTCCTATTGACACATTTCACAGATATAAATATCATGCTTCTATAGACACATTTCACAGATATAAATATCATGCTTCTATAGACACATTTCACAGATATAAATATCATGTTTCTATAGACACATTTCACAGATATAAATATCATGCTTCTATAGACACATTTCACAGATATAAATATCATGCTTCTATAGACACATTTCACAGATATAAATATCATGTTTCTATAGACACATTTCACAGATATAAATATCATGTTTCTATAGACACATTTCACAGATATAAATATCATGCTTCTATAGACACATTTCACAGATATAAATATCATGCTTCTATAGACACATTTCACAGATATAAATATCATGTTTCTATAGACACATTTCACAGATATAAATATCATGTTTCTATAGACACATTTCACAGATATAAATATCATGTTTCTATAGACACATTTCACAGATATAAATATCATGCTTCTATAGACACATTTCACAGATATAAATATCATGCTTCTATAGACACATTTCACAGATATAAATATCATGTTTCTATAGACACATTTCACAGATATAAATATCATGTTTCTATAGACACATTTCACAGATATAAATATCATGTTTCTATAGACACATTTCACAGATATAAATATCATGTTTCTATAGACACATTTCACAGATATAAATATCATGCTTCTATAGACACATTTCACAGATATAAATATCATGCTTCTATAGACACATTTCACGTATATAAATATCATGTTTCTATAGACACATTTCACGTATATAAATATCATGCTTCTATAGACACATTTCACAGATATAAATATCATGTTTCTATATATTGATTGTATTATGAGAATTATCTACTTTCTTTTGTCTTTATTTATGTTGTGTCGTTATTTGAACTTCACTGAAACATCTCTCATTTTTTAATTTCAATAAGTCTAGACATCACTAGCCAAGTGGTCTCTGCGAGTAGATTAGTTTTCCCTGATTCCTGTGACCTCTGTTGTTGCCGAAACTGAATTTGTCTACCAAAATGGGGAAAAAATCGAAATATTCCCGTCATGAACCTGAGTTGTGTGACATTATAGTATAGGCCATTCATTAAAGGTTAGATGTGCACATCCTCTTATGTAGTACTGGTCCTTGAGGATTTTAATAAAAGATTCCTTAAATATTTTATGTCAACTGCGTTGGTCCAGAATAACTGTTGGTGAAGGACGACAGTTGCAGCGTTATATTCCCTAGGGAACATTGCTACCAAGTACTCGCATTCCGCCCAAATTCTGGTAGTTCTGATACCAGCTATGTGTGACGTTTATACTAGTCACGGGTTACGATTTTTGTTGTGTGCTAGTTTATAGTTGTCTATTTTTGGAGTACCACGGTTTTTGAACGTCACGTCATTTGTAGTCTAATTGTGGTTTAATTGTAGTCTAATTGTGGTCATATTTGTGGTCTAATTGTGGTATAATTGTGGTATAATTTTGGTCTAATTGTGGTCTAATTGTAGTCTAATTGTGGTCTAATTGTAGTCTAATTGTGGTCTAATTGTGGTCATATTTGTAGTCTAATTGTGTCATATTTGTATTGGTAATTGGACAGTACTATTGTTAGGTCGACCGAAAAGTGACGGATCTAATAGTTTGCTTTTCGTTGAGGCTAATTTGAGACCATTACTGCATCATATTTTTACTAGACTCACTTGGTTGTTTGATGGCGGCTGGTTTATGTTTGATTGCTATAATTTGGCTATAACGATTTTGGGGCCCTAGTGAAATGTCGCAAGATTAGAAGTCTTGGAAAGACCTGTAATACTGACTGGTTATACTGAGGCTTAAAAAAGCAGCAATAGTAGTAGTTATGCTATATTATATTATACGATCGGCATAATGTCACATTGGATATTCCGATACATTCTCCATCCTCTGATGCAGCAGCCATCTTAACGCCCATCTGCACACCTTAACATGAGAAGTTGATTACTATATCTTCTCTCTTATCACGAATACGATATTGTCTGGACTGTCCAGACTTAACAACCAAATCTCGCAGTCGGTACAGTACCTTTGACTCGCCCATATTGTATAACTCAGGGAGTACTGCATTCATAATATCAGCTGTACCCTAATCCCTTACTTCTATCAGTTTAACTAAGGACAGTATGTGCAAGCAAGTCAGCACATTCGTTAGCTCAAACTTCAGCATGTTCGTTAGCTCAAACTTCAGCATATTCGTTAGCTCAAACTCCAGCATATTCGTTAGCTCAAACTTCAGCATATTCGTTAGCTAAAACTTCAGCATATTCGTTAGCTCAAACTCCAGCATGTTCGTTAGCTCAAACTCCAGCATGTTCGTGAGTCTACAGTCAAATCAGGGTCTTCAAGTGTGCCGATCGAATGTTGTTCACCTGTTCAGCTTGACGACTTTTGGACTCAATCCTAGGAATCATATTTACTAAGTCTGATATGACAATTGCACGCATGACCTGCTGTCCAGTTACCCAAGAGCATACATGACCTGCTGTCCAGTTACCCAAGAGCATACATGACCTGCTGTCCAGTTACCCAATAGCATACAATACCTGCTGTCCAGTTATCCAAGAGCATACATGACCTGCTGTCCAGTTACCCAAGAGCATACATGACCTGCTGTCCAGTTACCCAAGAGCATACATGACCTGCTGTCCAGTTATCCAAGAGCATACATGACCTGCTGTCCAGTTACCCAAGAGCATACATGACCTGCTGTCCAGTTACACAAGAGCATACATGACCTGCTGTCCAGTTACCCAAGAGCATACATGACCTGCTGTCCAGTTACCCAAGAGCATACATGACCTGCTGTCCAGTTACCCAAGAGAAAGTATGACCTGCTGTCCAGTTACCCAAGAGCACGCATGACTGGCTAGTTACCCAAGAGCATACATGACCTGCTGTCCAGTTATCCAAGTGCATACATGACCTGCTGTCCAGTTACCCAAGAGCATACATGACCTGCTGTCCAGTTACCCAAGAGCATACATGACCTGCTGTCCAGTTACCCAAGAGCATACATGACCTGCTGTCCAGTTACCCAAGAGAAAGCATGACAAGCTGTCCAGTTCCCCAAAGAGCACGCATGACTTGCTATCCAGTTACCCAAGAGAAAGTATGACCTGCTGTCCAGTTACCCAAGAGCACGCATGACTGGCTGACCAGTTACCCAAGAGCATGCATGACTTGCTATCCAGTTACACAAGAGCATACATGACCTGCTGTCCAGTTATCCAAGAGCATACATGACCTGCTGTCCAGTTACCCAAGAGCACGCATGACCTGCTGCCCAAATTACCCAAGAGCATGCATGACTTGCTATCCAGTTACCCAAGAGAAAGTATGACCTGCCGTCCAGTTACCCAAGAGCATGCATGACCTGCTGTCCAGTTACCCAAGAGAAAGCATGACCTGCAGACCAGTTACCCAAGAGAACGTATGACCTGCTGTCCAGTTACCAAAGAGCACGCATGACTTGCTGACCAGTTACCCAAGAGCATGCATGACTTGCTATCCAGTTACCCAAGAGAAAGCATGACCTGCTGTCCAGTTACCCAAGAGAAAGCTTGACCTGCTGTACAGTTACCCAAGAGAAAGTTTGACCTGCTGTACAGTTACCGAAGAGAAAGCTTGACCTGCTGTCCTGTTACTAAAGAGAAATAATGACCTGCTATCCAGTTATCCAAGAGAAAGCATAACCTGTTGTCTAGTTATCCAAGAGCACACGTGATCTGTTGTCCTGTTACTCAAGAGAAATAATGACTTGCTATCCAGTTACCCAAGAGAAAGTATGACCTGCTGTCCAGTTACCCAAGAGCATACATGACCTGCTGTCCAGTTACCCAAGAGCATACATGACCTGCTGTCCAGTTACCCAAGAGAAAGCATGACCTGCTGTCCAGTTACCCAAGAGCACGCATGACTTGCTATCCAGTTACCCAACAGACAGTATGACCTGCTGTCCAGTTACCCAAGAGCACGCATGACTGGCTGACCAGTTAACCAAGAGCATGCATGACTTGCTATCCAGTTACCCAAGAGCATACATGACCTGCTGTCCAGTTACCCAAGAGAAAGTATGACCTGCTGTCCAGTTACCCAAGAGCACGCATGACTGGCTGACCAGTTACCCAAGAGCATGCATGACTTGCTATCCAGTTACCCAAGAGAAAGTATGACCTGCCGTCCAGTTACCCAAGAGCATGCATGACTTGCTATCCAGTTATCCCAGAGAAATCATGACCTGCTGTCCAGTTACCCAAGAGAAAGCATGACCTTCTGACCAGTTACCCAATAGAACGTATGACCTGCTGTCCAGTTACCCAAGAGCACGCATGACTTGCTGACCAGTTACCCAAGAGCATGCATCACTTGCTATCCAGTTACCCAAGAGAAGGCATGACCTGCTGTCCAGTTACCCAAGAGAAAGCTTGACCTGCTGTACAGTTACCCAAGAGAAAGTTTGACCTGCTGTACAGTTACCGAAGAGAAAGCTTGACCTGCTGTCCTGTTACTCAAGAGAAATAATGACCTGCTGTCCAGTTATCCAAGAGAAAGCATGACCTGCTGTCCAGTTACCCAAGAGAAAGCATAACCTGTTGTCTAGTTATCCACGAGCACACGTGATCTGTTGTCCTGTTACTCAAGAGAAATAATGACTTGCTATCCAGTTCCCAAGGCACGCATGACTGGCTGACCAGTTACCCAAGATCATGCATGACTTGCTATCCAGTTACCCAAGAGCATACATGACCTGCTGTCCAGTTATCCAAGAGCATACATGACCTGCTGTCCAGTTACCCAAGAGCACGCATGACTGGCTGACCAGTTACCCAAGAGCATGCATGACTTGCTATCCAGTTACCCAAGAGAAAGCATGACCTGCTGTCCAGTTACCCTAGAAAAAGCATGACCTGCTGACCAGTTACCCAAGAGAACGTATGACCTGCTGTCCAGTTACCCAAGAGAAAGTATGACCTGCTGTCCAGTTACTCAAGAGCACGCATGACTGGCTGTCCAGTTACCCAAGAGCAGACATGACCTGCTGTCCAGTTACCCAAGAGCATACATGACCTGCTGTCCAGTTACCCAAGAGCATACATGACCTGCTGTCCAGTTACCCAAGAGAAAGTATGACCTGCTGTCCAGTTACCCAAGAGCACGCATGACTGGCTGACCAGTTAACCAAGAGCATGCATGACTTGCTATCCAGTTACCCAAGAGAAAGTATGACCTGCCTTCCAGTTACCCAAGAGCATGCATGACTTGCTATCCAGTTACCCCAGAGAAATCATGACCTGCTGTCCAGTTACCCAAGAGAAAGCATGACCTGCTGACCAGTTACCCAAGAGCACGCATGACTTGCTGACCAGTTACCCAAGAGCATGCATGACTTGCTATCCAGTTACCCAAGAGAAAGCATGACCTGCTGTCCAGTTACCCAAGAGAAAGCTTGACCTGCTGTACAGTTACCCAAGAGAAAGTTTGACCTGCTGTACAGTTACCGAAGAGAAAGCTTGACCTGCTGTCCTGTTACTCAAGAGAAATAATGACCTGCTGTCCAGTTATCCAAGAGAAAGCATGACCTGCTGTCCAGTTACCCAAGAGAAAGCATAACCTGTTGTCTAGTTATCCAAGAGCACACGTGATCTGTTGTCCAGTTACTCAAGAGAAATAATGACCTGCTGTCCAGTTACCAAAGAGAATGCATGACCTGCTGTCCAGTTACTCAAGAGAAATAATGACCTGCTACCCAGTTACCCAAGAGAAAGCTTGACATGCTGTACAGTTACCCAAGAGAAAGCATGACCTGCTGTCCAGTTACCCAAGAGCACACGTGATCTGCTGTCCAGTTACTCAAGAGAAAGCACTGGAAGTGGTCGTGATGTTCCGTTGCTATTCTTGATGTTGTTTCGAACACACTACAATCCTCATTGTCTTCTCGTATTTTGTGCTAAGTCTCAGCTGATATGTGTCCGCGTTTATAAGTACCATCGGTTTAAATATTGATATTTCCTGGATGGGAGGGTTATTGGTTATTTCCAGGAGTGCCATAATCTTATCATCAGCGACACTAAGAAAAAATTCCCTACTGCAATGTTTAAGTGTACTGACAACCCTGGTATATTCAATCATATCCTCTGACACGAGCATCCATTATTCTCTATACAGCAGGCTCAATCAGAGTTTAAGTTAAAGTTAATTGCATATCCTTTACAGGACTTTGCGAATTAACCTCAGCTTTTAAACGCTGTTTGTGATTTTCTAGGCATTATTACGTTCAGTAGTTTGCCATTGCTTTCTGAACGGGAGGTTCCATCGTCCTTTTGTAAAAATCCACGCAAAACAATTTGTAACCAAACTGTCCGCAGCGTGATTCGAACTCAGAACGTCTGGGTTAATAAACAGTCACTATCTCTAAGCCACAGACGACACAATTCAGAGTCTACACTTGTCTACTAACACCATCTGTCTCATATAGGATCTGCCTGTTTTCAAACGCCTGCCCCATACAGTGATCAATTATGGCATTGTGTTAGATCATAGGATCCCAAACCTTTTCGGGTCATTGCACACTTTGTAAGATATAAATTTTGTAACGACTTCTCCCTCCCCTCCCCCAACACCCTTCCCATTTTAACAGTTTTCCGCGTTCAAGCCGTTTGATATTTTCGACGTAAATAGCAACCAATTATACATTACTTATGCCGTTAAATTATTGTAAAAATAGTGGTCAATATGTGCTTCATCTTGAACACAGTTATGTCAATATAGATGGAGACTGCAGTAAAACTTTGTAGAATGGCGAAACACGTAATAACAAAGTACTATAGTTTTACAAAAACAATGACAATACACAGAAACGTTTCGACCAAAAGGCCTTTATCAAGCAAACGATACAACAGTAGCGATGAATTTCACAGCACACCACAATATAGACTTTGACAAAGATATTACAACGGTAAAAAATTAATGAAAATATGTAATAAAAACGAATAACGAAATAAATGCAGACAAACTAGAAGTGGAAAAAGAAGAGAAACAATCAAAACATCAAGTCAATATATAACTTATATACATTTAATATATACACATATAGAATATGGAGCATGAGAAGAGAAAGTACTAAGAAGCATAGGAATGTAGAGCGTTGAGTCCATGAGTCCGGAGTACCTTAAAATCCTGAATGTTAATCTTTAAAAAGGAGTCGTAATAGAATTGAAGTTTATAGTTGTACTAGTGATCAAGGAGCTGTGAAATTCCGGTGTTCAAAGTCGGCTTGTGTTAAAATTACCGATGTGCTGGATTCAACTACAGAAATGCTTATCGTTATCAGTTATGTGGTCGTAGTGGTAATGATCAGGGTTTTCTGCAGTTACCCTGATCGTTTTCTTGTGCATCTAAATTACA